>OY992532.1:14050319-14647848 GCA_963921185.1 Dasysyrphus tricinctus | reverse complement strand
TTCCTTTTCCTGATTTCTTCGAGTATTGTTAACTCTAGAATGTGACATTTGTGTTACTCGTGACTCATTCAGCGCTGGCCTTGCAATTATTTTTTCTGACTCAGAAGAGTTAGTATGGGATCTTGAGTTGCCAGTTAGAGGCTTTTCTTCACTTATTTGTATTAGTTTGCCTTCGTGGTACCGGTTTATTCGAGTAGTGTTTACTCTAGAATGTGACCTTTGTGTAACTCGTGACTTATTAAGGGCATTTCTCGTGATATTTGGTCCAGACTTAGAATCATCAAGGGATCCTGAGTTACCAATTGGTTCATTCTCACCTGAGCCTTCGTGATGATGGTTTGTTCGATTAGTGTTTGCTCCAGAATGTGGCATTCGTGTGAGTCGTGACTTATCAAGGGCATTTCTCGTGATAGTTGTTCGAGACTTAGAATCATCAAGGGATCCTGAGTTACCAGTTAGTTCATTCTCATCTGTGCTTTCCTTTTCCTGATTTATTCGAGTAGTGTTAACTCTAGAATGTGACATTTGTGTTACTCGTGACTCATTCAGCGCTGGCCTTGAAATTATTTTTTCTGACTGAGAAGAGTTAGTATGGGATCTTGAGTTGCCAGTAAGAGGCTTTTCTTCACTTATTTGTATTAGTTTGCCTTCGTGGTACCGGTTTATTCGAGTAGTGTTTACTCTAGAATGTGACCTTTGTGTAACTCGTGACTTATTAAGGGCATTTCTCGTGATATTTGGTCCAGACTTAGAATCATCAAGGGATCCTGAGTTACCAATTGGTTCATTCTCACCTGAGCCTTCGTGGTGATGGTTTGTTCGATTAGTGTTTGCTCCAGACTGTGGCATTCGTGTGACTCGTGACTTATCAAGGGCATTTCTCGTGATATTTGTTCGAGACTTAGAATCATCAAGGGATCCTGAGTTACCAGTTGGTTCATTCTCATCTGTGCCTTCCTTTTCCTGATTTCTTCGAGTATTGTTAACTCTAGAATGTGACATTTGTGTTACTCGTGACTCATTCAGCGCTGGCCTTGAAATTATTTTTTCTGACTGAGAAGAGTTAGTATGGGATCTTGAGTTGCCAGTTAGAGGCTTTTCTTCACTTATTTGTATTAGTTTGCCTTCGTGGTACCGGTTTATTCGAGTAGTGTTTACTCTAGAATGTGACCTTTGTGTAACTCGTGACTTATTAAGGGCATTTCTCGTGATATTTGTTCGAGACTTAGAATTATCAAGGGATCCTGAGTTACCAGTTGGTTCATTCTCATCCGTGCCTTGCTTTGCCTGATTTATTCGAGTAGTGTTAACTCTAGAATGTGACATTTGTGTTACTCGTGACTCATTAGTTACATTTCTCGTGATATTTGTTCGAGATTTAGAATCATCAAGGGATCCTAAGATACCAGTTGGTTTATTCTGCCTTCTACCTTCTTTTTCCTGGTTTATTCCAGTAGTGTTTACTCTAGAGTGTGACCTTTGTGTGACTCGTGACTTATGAAGCGCATTCTCCGCGATATTTGTTCCAGACTTAGAATCATCAAGGGTTCCTGAATTACCAGTTGGTTCATTCTCATCCGTGCCTTTGTGGTGCTGGCTTATTCGAGTAGTGTTAACTCTTGAATGTGACATTTGTGTGACTCGTGACTCATTAAACGCAGATCCCGTTGTATTTTTTCCAAACTTTGAATCATCAAGTGATCTTGACTTATCAGTTAGAGGCTTTTCATCACTTATTTGAATTGGTTCCTTCTCATCCGTGCCTTCGTGGTCCTGGTTTTTTCGAGTTGTGATTATTTTAGAATGTGTCATTTGTGTTACTCTTGACGCATTATGCAAATTCCTTGCAACAATTTTAAAATACGCGGCAATATGTTTTCTAGCATGAAAAATTGGTGTGACTCTCGACTCAAAAATCGGGTTCCTTGCGATGATATTTTCAGATACAGAATCTGTAAGTGATCTTGAGGTACCAGCAGCAATAGGATGTCTTGAACTGATTTGAGTTGTTTCCTCTTCATTCGAATCTTCATCATGGTATCCTCGACCAATTATTGCTTTAGAATGAGGTACTGGTGGCTTATAAAGCGGGTTCCTTGCGATAATGTTTCCAGATCGAGAATAAGCAAGGGGTCTTGCGGAAACAGGCAAGGAATTTCTAGAATCAGTTTTCTCCTCATTCGAATCATTTTCATGGTATCCTCTTAGATGAAATACTGGCGCAACTTGTGACTCAAAAATCGGATTTCTCGCGATAATGTTCTCAGATTTTGAATAATGTAGAGATCTTTCTTTGCTAGTAAAAGGCTTCTTAAGATGGGATACAGTTGTGACTGGTGTCTTAGTAGAGCTTAGTGGCCTGCTGTCAGTGTTTAAGGATACTGTGCTATTGGCTTGAGGTAGTTCAAAACCACTGTCTGGAGCTGTTTTCTTGTCATCCTTACCGTTATTTAAGTCTTCCTGACTTCCTGTTGCAGTTGAAGTTGTTACTAGTGTCCCCTCAGGTCTTTTTACATCACTGGCATTAACAAATACCATAAATATAGATAAGGAAAACACTATAAAAACGCCTAGAAAATAAAAAAAAAGAAAACTCAGCTAATATGAATAAATTCAGTAATATTTAGTTACGAACACTTCATCTTGAAACGTCTTTGGGTATTGAATTATTGTTTTTAAATAAAAAAGATATAATTTTTCTTCAGATCATAAAAAACTAATTGGCTGAAAAACAGTGATTAAGCGCTATCTGGTGTTAATAATGCAAGCTTGACTAATTAGCTTTTGTGATGGAAAAAATTAAAATTGCAAATAAAATTAACTAGCATTGCTAATTTCAATGTCAATATTCACGCCTGCAATTTCAAATTAAAGTTCGCTTGTTATTTAAAAGCTCTATATCACAAAGCAAGCTTACACCAATGAAAAGAATAGCAAAACGCAAATAATTGAGTTTGGAACTTTTATACCTCTAAGGAACTCAATACAGTCGTACGAAATAGGATTTTTTTCTATTTGACCACTGTGGGTTATTGGGAAAAGATTAAATTGGTTATAAAAATTATACTTTCACAATAATTTATCATAAGAAAATGATAAAATAAGAAGCTTGGCAGATTTTTGTATAATGAAGCTCAAACTGCAATCTCAGATTTTGTTTATTTACAAATATAGTCTAAGGGCTCGCATCATATTTTTGGCGTAAAAGGAAACCAGACTTTTTTCAAAATTGAAGTAGTGAGGGAAACCACTAGCCGTCGGGCGTCGTCGGGACCATTCAGATTAAATCTCTTTTCGTCAGAAAACACGACCTGATGCCATTCCATATTCCATTAAATTCTTATAATAATAATAGTTTTAACTTTATACCTGTAAGACCTTAGGTCTTTTTAAATAAGAAAGATTTAGCACAATGGGTTGAGATAAAGGTGTTTATTATCTCATTAAATCCCACGGGTGCGTCCAGTTGAGCTGGGGGAATATAGAAAAGAATTTTGGCTATAGTGGGGCTCGAACCCACACCTCTTAGAAAGCAGTCAAGCACTACATCCACTTCGTCACTGCCACTCACTATATTTTAAGGAATTATCCTTGTTATAAAAGCAGAAATCGTAAAAAGTTTATTGAAAAAAGACACGCAGTGTACATATGAACATAAGGGTGGTCGTTATTCGGATGGGTCTAAATCGGCTCTAAAGGAAGAAAATAAAAAACGTAATTTTTCCAGATTTTTATTTTCATCCCCTCTGTAGTCACTGTATAGGCGTAAACAAAATTTTTTCTAAATTAAGTTTATTTGAAGAATAGTTTTGCCAAAAAAAATTTTCAAGCTCAATATTTTGAAGAAATTTTTTTTTTATTTAAATTATAAGTTTGAAAATAGTTTTTGCTGAAATTGTTTATGCAAAGAACTTTATTTGAAAATAAACTATAAAAATGGATTTCTGGCTTTCCAAAAAGCCGTGGTTTTCAAATTATTATTTTTTCTATTTCATAAAATTATTTTATTAAATTGCCCAACCTGTCCAAGCGGGGGGAGATATTACCCCCCTCCCGTGAGATTTTTGTCTTGTCGACTTCCCACCTATATGCTCTGAATTTGTTGACAGATTTTTCGCGAATTTCCTAGTATGCTAAGAAATTTACCGTGAACTATGCAGACGATTTGATTATCATATTTTGCACTGTCACCAGTGGCATAAAATGGTTCGATTTTAAAATAAAATGCACGACTGGATCGCACGTACTTGCTCTTATGTTCAAGTTGTGTGGGACTTAAGAACCTTAAAAAATATTCAAGTAATTATAGAAAAAGTATAAAAAGCATTTAAATCGTTCTTTTTATTGTACAAACAATTTGATAAATAACTTAAAGCTCAAAAAAAAGTATGCCATTTGATTGCTTGAAAAAATATGAATATATATTTATATGCAAAAAAAAATTAAAATCGTTGGAGCCGTTTTCTTAAAAATTAATTTTTATATATAAAATTTTTGTAACATTTTTCAAAAATATTGTTGGTATGCCAATTTTGAGTATACAGGGTGTCCCGGACCTGAGTGGAAGTATTTTAGGGTTTGGTTCTTGGGGTTATTCTAAGAAAAAAATTGTATACGGGAAAAGTTGTATCTCCCCTCCCTGAGGCAGGGGGGGGGGCAGTTTTGTGAAAAATTGACTTTAAATGCAAAAAAAAACATTAAAAATCAACTAAATACATCTAATAATGTGCTATAGTTTTTTTGAAAGCTAATACCCCATTCTTGCATTTGGTTTTAAATGAAGTTGTTTAAGCGAATAGTTTTTGAGAAATTAAATTTCAAAGTCAAAATTAAAAAAAAAAATTTTTGATTTTTTTTCTTAAGTCGATATTTTTCAAAATTTTACGTAATTAAGTGCTCTTTTTGTATTCAATATTCAATGCCTTCATTATTTTTTAGTCCATTACCGAAAACCAAATGTAAAAATCTTTCTTAGTTTTTGAGAAATTAAGAAAAAACCAAAGGTACTTATACCAAAAAAGCCCGAAAAAAGGGTTAATTTATGTAAATTCATGAATAAATTTATTTTTTTTGGGCATTTTAGGTAAAAGTACCTTGTGTTTTTTCTTAATTTCTAAAAAACTAAGAGAGATTTTTACATTTGAGGGCATTGAAAATTGAATACAAAAAAAGCTTTTAATCACGTAAAACTTTAAAAAATATCGACTCAAGAAAAATCACAATTTTTTTTTTAATTTTGACTTTGAAATTTAATTTCTCAAAAACTATTCGCTTAAACAACTTGATTTAAAAACCAAATGCAAGAATGAGGTATTAGCTTTCAAAAAAAACTATATATATACTATATATATTATTAGATGTGTTTTCGTTGATTTTTAATGTTTTTTTTTTAATTTAAAGTCAATTTTTCACAAAACTGCCCCCTGCCTCAGGGAGGGGAGATACAACTTTTCTCCAATACAATTTTTTTTTTTTTAGAATAACCCCAAGAACCAAACCCCCTTAAATACTTCCACTCAGGTCCGGGACACCCTGTTCTGTGGTGTTTGGTAGAAACCTGATAACTCCATTTCAAAATTAGCGTCTTTACGCCCACTTTCAATCAAGCTTAAGTGTAAACGAGGCCACAGATTTTCTTTAAATTTGGAATACTTATGAACATAACCTTTGAAAAATTATGTTTCAAATTTGAAGAAAATCGGTTCACCCGTTTAGGTTGTAGGTCGATGTAAAGTGGACGCAAAGACGCAAATTTTAAAATGGAGTTATCATGTTTCTACCAAACACCACAAAACATCCAACATTTTAATCTTTTTTTAAAAATCCAAAATTTATTTATTCAAAAATTTTGGTATGCAGTATTATTTATATTCTAACAAAGCTTTTGTGCAAAAAAATTTATAGAAATCGAATGAGCGGTTAATGAGAAAACCAAAAATCAATAAAACCGTTAAATGGCAGATACCGTTAATATATTGTAACGAAAGTGACCTAATTTGAGGAGAAGAAGACAAAATGAAAGAAAAGAAAATCAATTACTAATTATTTTTCTGGTCCCCGAGAGGATTTATTTATTTTGTTGTTTTTGTTTTATTAAAAGATTTAGATTTCAGACTTTAATTTCTATAACTTTGTAATCCGTTGGCGAATCCAAAGCGAACTAGGCCGCCTCCTAATCGTTGCAGCGGCCTTTTATAGGACATTGGATGGTTTCCAGTAGGTTCTAGTCTCCACTCACTGTTTTTTTCCACTTTCCATGGTTTTGCATCTAGAAGTTTGACTTTTGACGCCATTTTGTAATTTTCTGATTGAAATTTGATTTCATCTGAGTCGCAACAAATCTCCTTGATGATTATTTAATCGTAATCGAATCGAAATTCCCTTTCGAATGGTATGCCACACCTCTAGGTAATGTCCACTTGTCCACATAATGACTTTTTGTTGAATCGCATCTGAAATCAATTAAATTAAATTAATTAAATTCGGAACAATCTACCTTGCTGATTGGACGGTTCCATTTTAGGAGTTTAGTCAGTTATGTCCGGATTGTAGAACCAAATTGTTCTTAGGTTCCAATGTCAAGTCTCATACCACGTTCATGTTTTCAGCCGTCAACAACTCCAGTTGATCGCAGCAGTGTTCGTCACAATATGTTTTTGGTGATTTTTTCTTACTAAAAGGTACATCACAATAATACACTGATTTTTTTTATCAAAATCCTTTGAGCCATTTTTGAGATAAATAAGCTTTTCTTTCACGGTTGTATGGCAAGTACCGTTATTTTTTGAGCTAAAAAAATAGTTCAATTTCCCCTCTGGAGAGTTACAAAAAAACCTTAAGTTCAAAATTTGAAGAAAATCACTTCAGCAGTTTAGGCTGTAGGTTAAGGTAAGGACAGACAGAATTGTTCCACCCACTTTTCCATGTGCTCTATCATCGTAATGTCATGTTTGATTGTTATCTCGAAATTTTTTTTTTGCACGAATCCAAAACTTGCCCTATAGTAGGTAGAGGTACCTACATATATCGCAAGTAAAATGAAACGGCATTCGATTTATCACAACAAAATCACGATACGCTATTTTTGTATTATTAACCGTAACAAGAAAGTTATGATGAAAAATGTAGGAAGTGCCAAGAAAAAAAAACTTGAAAATGTTTGGACTGTCACTCTCGATATGCCATTTTTTATTATTTACCGTAGTAAAAAAGTAATGATGACAAAAGTAAGAAGTGCCGAAAAAACTTTAAAAATTTTTGGACTGTGCCCAGCGCCGTAAAAATAAATCGATTTCAAAAATTGAAATGGTAATCACTTTGTCACAACAAAATTTCGATCCGCCCTTTTTTTATTATTAACCATAATAAAAAAGTTATGATGAAAAAGTAAGAAGAGACAAAAAAAAACTGTTAATGTTTTTGGACCACGACCGCCGTTAAAATGCTATGATTTCAAAAATTGAAACAGCAATCACTTTGTCACAACAAAATCTCAATACGCCATTTTTTATTTTATTTTATTTATTGTAATAAAAAGTTGTGATGAAAAAGGTAAAAAGTCTAAAAATTTTCAAGGTATTTTTTCTCGGCACTTCCTACATTTTTCATCATTTCCTTTTTAATTACGGTAAATAAAAAATAAAAATGACATTTCGAGATATTGTCGTGACAAAGTGATTGCCGTTTCAATTTTTGAAATCAATGCATTTTAACGGCACTGGTGACAGTCCGAAATATGATACTCAAATCGTCTGCAAAGTTCCGGGTCATAAAAAAGGGCAAATTTAAATGAATATAAAAATCTGAAAAATATAGGAAAACTTTTTTTCTTCATTTAGAGCTGATTTAGGCCCATCTGCGAGTACCTATTTTCAAAAACCACCGTAATGTACATAACTTTCCAAAATTCAATAAAAAATATTTTTTTGCGTTTCGGTTCCTTTTGCTTTTCGTGTTCAAGATTCGAGAATCGCATTTGACGTCAAGGGATATATAATATGTAATCAGATTTATCACTTCACAGTTTCATATATAGATACAAAATTAAAAAGCATGACTGCGACGAACGTACCACATAGGTACTTGCTCTTATGTTCAAGAGAATTTTATAACAGGAATAATAGTACGGGGTAGTTAGACTTTTGCTGGGAAATAATTCAAACATGCAGTTTGACTCTGATATTCAAAAGGGTATTAGTACACGAGCCGAAAACCACATTTTTCACAATTGCACCTAGAGTCATTTGGCCGCCATTTTGTTTTTAACGGCTTTTTTGTTATCAGACGTAACTCACGTATTTTTGACGTTACGAAAAAAAATTGTGAGACAAACTTGTAGAAAATTTAATTGTCTACAAAAAAAAAATGTTAAGTAACTTTTTTCGATAAGTGCTTTTTTTAAAAAGTTATACTGCATTTTTTTAAAAAAAGTAGGGGTTGATTTTGGTAAATTCATCATATCTTATTTGTTTGTTCTAAAAAAAAAAAAATCGAAATAAAAGTTATAGTCCCTTCAATTATCTATATAAACCTCGAGGTTCGAAAGCAAATTAGTACTCGAGCCGAAAACATAATTCTTCACAACTGCCCAAAGAGTCATTTAGCCACCATTTTGTTTTTAAGGTTTTTATATCTTCGCAAGTAACTCAGTTTTTATTTATGCCAGACAAAAAAGTTGTAGAACAAACTTGGAGAACATTTAATTTCCAACAAAATGTTTCTTGTAACTTTTTTCGATAAGTACTTTTTTAAAATTGTAATGCATTTTATTAAAAAAGGGTTTCTTTTAAATTTATTTTTTATAAAAAAAATAAATGTCGAAATAAAAGTTGTAGGTAGACCTTTCAATTATCTATATTTTTTGCCTCAATAATTTTTTCTTATGCGGTATGCGGTATACCTTATGATATGATTTGTTAATAGTTCAAATTATTTGCGTATAGTTTAACTATATTTCCGAATTGTAAAATTAACAAATATCGCACTCTAATCGAGAAATGACTTCAGAACTTTTGTGGGAAATTACATTGAAATTCACAAATTAATATCTTAAATTTCTAAAATAATGCTAATTTAATGTTATGCTATGTTTCCACCTAAGGTTTATCTCAGTTTAGATAAAATAAATCTTTTTGGTGTTTCCACCGCACAAAAAGATTTAAAAAAGATTAAATCTGACAACACTTTCAAAAATGCAAATGGCGCTTCAATTTTTCTTATGAAGTGCGAAAGAGACGGAATGTTTTATTCGTGTCAAACAATGAAGAACTGAATCGAGTCTCGAATGAATCGTTCAGCACCATGTTAAAATAGGTTAGTTCGATTTGTAAAACTATTTGTCCTAGAAAGATTTAATAAGACTAATTTCTAATCTCCAGGATTAACGAAATATATTTGTATGGTAAATCTTCAAGATTTAAAGAAGATTTGAGGTAAATCTTATTAATCAGATTAGCGTTAGGTGGAAATGTAGCATTAGATAAATGTAAAAAAATTTTATCGACTGGGTTTAAATGGATGTAACTTCAAAACGGCTGTATTTACGATAAAACATATTAAGACCTTTTGTGTAGAAAGTTCAATTTTCTATAAAAAAAAACGTAAGTAGTTAGTTTAAATACTTGTTATTATGCATAAAGTTATAAAATTCCAAATACAAACAGGAGTTTTCTCAAATCGTATGGAAAACCGAAATCTGCGACCAAATTTTCACAGATATCTTTTTTCGCTCAACTGTTTGAGCCTGTTTGGAAGAAAACAGATTCTATTTCTTTGTTGTTCGCTCGTTTTTGTAGTGAAAAACTCCATGTTGAGGGTGGGGTGGAAGAGAGTTATGTCGTCAATTATTTGTTTGAGTATAGCCAATTATGATACGAATATAACAAAACAAAAATAAAACATCCAATGCTGTACGGATTTCTTGAATATGCATATATGCACTACAGAAGTATGCCGCATAAGAAAAAAATATTGAGGCAAAAAATATAGATAATTGAAAGGTCTACCTACAACTTTTATTTCGACATTTATTTTTGTATGATAAATTGTTGAATAAAACACAACATCGCTGTTCAAAATAATGTATACCACTTAAAACTAAGCTTTTGTTATCATTGTCATATTTTTATGTCATATCTAACCTGAAATGTAATACTGAACTTCTATCTTTTTTTAATAAAATGAAGTCATCGAGAAAGGTTGTAATCCATTTATTTCTAGGGGTTCATTTATAACTTCTACCATACATTGAAAAGAAACCTTTTTTTTAACAAAATGCAGTACAATTTTAAAAAAGTACTTATCGAAAAAAGGTACAAGAAACATTTTGTAGGAAATTAAATGTTCTACAAGTTTCCTGTACAACTTTTTTGTCTGGCATAAATAAAAACTGAGCTACTTGCGAAGATATAAAAAACCTTAAAAAACAAAATGGTGGCTAAATGACTCTACGGGCAGTTGTGAAGAATTATGTTTTCGACTCGAGTACTAATTTGCTTTCGAACCTCGAGGTTTCTATTTACCAGCAGAAGTCAAGTAGTTTAAAATATATGATTCTATACAGTTCTCTACTATTAATATGCGCTACAGGGCGAGAACCGTAAGCCGTATAACAAAACTGTAAAGGCAAAAAATATAGATAATTGAAGGGACAATAACTTTTATTTCGATTTTTTTTATATTTTTTATAAGATATGATGAATTTACCAAAATCAACCCCTACTTTTTTTAAGAAAATGCAGTATAACTTTTTAAAAAAAGCACTTATCGAAAAAAGTTACTTAACATATTTTGTAGACAATTAAATTTTCTACAAGTTTGTCTCACAATTTTTTTTCGTAACGTCAAAAATACGTGAGTTACGTCTGATAACAAAAAAAGCCGTTAAAAACAAAATGGCGGCCAAATGACTCAAGGTGCAATTGTGAAAAATGTGGTTTTCGGCTCGTGTACTAATACCCTTTCGAATATCAAAGTCAAACTGCATGTTTGAATTATTTCTCAGAGCTCCATATAATGAAATCTAATTACCCCGTACTATAACTCAAAAATCAGAGCCATGGGCGGTAAACGGATGACGGCATCAGTGCCAAAAATAGATAACCTTTAGAACGAGTCTTACCCGCCTGGGTCGAAAACCGTGTAAACCTGTTAGCTAAGTCTAATTTATTAGGAAATCAAATCGCATTTTTCGATGGACAAATTTTTTGTATGGAATCTGTTAGGGTACGCCTTCTTATCATTAAAACGAGTTTTTGGGATTTTTGAGGTTATGAAAGAGCCGCTATCTTGAAAAAGAAATTGCTTTTGTTTTTTATGAATGAAACGATTGTTCGGAATGAGAAAAAACTCGAATCATAAATCAAAATCATAAATCATAAATTCTTCACTGAATTTTTGACATGAACTTATCAGTCATTGGATTTTGGAAATTGTAGACTCTATTTTAAACACATGTGTTTATTCAGCTTCAAACAAT
Organism: Dasysyrphus tricinctus; assembly: GCA_963921185.1. Taxonomy (NCBI): domain Eukaryota; kingdom Metazoa; phylum Arthropoda; class Insecta; order Diptera; family Syrphidae; genus Dasysyrphus; species Dasysyrphus tricinctus. The sequence continues at coordinate 14,636,372 of OY992532.1, read as the reverse complement.
CGCTTGGATGGCAGGAGGCAGGTGCTGAATGGTGATTGATGAAAATCCAAAACAGGTAAGTATTTTAATCAGATCAGAAGCGTGAGCTTGTAAACGTCATTTCGTAAGGTATGTATGAACTGATCAAAATGTTCATGGCTGTCGACATTTCATTTAAAAAGTCGGTAAAACTTTGTTTGGGATCAGTCGGTCCTTGAACCAGTCCAAAATTGGTGTCGAGATTATGAAAATCGATCTTATGGAATCGATATATCGATTTGAGTTGCTCAATAATGATAGGCAGCAATAATAATTTTATAATTCAAATTTGTAGTTATTTTACCTACTTAAGTTCGACGCACCAGCAGCCTGTGCGGCGACTTACATAGCACGGTATGGCACCTTTCACGGAACGACACTCCCTTTGCGGTACGGTGCCTTTTGTGGCAAGGCTCCTGGGGCAACTGCCCCCACTGACCCACTCCTATAGGCACGGCCTGTTGTTAGTCTTCAGTTGCCCTTACATAATTTAATAAGAAGGGTAAAATGAGGTTTTATGTGCTAAACACATACATTTCAACAAGCGATTTCTCAGAGATTACAAAGTATATTGGAAAGGTTTAGACTGAATTTGAAAGATCAGAAAGAGAATTTTCAGGAATCGTTGCAAATATTGTTCAAAACTTTATAGAGTGGTTACCTTAAAATGGAAAAAAAACGGTGACAACTAACATCTAACTATAAGGATATCTCGTATAGTGAAAATGATATTGAAAAGATTCTAAACAAAATTTGAAGTGGCTTTTAAAAATTATCAAAAACTTTATTTAAAAAAAATAGCTCTCATTTTAACATAACCTCAAAAATGGCGAAAATGATTATTTTGTACGTTTTTAACAGCAATATCTCAAAAACCCGAGCTGTTAGCGAAAAATGGATGATAGATTTGAGCTCAGCGTCCAAAAGTAGATATGCCTAGAAACATTAATTCTTGTCGTGTCAAAAAGTTTACTGATTTTTGTAAGCCTGTGTTATTTTCTTAAAAAATATTGGTAAACCATACTATGTACATATATTTAGAAGTACACAAAAATTTATTGAAATCATTCAAACCATTTTCAAGAAAATTAAAAATATTACAAATGGTTCTTTAATAAAAAATGCTTTCCCACCCAAAGGTGGCATTTACTAAATGGCTGCGGAGCCATTTTCAAAAAAAAACACGATTATGTTAAATTGTTGATAAAATTGTATGGCAGTTCCGTTATTTTTGGTTCTAAGAAAAAATTTAAAAACGGGTGGACGAGTGACCAAAAAACGCCAAGTTTAATGAAAATCGATCCAGCTGTTAAGGCTATAGCTCAACGGACAGACTGACAGATAGACAGAATTGTGTGACGCACTTTTTTCATCTTCCCAATCATCGTAAACACAAGTTTAATCAAAATCTCGAGTTCGATTTTTTTTGAATGCATAACTTGCGATAGCACCTAAAAATTACAAGTAAAAAACATAATAGGTAAAAAGATTTTTATCAGTTCGGTTATAAGGCTTTTAACAAAAAAAAAAGATGGAGTTATCTGGGTATTGCTAGTATCTATTCTGAAAATAAATTTCATCAACCTGCCTCCACGACTTTTTTTAATAAATAAAATAATCATCTTTAAAAATAACTCAAAGCATGTTTTGCTCGTACTGAAAAAATAAAAAAAAATTACTTAAGCTGTTTGAACTTATTACCACAGTTCTCCAAACAAAAACTCCAATCAACTTGAACTATAAGAGCAGATTCATGCGATTTATTCATGCATTTCATTTTGTGTGCTTTGTTGTCAAAGTTTCTTAAGTAAAAGAAATATGTAGGTACATTAAAGCTCATTTTTGCTAAGCGCACATAACCGTTTAAGCTGATCTTAAAATATTAAGTTCCGTCTCAGCAAATTTGGTTCTATTCATTTTTTATTAAATTAATCTTTAATATATCTTCAGTAACTTACCTCAAAATTAATATTCATTTAATGTAAATTCAATTCTATATGCTATGAAAATTTAATAAAACAATACATACGTGATTACACCTTCAATGCCCTTGATCTCACTGACTGTCTACGAAACGAATCCATAGTGGGATTGTTTGTTTTCCTTCAATATAACTTATTCATTTTCTTAGTGCTTCTCTAAGCAACTGGAAAATCCAATTGTTAAGTTGATTTTCATTTTGCCAAAGTGGTTTTCAAATGAAGAACATTGCACAACATCAACAAAAACCGGAACTAAAGGAATATAACAACTCCAACAACACATACCAACTGCTGTTAACCCTCTTTATTGGTTTACAATGCAAAAGCATCTTAAATAAGATTTTCCAGCAATAGTTCGGTTGCCTTGAGAAGTGATGATGTTATTGAATTAGCAACACCGTTATAGCAATATGAATAGCTTTTTCCTCTTGTTGTTAAAACTCGATTTCGATTTTGAACTCGATTTCGATTTGAGCTCCATTTTGTTCATTTAATCGATATACCATGTGTGCAAGTGTTTTAGACTGAGGGAGAGGACAAGGACATTGGACGGACTGTCTCCTCTTGCGAAATCTAATGTTGATGATGATTTGAGAAGTATAGTGATGCTAGTGATGATGATGATGATTCTGCTGACAGCTTAAGGCGGAGGGAAAAGTAGAACTTTTATGGTTCTTACAAAAAGTTCTTGCTGGGAAACGTGCTTGTTTTAAAATTGGTTTGGGAGTACGGTGAATTACGTGTGTTCCATAAGTTTTAAAACAATATTTTTTAAATTAAAAATATGTTTAAAATAATTATTCTCTTTGACGATGTAGTTTCATATTTTAATAATTGCGTTTCTGTGATGTTTTCTTAAATTAACTCGAGGCAAGTTTGAAGATGTTACATACATGATGGCAGTTTAGCTGCAAGTTGGAAGTTTCAAGTTAAAAAAAATCAACATCAAAGAAAAAAATGCATTGGACTAAAAGAAGATTATGAAGAGAATTAAATTTCATTTTGTGAAAATTTTAGTGTTTTCTTTGTTAGGTTGGGCACTTCTGGGACCACCCCCGTAATTTTCAATATTCTCAAAAACAAAACTAATATTAAACCACCTTAGTGCTCGATAGAAAATAGTAATGATGAAAGTTGGGTACCTGATTCCAGAGTTTTAAGGAAAATCAAAATGCAACTTATTTTATTATTGAATATTGATTGATATTGACTTCTGGCTATAGCTATAGTCGTGTTTTGTTGTAAGAACTGGGGTTGTTTCTTTGAAGAAACCTTCCCCTCACCCTCAAACTCAGTGGGATGTTGCTAACCTATTCTAAAAACCAACGGTACTGTCTTACGATGCGATAATGTCCCCGAAAGACCTGTATTTTCGATTTTTTTTTTATTTTTAAAATCGCAATATCTTGTAATTGATAGATTTTCGATAAAAAAAAGAATCGCAATATCTTCTCTAAAAATATTAAGCATTCATAATTTTGACCAATTTTTGGAAATAATGTGATAATATTTAGATTTTTGAATGATTACTTTAAGAAAAATCAATACTTAAAGGGGATTACATTTTTCAACAATTTGTGTACACATCTGCACTTCACAATTTTTGAGTAGCAATATTCTGAAACTGAACTTACTTACTTACTTAAGGTGGCACTACAGCTACAGTCCGGTGCTGGACCAGGGCCTCAACCAACAAGTTTCTTCCATTCTGCTCAGTTTCTAGCTTAGCTGTCTCCAGTTTCGCACGCCAAGTTGGTTGAGCTTCTCTTCCACTTGCTTGCGCCACCTTTTACGCTGTCCATCTCTACTGCTCTGTCCCACGGGATTGGATTCAAAGACTTTTCGGGCAGGAGCATTGATGTCCATTCGTTCTAGGTGACCCAGCCATCTAAGTCGTTGCCTTTTCACTTTTGTGGCTAGGTCGGCGTCGCTGTACATCCCGTACAGTTCGTTGTTGTATCTTCTTCTCTATTCCCCATCAATGCAGACAGGACCAAAAATCACCCGGAGAATTCTCCTCTCAAAACAGCCTAAGGCGTTCTCATCCACCGTTAGCAGTGTCCATGCCTCTGCACCATAGTTCAGGACCGGGATGATAAGCGTCTTATACAGGGACAGTTTAGTTGGTCGAGAGAGGGCTTTGTTTCTCAATTGCCTTCTTAGCCCAAAGAAACGGTGAGTAGCCAGAGTAGTTCTTCGTTTCATCTCAGTACTCGTATAGTTTGCTGAGTTTATAGCGGATCCTAGGTAGGCACAAAGTCTCTGACCACCTCCAAATTATTGCTATCTATAGTGACGTTCTGTCCGAGATTTCGATGTTGGGTTTCATTTCTTGTTGATAGCTAATATTTCGTATTGCCTTCATTCACCGTTAAACATCTTTTAGGCAGCCTTCTCAATACTCACGAATGCACCACTAACACAAGGCTTTGTTCGTCCTATTATGTCAATGTCGTCTGCGAAAGCGAGTAATTGGACGGGTTTATGAAAGGTTGTGCCTCTAGTTTTGACGTGAGAGTATTCTTTCAAGAACAATGTTGAAGAAGTTGCATATGACAGCGCGCTGCCGCCTTATCTAAAACTTTTTCTTTTACATCGAAGGTATCGGTTAGGTCATTGCCAACCTAGATAGAGCAGCATGTATTCTCCATCGTCATCCTGCACAAATGGACGAGTTTGCGAGGGATGCCAAAACTCGACATTGATCTATATAGCTCGTCTCTATAGATGCTGTCATACGCGGCCTTGAAATCGATGAAAGGGAGGTGGGTATCGATTTGAAACTACTGGGTTTTTCCCAAGCCTAAAGCCACACTGATATGGACCTATCAGGTTGTTGATGAATGGCTTCAGGTGTTCACAAAGTACGGCAGAGAAGATCTTGTAGGCAATATTAAAAAAGACTTATGCTTCTGTAGTTGAAGCAGTCTAGAGGATCACCTATATTGAGGAGCGGACAATCAATGCTGAGATTCTATTAATTAGGGATGCTTTCCTCTGACCATATTTTGCAGATAAGCTGGTGCATACTCCTTACCAAGTCATCTCCAGCCGCTTTGAATAGTTCAGCCGCAAGGCTATCAGCTCCTGCAGCTTTATTGGACTAAAGTTTATAGATATAGGTATCTTTACTTCGTCAGATCGGGTGACGAAATTGTTGACCTACGTGTCGTCCAGGTTGAATGGTAGCGGAATTCAGCTCATCTTCGCCGTTATACAATTTGCAGAAATGATTTTTCCATATCCTCAGTACTGACTGGGATACTACTACGATGTTTCCCTGATCATTCTTGCACGCTTCGGGTCGGGCCTTGTAACCCTGGGAGGTTCTTTTTACTTTTTGGTAAAAACTCTTAACTTCAATCCTGCTATCTTCTTAGAAGCGTGAGTCTCACTGTGATAGTCGTGCGAGGCCCAGCACATCAGAGGCAGCATCTCTGATGACTTCCTAGCAATTCTTCCACTGGTTATCGATACTTGAGGTTGGCGACCGGCTAATCACTATTTAAGAGGGGACGAGATTCTCGATTGGAAAATGACCTGGTGATTTCTTGTGACTCTCGTCGTCCAACGTCAATCTTCCTCACAATATTTCCCTGTTTTGGCTTTGATCTGGATATCCGAAGCATTACTTTAGCCACAACGAGGAAGTGATCCAAGTCAACGTTGGCTCCTCGGGACGTTCGGACATCTTTGATACTAAAGGAGTGTCAGGCGTCGATCGCAATGCAGGGAATTCGCCATGTCCCTTTGTGTATATCCTCATCTGGGGAATTCTTCCGCTGCCACCTTGATAGAAGGAGAAGTGCCTTAGTGGGAACACTGTTCTCGGTTTCTGTCATAAAACTTTTGGGGGTACCGTTCATAGGTACCTACTCCATGCAGAATTTATCCGCCGCATATCACCCTTCTGGTAAGCTTCTCCAAGACTTTAGCCAAATTATAGAGCCAGTCATTTCCGACAGAAGATTAAAGTGTTGCAATTTTTGTCTTTTGTTCAACACTCGCGCTTAGGTATTAGTTTAGCCAGTCACAAGTCAATTCTGGATGAACGAGACCAGTATCCGAGGGTTACCACTTGGAACGTGAAGAATTCGTTGCATCACTGGACGTCGTCGCCATGTTGACGCCAATCAGTCACTACCCGCGTCTGACAACGCCAAACAACTGCTTAATGCTAAGAGCTACGGGTGAGAGGCACTTCATTATCTCTTGAGAAATTATCACTTGAAACAGGCAGTTTCTTTGAACATAATTTTAAGGTGGAATTATGATGATTGGTTTTAAACCTAGATCTCCAACGTAACAGTCCAATGCACAGTAAATATTGCACAATTTGAGTACAAATTTAAGATACACAGACGAATCAGCCATAGATAGTCTGCTGAGCAAGTGCATTTAATTTTTATATTTTTGTTTAATTTAACTTTGAGTAAATACAACTCCAATTCCCCAGCAGTTGAAATCCTTGTGCTGAGAAATCAAGCAGATACTACTTCGTTTCTACGAAAATTATTGTAAACTAAGAATATGAGAACTATGCCAAAATATTTATTCTATAGAAGCACCTCCTAGACCTATACCTACCTACCTGGATTTAAATCAAATTTTAAAAACAACACAGCGAAAGCTTTTTTTTTCAATTTCTATGCCAAGAATTCTGTTCTTAAATGTTAATTTCATCACCAGCTGTTGTGGGAAATCCCCAAATTTATATCCAAGATTTATATCTTCGAATGTTTTGCTGCCACCCCTTAATTGCCATCGGAATGTAGGTAAGTTATTCTTGGGTAGGACAGAGCTTTGAGCAGATGTGGCTCTCACATAAACAAATAAACATTCCTCAAATCCACAAAGAGATGCGTTACCAACCTCAAATACCATTTGAATGAATGTTATATCTGTTAGATGATTGCAAATTAAGGACCTTTTGGTGTATATAAGAGGGGTGCTTTAATATGGAATCCAATCATAAAGTTCTTGCCACCACGTGTCACCATACGATGCTACACATGACGCCACCATCGTTCTTGATCGTTGCCATTGGCATTGGCAGAATCCAGAACTCCCGACAAGGAAAATGAAAAGGAAGAAAACAAGCACACTGAGTGTTGACTTGCGGCTGCGAGCAAAACTTAAAGGCAATTCATAAATAGAACATGATTCACACACACAACCGGAAACGACAATCTTCCGGCGAACGGAATGTATCTCGAAGGAACGTCACCACCATCTCTGGGGCTTCGGCTTAGTGCGGTGCGGTCGGAGAGTAGAAGAAAAGTTATGATATAAATAAAAATGCATTTCCTCCCCACAGGCGGTATGTATTGTTAGTAATGATGGCGACAATACTACCGTTAAAACGGTACAAAGCCAAAGTGCCATTTCATGAGCCATGAATGATGCTTTGAAATGTTTGAAAAGGGGAAAAAATAAATGGAACGGCAACGGCTTTAAGTCTATACCGATTCAATGAAAAAACTTAATTGCGAACTTGAATTGAGTTCACGTTTTAATTAGCGTTAATTGGGAAGAGCCCTCAAGGATTCAAAAGGAGCCAGAGCTGAATCACGCCCCAAAGTACATGCAGAAGAAGTGATGTACATTCTCTTAATTAAAATCTTGAAAATAAAGTCACAAAAGTTTTATAGCAGTGAAGTGATTGCTTCAGCTTCAGCTAACTGGCTACTGAGTCCTCTTAAGTGGCTAAAGTTTTAATTTGTGGTGAAGCTATGGAAAGAACTTATAGGAATTTCTAAGGATATTCCTAAGCAAAAAATCAAAATGAATAGTGCTCTTGAGTGGGCCTTATATTCCAACAGGTCCTGTTGGATTAAATGCTTTAACTGCATGCAGTTACTGCTTCAAACTGATGCAAGCGATTAACATTATGATGCAAATGAATGTTGGTCCTTGGTATAATGGGCACACAAGGACTTCATTGAGAAGGATGCACATTGCACACATATTAAATGGAGCAGATGTTAAACTAGGGTGTTTTCATTTAATTGAATCGATAAGAGAATCATGTTTCTTGGTGCAGTAGGCAAACCCAAAGCAGAGCAAAGGTGACAGACCATGAGCAGATGATGATGATGATATCAAAGTGCATAGTTGAGAGTAAACAATATCCGGAATGTATATTTAAATGGAAGTTTGTAGGAACATGGACATTTCAATTAAAAATTAATTGAACACAATAACTTGATACTTATTGTCATTAACTTAGATCTTGATGATAAAGACTGTATTGTTCGAAATAAAATAATACAGACGATATACATATACCTATGTATACGTATGCTGTATAGTGTATAAGATTAAATTGACAACATTAAATAATTTGAAATATTTAGGAAGGGTGTTTCTTAATTATGTTAAGATTTAAGAGAACTAGTACCGCCCAGTAGTCAAAATTCGACCTGACTCTAATAATGACTTTACGGCAAAATATGTATAAATAAGAAAATTAGATTCTGCCAGAGCGATTGGCAGTATACCTATCAAATGCAAAAAAAAGGTAATAAGGAGATACAACTTCTTTTTCGCGGGAAATGCAAAAATAAACTTAGAAAAAGGAAGCTGTACCGGTCCTACATTAGCTAAGGGTTGATCGACATGTCTTGTCTTAACAGAACCACGGTTCCACAGAAAAATAAAATGCACGACTGGATCGCACGTACTTGCTCTTATGTTCAAGTTGTGTGGGGCTTAAGAACTTTAAAAAATTATATTAATTATAGAAAAAGCATAAAAAGCATTTAAATCGTTCTTTCAATATTATAAACAGCCTGATAAATAACTTAGAGCTCAAAAAAAGCATGCCATCTGATTACTTGAAAAAATATTAATATATGCAAAAAAAAAATTTAAAATCGTTGTAGCCGTTTTCTTCAAAATTAATTTTTTATATTTAAAATTTTTGTAACATTTTTCAAAAAAAAATTTTGTATGCCTATTTTGAGTATATATTAATATACATTTAAAACTGAAATTTCAAAACAATTCATCAACCCATTTTTGAAATATTGAATTTTCAAAAAAAAATTTTGAATCTTTTTTTAAAAATCCAAAATTTATTTTTTCAAAAATTTTGGTATGCAGTATTATTTATATTCTAACAAAGCTTTTGTGCAAAAATTTCATTGAAATCGGATGAGCGGTCAATGAGAAATAAAAAATCAAAAAAACCGTTATATGGCAGGTACCGTTATTAAATGTTTTTGGTGATTTTTTTTCTTTATAAAAGGTACATCATATCTACAATAATACACCGATTTTTTTTTATCAAAATCGTTGGAGCCATTCTTGAGATAAATAAGCTTTTCCTTAACAGTTGTATGGCAAGTACCGTTATTTTTTGAGCTAAAAAAAAAATTTCAATTTCCCCTCTGGAGAGTTACAAAAAAACCTTAAGTTCAAGATTTGAAGAAAATCGCTTCAGTGGTTTAGGCTGTAGGTTGAGGTACGGACAGGCAGACAGACAGACAGACAGACAGAATTGTGCCACCCACTTTTTTCGTGTTCTCTATCATCGTAATATCATGTTTGATTGTTATCTCGAAATTTTTTTTCTGCACGAATCCAAAACTTGCCCTATAGTACCTATATCGTAAGTAAAAATTAAAGCCCCAACTGTTGAAATTATGTACCTACATACTTATATCTAACCACACATCCTGTTCTGGATCAATTCCATCAAACTTCAACTCTTACTCTTCAGTCAACTCTACCTCTCTCCCCACATCAGTTACCCCTTTACTGCCTGAACAGAATGCAAGACGCAGCTGGAATAGATGTCAAAATTGCTGCAGTAAAAGTTAAAAATTGTTCAACTCTTGCAGCTCCGGCTCCAGCATTTTTGACATCTATTCCAGCTCCGTCTTGCATTCTGTTCAGGCAGCTAATCTTAACCCAATCATTTACTTCAACCCCGTCCTCAAAGTCACGTCGCTCTTCCTTTATTCATCCCCTTCTCCTTCCTACAGTCAAAATCACCCAGCAGTCTAGACAATCCACTGATTGTCGTTATGCCCCTAGGATAACACATCCATTCAAAGCTAATTTCATATCTTCAGCGTAGCAGAACAGGTTGATAGGTATAGGTAGGTAGAAATGGTGGCACGAGCAGTATTGGCAGATTTTGCAAGACGAGTGGAGCCCAACTTGAAAAATCTTGGAGCGTAATCGATCCGACTGTATGATCATTATTGTCATTTAGCATCATAAAACTCCGCAGAAAACCCGGAAAACCCGAATTTCGATTGCTCACGGCTTCGGAAGTCTGGAGGGGAATATGATACAAAAGTTGCTGACTTTCGTCTTATATCAATTTCTTGGCGTTTTGAGAAAAGAGATCAATTTCTTAATCTTAATTTCGGAATCAACATTGTCGGGGTCTGCTCCCTAACTCTGCAGAATCTTCACCTTCGCATTTCTTATGCCGAATTTCAGTTTAAAATCGGCCTTCTCGAGGGCCCCAGAGCTTTCCTCGCTGATCAACAGAAGATAAGATCCGCTATTCTTCTGCGGTTCCTCTGCCTTGATTACAGCCGAGTCATGCATAGGAACAAGCGGATTTAGCCTTTGAAGAAATGCGAGCCTTAGGTTGCCTAGGGATATCGTTAGCTGGGATCAGCTTGAGCCTTTAACCATCCAAGTCATTGCTAATCTTAGGAATACATGAACTAAGGACGTCCCGAAAAAACATGCGCATTTGATTACCCTATATCCCCTGAGCATCTCACCAGAGTCGAACATGGGGTAGCGGGTCCATCATTTGCCGACAACGTATATAAAAACACCGTCTCAAAGAGCTTGGCCTCGATGGAACTCCACACAGCAAGCAGATCTCTCCCATTTGTGGAGAGCTCTGACAACTTCACTGATGGTACTTGGTTGCGCTGCTCTTTGGGACGATGTTTTTAATCTCTTTTTTGGACTATGTAGCTTACTCCTTTTCGGAAGTTTGTTTGTCTCGTCTCGAGATCTGCTTGATGGCCTTTTCCTGGGTACTCAAAAGACTGTTGTATTCCTCTACAATCTTCCGGTACTTCATCTTATCAGCGCCATCCGATAAGATGAAGGCGTACGAGAACGCCTGTCCAGCTTCCTCATTTTTGGCAATCTTGTCAAGAATAAAGTACGCCTTCTTGAACTGCACCTTGGGAAGAGCGAACTCTGTTTTTTTGCTTCCACGTGCAGAGCGTTGCTGCACAAGGGTCGGATTTGCGTTTATTGGTTTTGGAGGCACAGGGTTACTGTGACTTGTACTGCCCGTGCTTCCTGAAGGTTTGGTTTACTCAAAAGCACTAGAAATTCCGGTAATGTGGGAGTTCCCTTTAAGGGCTTGCTGACTGGAGGCCAAGAGTTCATCCTCTGCGTCAGCGGATGGTACGTAGTCTATCATGTCAAATCGTCCATTGTAAGAAAAAAAAATTAAATTAGGTTACCACGAGTAGAACGGAAAAATGGTCAGCTCCAACAGGGCCAATATACCGGGGTAAAGCAAGAGTAAGACGGACCCAGCCACGGCTTCTGAATGAGCTCGTAAATGACATGTTTACCCCCAGCTTTCCATTTCTTCGGCACGGATTCTGAATAATTGCTCACACCACCACTGAAAATTAGTGACTTGCATCTATGGTCAAATTGAATTGCTGAGGGTTGAGCTATTGAAGAGTAAAAATAACACCTCAATAATTCGACCTGACCTTAGCTGATCCTTTATCTTGTCAATACACAAAATTAACTGTAGTGATCATTACCACCCGGCATCCACTAGGATGGTTTGATGCGAAATTTTTGCCAGGCAGCATAACAGACCACTAAAAGCATTTTCGTTTCTAATGTACTTCCATCCTCCTCTTCTTCTTCCTTAAATCTTCCTTTTTCCTTCTTTTATCAGAATGTAAGCGGCCTTCGTTCAAAGACAAGGTCAGTTTTGCAACAAACTCATGCCTTACCTTTTGAGATATATGCCTTGGCTGAAACGGATCTCATGCCCTGCATTCAAAATCAAGAATTGTTCCATTCTACCTTTAAGGTTTATCACGATGACGATCTTAACCTATGACGGTTCCCCTTGGCGAGACGTCCTTCTTGCTGTTAAAAATGCTATTGACTCCTCCCTTATTGCCATATCATCTTCCCCTAATCTTGATTATGTGTCAATTAAGATTACACTTCCCTGGAAGTCAGTTCACGTTGTCTGTTGTTGTATCTTACCATCAAAAACCATCGAATCGTATGAACTTGTCATTACAACAAGACCACATCGTCAATTTGTGAGACCCCCATAATGAGATCCTTCTTTTTGGATACTTCAATCTTCCTTATTTAAAATGGAGTCCATCAGACGATATTTCGTTCTTTAAAGCTTCCAATCATACGTTTTCCAAGAAGAATGTCCCTTTCTTGATAGCTTTGCAGATTCAAGTCTTTGCCAAGTGAGCGGGATCACAAATTTCATGGATAGACAACATGATCTTATTTATACAACCGACCCGATTAACTCTTCTATCTCACCAAGCCCCTTTCCCCTTGAACCATTGACAACTACCATCCTCCCTTCTTCTCTCATTTTTTCACGACTCTTCAATTACAATCCACTCCCTCTACAGATCTTTCTTCTTATGACTTCCATAAATCAAATTTTCGTCTAAAAAACAAATACCTCAACAATTTAACTATAATTGATGCCAGAACTTTACTGTATACATCAGTGAAATATTTAATTCTATTTCTCTTTATGTTCCTTTTTCTCACCACAAAACCTCGTCTACTTCTCCACCTTGGTATAAGGCGTTTTCCTTTGGAGGTGGCGAAGTACTTGCAAGTACTTTGCCAGCTTTTTTCAATGAGAGCATGTGCAGTTGGTAGTACTAGATTAGGGTTTTCATCTACTCGTAAGTACTTCGCCACCTCCAAAGGAAAACGGCTATAATAAACAACTTCATTTTCTGCGTAATAAAAAAAATAAGTTGTTAGAAATTTTTCTCCGCTCTCGTTCCCCTACTGACTATTCTAACTATCTTGGTTCTTATCTCCATTTAACTGATCTATACAACGCTCTTTACCAGCGCCATCTAATGACCACGAAATCAAAAAAAATCCGATAGCTACCCAATCACTCTCTCGTTCAAAAACGAAACTTAAAATGATACTTACACTATCGCCAACCTATTTGAACAAATTTTTCAAACAATTTTATTCTGCATATTTCAATTACCTACAAAACTTTTCTTCCGCTTCTCCTGTCTCTCCTTCGCTGTCGATCACTATATCTCATCGAAAATGAATTAAATCAACTAAACGATGAATTTTATCCTGGTCCTGATAGTCTCCCTGCAATACTTTTAAAAGATGCTCTTACACCCTCTTCCTCTTCCTCTCTCACAAATTTTCAGCCTTTTCCTTAATCTTGGTGAATTTTCTCAGATATGGTAATCAGCTTTCATAATGCGAATACATAAAAAGGGTTCGAAGGGCGATGATAACAATTATCGTCCAATTGCCAAACTTTTTGAAAGTATTTTGTATGAAACGTTAAGATTCCACTGCAAATCGCTCATCTCTCTCCGACAACATGGCTTTCTCAATTGCAGGTCTACAACAACTATCCTTGTTGAATTTGTGTCCTTCACCTTCTCAGCCACAGAGAAAAGTTACCAAGTCGATGCTATCTCAACCGATTTCAGTAAGTTCTTAGACAAAATTTCCCATAAACTAATTATTATCAAATTTTCCACTCTTGGCGTCGAACCTTCTTTCTTAAAATGGATTTCCTTTTATTTAAAAAAATCATTATTACAGCATTCGCTTTAGATGCGCAACCTCTTGCTCTTTCTTAGCTACTTCCAGTGTCCCTCAAGGCAGCCACCTAGGCCCTATTTTGTTCATTCTTACTATTAACGATACTGAAATGGAAATCAAACATTCTTCTATTTCACTGTACACTGATGATACCAAGTTTTTCAAGACTATTTCATCGACACATAACTCTTTCCTTATTCAACAGGACCTTGACAGGTTTGCAGTTTAGTGTCTTCAAAATGGCTTGGAGCTAAATGTTGCCAAATTCCTTTCAATCACTTTTACACCCAAACGTATTATATTCACTTTTCCAGAATCGAGAGAGTCCAGATTCGCTCCCTTCGCTTTGCCCTTCCAAGCCTATCATGTAACAATCCTCCCTCTCTATCTAGACCACCTTAAACTAATCAACTTGAATTCTTTGAGAAAACAAAGAGAAATATCAGACATTCTCTTCATTCATCGATTACTTTCTGGTTCCGTTGACTGCATTTCACACAACAACTCTATGGCCCTGAGTAATAGATCCGAATCTAGCGTAAAGTCGACTTTAACAAAGACATTCGTAGAAATAAAACACAAACTTCACCACTAAATGGTTAGAAGCACCTCAAGCTAAATTTAAAATGATCTGATCTAAGCATTTAGAAGTGAAATTTGTGTTTTATTCCTAGGGATGTTTTTTTTTTTAAAGTCGACTTTAGCTAGATTCGGATCTATTTCTCAGGGCATATATCTTTTAACACTAACCCTCGTAATACAAGAAATCCTCGTATCTTTTATCTTCCTTTGCTTCAAACGAATCCATCTCTCGAATGCTGGGAAGTGTTAATGCTTAAACTACGTATTCTGAATCGCCCTCCTCCAAAATTACCAAAGCTTAAGTTCCACCAAAATTAAATTATAACAAAACCATATCTGGGACTTGGTTGAACTTCCAAAAACTCGACAACCATTAAGAGAAAATTGTTTTTTTTTACTACCAAATGAGATGAAGAAAGTAAAATTGTTCGACACAAAACAAGATTTGTTTCCAAAAGATGTAACCAAAAATATATCGACTTATCTTTGGACTAAAGAAAGCGTGAAGAGAATGGAGTATCAAACTTGAAGAGGTGTCAAAGAATTTTGTTTTGCGTAAATCAAACAAAAACACATGAATCTATGTATGTATTTTATTGAAGATTTGAACTTGATTGTATCAATTTATGTTGACGAATTTCTCATATTTTGGATCGAAGCTTCAACTTTAGAGAAACTGAAAGTGGCTTTGAGTTCTTCGTTCAAGATGAAAGACATGGGAGCTACGAAGGTGTGCTTGAGGATTCGCTACAATCCAAAGGGAAAATCAAATTAGATCAAGCTGAAAAAATCTTGCACCGATTTGACATGGAAGAATGTCGACCGATATTAACTCCTAGTGATCATAACCAGAAGCTATCCATCAGAATGGTAAATCCGAAATCTGACAGTGCTGAAAAACTTGAAAGGATTCCATACTTGGAAGCAGTTGGAAATTTGTTGTTTCTGGCGCAATGTACAAGACTTGATATTGCACTCACAATAAACAATGTGATTAGATTTAACACAAATTTAAGTTGGACACACATTACAATCAGATATGGAGCAGGTTTTTTGTCACTTAACTTTGCCCTACAATAAAAATGAATTGGGATTTGATAAGTAAATATATTTTAAGAAAAAATCACAAAATTTCAAGTCTGAAGTTTTAATTTTCTACAAATAATGCCTAACAAACTTGATGTTGTACTTTAAGAAGACAAATAATGGTCAAGAGGACATTTTGAACTTATAACCGCTGCACGTGTCACTTGCAAACCAAAACAAAAAATATATATATCCTGACCCGGATGTAGGTAGGTACTCTGAAAGCACTCTAAGCATTCCCACACAACGGATAAACCATATCACTCCTTGTTTCGCTGTCACATTACAAAGGATTTAATAGCCAAAATCATGCAATAATAATCCCTTTTGTTGTCCACCCAAGTGTTGCAAGAATACTTTAGCTGTGTGGAGTATATTATACTGGTCACTCGGGCACGAATCTATTCTCTCATCACGCAATTAATATCAGCAGAAGCAGCACCCAGGGAGTGGAATCCAACTTGAGCACTTGAGTTTATGACATGGTCATTTTGCAACGGTCACATAGAAGTTTGTTGGCAAATTGTTTCTTCTACCTCATATTCTATTCATGATTCGCTCTTTCCAATAGCTGAGTTCAATTGTTCCTTGTTTTTTAAGTAACGAAACCCAACTTCCGTTATTTCAGCAAAAAAAATATATAAAATATAATAAATTAATCCTATGGGTCGGGAATGAGAGCCCATTTAATCCTATTCCTGATTATAAACGAGTTTGTGGTTGGCGAGTTCGCTATGAGATTAAAACAATTTAATGAGAATATAAGACGAATTTTTCGTGTCAGATCTGGGATGTAAAGAGCTTATATCCAAGAGATTTATTGTATGATTTTGGCAAGAGGAAAGGGATTTTTCGGGAGTTGATATAAGTAGCGAGACACTGTTTTATGCGCCAAACAAAATGTCATCCACGATACTGGTTAAGCGGGGAGCTTATATATATTAGTTGGTTTTTGGGTTAGGATGATATCAGGGAGGGATTAAACATCAGATAGTTTTAGCTGTGTGTGTATGTGTGGGCATAGATAAAGGTTCATTAGATATTTTATAAATCTCTATTCCATGGAAGTTATTTTCAGAAAATATATTATAGCTAAGCTTTGCAACAGAACAGATATCAATAATACTGTGTACATTCCGTCAGATATTTGATGAGCAAGTCAAAAGCAGTCGACTCACTGAAATTTCATCTGTTTTGAATTAGTAAATCCTGAGATATACGACTTCAAAAATCACTTAAACCGTAACTGACTGATCTGTGGAATTTCGTCAATGGACAATCTGTATAACCTGAAACTGGTGTTGTATTGCGGTAACAGGATCGAAATGCCAAATCTGACCTGATTCTGTCCATTCATCGATCAGAATTAAAGCAGGTTTGTGGATCGATTTACGCTTCGAAATATCCAGCAAGGAAAGCCACATTTGTTAAGGCACTTGATGCTTCAAACGTAGGATGATGGTGGTGATGTCAGGGAACATATGACAAACTGGAAAACATGAAGGTTGCAATCATTGGTTGATGCTGCTGTATGGCCATGCCTGCTAGAAATGGAACAGGCTCATTCAAGACTCATCATAAACCTTGAGATTCGTCAGTGAAGACCTTCGATTTAAAGATAAAATGTTTTAAATGTGACATTTTAGGACAAAAGGCGAATGTATATCCGAAGAAAAAGTTGGAGAAGGAATTCCAAGCAATCGGTACAAAATGCGGAAGATTCGTTCGCTTCAAATAATTCTACGGCTGAGGATGCGAGTTATATGTTCCATTCGAAGGCTGAACCAACTAAGGCATAAATGTATTCTCGATATTGGTTGTAAGTCGCATTTGTGTGAGTCTTTGTGTGATTCGCGAACAGCTAATGTCAAAGGTAGACGAGTTGTACATTTATCGGTTGCAAGTAGTGATAATGGTTCGCTTTTGATAGCTTTGAAGGAAACGTTGTTTGTACCAGAGTTGCGGACAAATCTTATTTCTTGAAGCCAAATTTGGAAAAAAAAAATGTTGCCACTGTTCAAGCTAAGGATGGTGCTCTTCCTCTTAGTTTGATTGCTGATAGAAGAGGTGACCCTTACATTGTTGAACAACAACCTGAATTTGCAAAAGTGGTTTACCAGAGTGATTGCTCAGAAGTCAGAACTGTTGAATAAAGATTGGGTGATTTGAACAGCAAAGACCTTGTTAAGCTGATTCAGATCGGTGTTATTCCCGCAGTAGATAGTAAAAACTATGAACAATTGTCGAAATGTGAAGTGTGTGGTTGAAGCGAAAAATGGTGGCACAGCCATTTTCTAAATCTTGAAAGCCTAGTGGAGAAATTTTGGAAGTAGTGCACTCTAATGTCGTAGAATGAAAGTAGTCCCCTGGTGGTGCAAAATAATTCGTGACATTCATAAACGAAAGCAGAAGATGGTGCAAAGTTTATTTTCTTTATCAAAAAAGTGGAGTTCTTGATGCCTGGAGCCTGAAGATAGTATGCTAGCAATCAGTCAATGGTGGTGAGTAGTGCAATTCTTATTTTTAATTATATATCTTTCAGATAAAAGTATCAAAAGATGAATTACGATTCCTCATATGCCTCAACAAAATGGTTAAGCCGAGAAGATAAAGAGGACGCTCATTGACATGGCATGATGTTTGTTGCTGCAGTCTGGATTGAGTGCTAGATTTTGGTCTGAAGTGGTTGATACAGCTTGTCATATTCGGAATCGTTGTCCGATTCCACTTGTGAGGTGGAATAAAGAGAATCTTCGTCTTATCTCCCTGAGGAAGTTTGGCTCGAAATTGCATGTCCGTGTGGATAAGAATTCTGGTGAGGACAAACTTGCGGTAAGATCTGTGAAAGAATATTATTTGTTGGATACACTCGTGAAAGGAAAGGATAATATCGGGTATGATGACTTTCGAGTAAACACCAAATCATGCATGACCGTGATCTGAAATTCCTAGAAGAGAAGCCGCAGGTGCCAAGAGAAACTCCTGATTTGGATGAGTTGTTTGTCTAATATCAAAATTCAAATGCTGTTGAAAGCACACCACAAGCTTTGCCAAGTCCATTGAAAGACGAGGTTGATTTGGATATTCAACCTGAAGCACCTTAGATGCCAGAAACTTTCATGAAGAATTTGAGAAGAGCTCCTGGAAAGCATCGTTTACTTTAGACCAAGTTTAATCCAAGGAATTTTTTTTTCAAAAGTCAAACCCGATGAAAGAAGCAAAAAATCTAATGGTTTGGGTGAAATTGATGACGAGGATGAACATTTTGCTGGGGTTGCTGAAATCAATTTTGCAGATATTTTGAAGAGTGACGAATGTGAGGTATGGAAGGATGTTATGAAATCAGAGGTGATGAGTCTTCTCAAAAATAAAACCTG
Source organism: Dasysyrphus tricinctus (assembly GCA_963921185.1). Classification (NCBI taxonomy): domain Eukaryota; kingdom Metazoa; phylum Arthropoda; class Insecta; order Diptera; family Syrphidae; genus Dasysyrphus; species Dasysyrphus tricinctus. The sequence continues at coordinate 14,617,513 of OY992532.1, read as the reverse complement.
GGAGAAAAATATCGTTGGATCCTGGTGTGCTTTAGCTAACAAACATAGCTCAGATGGTAAAGATGAAAAATGAAAGGCTCAAATTGTAGCAAAAGGCAATATACAGCCAGAAGTATATGGAGCCAACTTTCAACAAACATTTGCTCCTGTGGTAAGACTGGAAATATTGCGTTTTGTTGTTGGCTATTGCAGTTCAGCTTGACCTTAAAGTGCGGCATTTTGACGTTGAGACAGCATACTTAAATGGCATTTTGGATGAAGAAGTTACAATGAGAGTATACCTGAGCTGTTAAACGAAATGCTGTGAAGAATAATTTCGAACAAAGGGGCAATATCGAACTTTGGAAAACAAGCGAAGGAGATGCTGAATCTACAAAGTAATGCATGCAGGTTGCGAAAGGCTCTTTATGGACTACGTCAGGCTGCCGTCAGTGGTATCTTAAATTAACCGTAAGGTTATTGAGCTTGGGATTGAAGCCTACAGTCAATGAACCATGTCTTTTTCAAAAAAAAAAATCTTATAGGCAGAACCAATACACAAATTTAATATCTTAAGTAACGTAGTAAAATTTTCACTTTGATTAATTAATCAAGTTGATGAACACCTCCTGGTTGGGAAGGGTCATTCATTACTCTTTTAGTTTCAGGATCATATTCCTTAACATCATTAAGGATTTACTCAATTGAAAGACACATCCATTAGTATAATATTTTAAAGGGTCTAAATGTTTAAAACATAAAATGACTATTTTGACCTACTTTTAGGTAAATACATTTAGGAATATGAAGGCATACAAGTGTATATACCTTTACTTACCAACAAACATAATGCCTCCAAAATCATATAATAAAAAATATTAATTTGTTTTTATATACCTAAACTTAGAAAAAATTACCCTCAAATATATTTCCTATATCTGCTTAACCTTAACCCAATTTCATAATTTTAGAAAATTGAAACATCCAATCCCCACTCTTTCAATATTTCTGTGCATCACAATACTAATTGATTAAAATATGTTTTTGTTTTTCATTTACACTGTAATCTAAACCAAAAAATTGGACCCGGTCTGCTTTAAAATAGAAACAAAATAAAATAAAGAAGACAAAAGAGAAAGAACAAAAATTCCACCCTCTACATCAGACTCTGGCTTACAAAAACGATATCCTTTCTAAAATTCCTCAAGTCCAATGGTAAATTGCTGATTTTGGGTTAAAGTGTGGGTCAGCATATCGAATTGCTTTTACAAAGTTTTCTTCTTGCTCTGTCGAAGGAGGAGTAATTCAACGAATTTTCTCTTCGCATACCCACACTATATGTGTGAACAACAGGAACGGATTTAATCACAAAAAAAAATTTTATTTTTAATTCTTAAGGCCTAATTTATTCTAGTATTAGCAGCCTCGGATCTATGGGGGGGCAAACCAGGGCCTGTGCCCCGGGCGGCAGCTTACAAGGGCGCCAAATCTATGTAACTGAAAAAATATTGAGAATTGCGACGCTTAATGAAATAAAATGAATTGAGATGCGGCAATGGAATGTAAAATTGTGTTTCCCCGTCAACCTTTAGCAGTTTTTCTATTATTATTTCTCCTTTTAAAATAATTAAAAATTAAAAATTAAAAACAAGAAACGAGCTATAGGACATTGTTAAAAGTTTTCTGATGTTTTTTAACAATAGTTTTTTGCATTGTACACGTAAGTGTATTTTTACAAAACTTCCCCTCCCCCCTAAATTGCAGGAGATAGATCCCCTTTTTTCAATAATAAATCATTTGAACTGTGTACTTCTACACGCTGTACAAATCCCAGTCTTGCCTAAAGAATATTATTTGCTGGATACTGACAACTTTATTTCACTGTATTTAAGATATTTTTGAATTGACAAGAAATCTAAATCTAAATAAATCAGGTGCTCTAAAAAAAACTGTTTGGTAAAAATTTGTTCGTTCCTATGAACAAAAAATGACATAAACGCTGAAAACCATTTTTACAATTTTCGACAACAATTTTTCATGATGTCGATAATTTTGGAAACAAAAAATTAAAAAGATATTTTAAATAACAAATTCAAATAAAAAATGTTACTCTCCGAGAAAATTGGATTTACCTTTTTCAAAATGGCGGATAACGCAAAATTTCCCACAAGCCAGAAACTGCTCTCACGCGTATCGAAGAACGAGCCAATCTAAAATTACTTGTTTTTTGACGTTGCTTAGCTCTCGTACTATTAGGCCTGGTTCACACGAGATTGTACCGCACGTTTTTTATCGCATTCGGTTTTTACCGAACAAAAATCGGGTGTTCACATGATATTTATATATATTCGTTTAAAACTCGAATAGCTGCAGTATAATGAAAATGAATGGAAAAGTTTGAATTTGTGAAGTATTTTATTTTTATCTTTTAAAGGGAAAGGGCTAGAAAGCTGAAATTTGGACGGATGATAGAAAATATTGATTTAAATATAAATTAAGAAACTAAGAGTCCTAGAATACCGTTGGACGGAGATAACGGCATTATTTGAGCGCTTTCACATATGAACTCATATCTGTTTAGTGCATTGATGAATTTTCTTGTTGTTTTAAATATAACCTATAAATAAAATTACGGTTATTTTGATACCTCATTCATTATCCTACGTGGTATATAAGCGACACAATCTTGATTTTAAATTGATCGAAAAATCAAAAAATTGTATTGAAATTATCTGCTTGGACCATTGTCCACGACCATCCACCAGCGAGAAGATCCCGTTATCTACATGGAATTTTTTTGATTAAAATTTGATATGGATGGCTTTAAAAAATTATAGCTCCCGTTCTACTGATTGAATCTTCAAGGTTTAGGTCTTCAAAGAAAGCTGACATAACGGGCTATATTTTGTAAGAAAATCATTGAGGAGGGGCAAAAATGTTCATACTAAAAGGGTGAATAAAGCCCTATTCAATTCCATTTATTTTATTCTAAATTCAAATGTTGGTGAAAATTTTTATAATTTTGAAAAACTAAAAACGCATATTTATTGCCTCATTCCTCTTCTTTATTTTAAGACCTTAACCTACAAGATCCAATGAGTATCACCGGAGTTATAATTTTTTTAAACCAACCATATCGGTCGATTAATTTTTTTTTGTGTACATCGGCTTTTCTCTCCACTGAAGCTCATACTATGCCAACGAACAAATACCCAACTTGGATTTAAACCGTGTGAACGAGACTATATAAAACTATACGCCACTGGCAGACGGTACGTGGCAGTTCATTCGTTTTTTTGATAAGTCCGTTGAGTATTCGATAAACGTACTTAGCTGAGTACGTTTTCTTGCCGTACAAACGTCGCACATAGGAGTATTTGTATGCAAAAACTGGACAAAATTATTTTTTGTCTTGATTGCAATATTTTCATCTTAAACCATGTAATAAATACCGTTTTTAATAAATTTACCCTCTTTTAAAACAAAAAAAAAATTCAAGTTTTTTTTTAATTTTTCAACTGGAAACAAGAAAAAATGCATACAATCGTATATACGATATGACCAAAAAAGATAAAAAGGATCAAAGTTGCGGCCAATATTTTTTTTTTAATCAATACTGGGAGCTTTGCTAAACTATATCTTATACAAATAATTACCAAATAACTCCAAGAAATAAAAAAAAATGAAATCCCAAAGAAAAATAACAGCACAAATAGTCAGTTTGAATGGGCATAAAAGTGGGAATACGATATGACAAGAAACAACTACATCCGCAAAAATCCGCAGCCGATTCTTTTTGAAAATGAAGCTTGATGGTTTATTTTATTCACCCATATACAAATGAGAACCCAATTCCACCTACATCTATAAAATAATTACTTCCCAATGAAAAAGAACCAACAAAATAGTGTTTTTTTTTTTTTTGCATTTTTAGAACAAAAATTCGAAAAAAATATAAATATTAAAATATTTGTCGTAAAAATGGCTCAATATAATAGTAAACATCTGTAAATGATTTTTATATACCAAAAACTTCATCAGACTACACAAAATTTTTAAGAAATAATTTAGTAAAATGTTTCAAATTTTTTGAAGGTTGATTACAAAAAGAAGTGACAAATTCTTAATCGAAGACTTTGAACTAATATCATAGACAAAATATGTTGAGCAATAAAAAAAATATTTTAGCCTATTGTTCCATGGGATCTTAGCTATTGTCTGGAAAAAGTTCCCCTTTCAATTTTGACACTTGAAAAATCGACTTTTGGCCGAGTTTTGTAGGCAAATACTCCTATGTGCTTCGTGTGAAAGGCTCTATGCAAAATATATACGCCACTGCTCATTCGCACGGATTTATACTGCAAAAAATCGTGCGGTACAATCTCGTGTGAACCAGGCCTTAAGGTTTAAGATTGTGTGTGTCGATTTCATTGAAATCGTTCAAGGAACAACGAAGTTATAACAAGTTAGCATTTTTTGAAAAATCCTATTGTGAAATATTTTTTTTCTGTTACAATTCTGTATCAGCTATCACCTGAGTAAATTTATTTGCAATCTCTCAACAAAGAACGAAGTTACAATATGTTGACATGTTTTAGAAACATCCTATTTTGAAAATATTTTGTTCTGCTATAACTCTATCTCAGCTATCACCTCTGTCAATTTCATTGAAATCGCTCAAGGAACAACCAAGTCCCAAGGATTTAAAAACTTTTTTTGGAACTTTGTGCTTCAATACTTTATCTTGCGTAACTTTGGCTTTTCGAAATTGTGTCCTGTCGTAAATTTTCATTTTTTCTTTCTTCGGTTCAGGGAATGGATCTTCAATAGTTCTCCCATGATAAATTCGGGAACGAACCATATTTTACAGATCCTTAAGGTAGAACTAGAATAGTCGGAAGCCAACTTAAGTGGTCGTACGAAACCGAGCGAAAACAAGAAATTTATATGACGCACACATAATTGCGAAGTGGAACTTTTCGTTTAGTTTTCGTTAACTTTTGCCATCGGACGTGAGAGCGTTCAACGACCGCTCTTTCGTAAGTGGGCGAATGCAAAATCAAAATGGTGGAAGCAAACTACCAAGAACTTGGCGCTTGGTGCATAGTTTTCAACTTTTTATTTTCTGTTTGATGAATGAATGAGTGAAGTCAAATCAATTTTCTTTTAATTAATTTATATCACATCGAATTTTAGTGGTTTCGCAAAATAAATAAATAAAAGCATATCACTTTGTGCTGTGAATAAGTATGAGAAAATAAATATTGAATAAACAATTATTTATTTATTTTTTTCACTTCCAACCACTGAAGTTCATTATGGGTCACTTGTGAAATTGACGTTTAGGAAAGCTACTTTTCGGTCGGTTTTGACATAAGCTTCCGACAGCTTCCGCCTATTCTAGTTCTACCTTTACAGATTTGATTCGAATGAAAACGAATTTTATTAGGGACCAAAAAATTAGATTCATGATCGAATCAAAAATAAAGTTTTTCTGAATTGTTCACGAGAGAACGAATCATATTTTATCGTTCTACGAACCTTGGTTTGGTTGTGTATTGTCTTTGTTTAGGCATTGTTAATTCTCTTATCTATAGTAATAAGTTTCTGAATAGGTATGGGCTGCACATCCATTAAAAAGTTTTACTCTCCCAGTGACGAAAATCTAACTAAGCAGATATGTGTTTCTTTTTCATTTTTATCAAAAACGGCAGGGGCGCCAAAATCAAGTTTTGCCCCGGTTCAGAAAAATCGTAGATCCGGGGCTGAGTATTAGTATTAATATTAGAGAGGGCTTCACCAAGCTCAGTTGCTACATATCATCCGAGTGGTTGGATGCAGGCCGATTTATTTTTGATTTGGTTTGATCATTTATTACATCATGCCAATCTAACCAAAGAAAGCCCTGTATTGTTGCTACTAGACGGAAAATCCATCACCCATACTAAAAACTTGCCATTTATTATTATCAAGGCTCGAGCACAAAATTACAATGTGTTGTGCTTTCCATCGCATTGTGCACACCGAATACAAACACTTGACGTTGTTTTCATGGCACCTTTAAGCCAATTCTATTCATTGAAGGTAAAAAGATGGATGCCGTACAAATTCACCGTTAATGATTGCAGAATATCAAATTCCAGAGCTGTTTGGTATTGCATACATGAAGTCTGCCATCATCCAGACTGCAGTCAATGGGTTCTAAAGAGACTGGAATTTATCCCCTCCACAGCAACGTTTTTGAAGACGGGATGATCGAGTCATCTGGAACAATAAACGAGCCACTGTCTGAAGTGGAAGCAGGGCCGTGCCTAGGGGTGGGACAATTGGGCAGTTTCCCCAGGCGCCTTGCCAAGAAAGGCACCGCACTTCGTTTTACGCCATCACTCGGTGAACTTATGTGTTAAAACTAAAAATTCTACTCGTTATAAGACCGACTGATCCAAGAGTAGGCAAAATTTCACCAACATTTTGACAGTGATCGACGTTTTATGGATCGAGATTTCAACAGTCGACATTTTAAAAGTAGAAAATGTTAAAATAGACATTTATGTGTAACATCATATTAGGGAAAGATGTTAACAAGCGCTCTTAACTTCCTTTACATTGTCATCAATCAAATAAAGCGATTGTTTGAAGTTGAACAAAGACAGATATATGTCTTAAACAGAGTTTTTATTTTCCATAGAATGACTGACAGAAAAATGTCGAATTACTAAAAAATCGGCAGGCTTATATGTACATAGATTCATATCGACTTTATGTATGTACTTTTGGAAAGTCGAAAAGTCGACTATTAGTTGAGTCGAGAAATTGTATCATGTAGATGTTTAAACTTGCAAGAAAGTCGATATAAACCGACATTTCAACTGGTTAAACGAAATTTTTTCCGGTCATTTGCACGCAACAAATTGAAATGCTTAGGCAGTGGCTTGGTGTCAGTATTAATACAGTGAAAGTGACAATGCATTGAGTCCACGATTTATTATTAGATTTTTTATTAATTCTGTATTAAAATTTTTATATCGAAAAAGGCGGCTTCCCTGAGCTTGTCCCAGGTGCTCTAAGGGCTAGGAACGGCGCTGAGTGGAAGCTCCCACAAGTTCACCGCTGCAAGAAATGTTACATCATCAACTTAGAGAGCCCGTTCTATTGAACCACCACCACCAGCAACAGCGACTTCCAATCCTGAAGAAAAATCTCCTAATACTGATTTTGTCGATGCTTTGGTCGCCTTAGCAAACATTCCATCAAAAATCCTATTAGGAAGAGGCTGGTTGCTCAGAGAAAAACTAAACGAGACTGCAATCTTAACAAGATCACCATACAAATTGGAGCTGGAAGCTTTACCAACTTCAAAGACGTCAAAGTGACCAAGAAGCCATAAAAGTGGCCAAGAAAGCTAAGATCTTACCTAGAAAAAATGAAACCAAGAGTTAGGATGAGGATCTTGTGCCATGAACTATTTTCAAAATCCCAAACAGAATATGATGTGTGGATTCTGGATAAAGAGTAGATACTAAATGTCCCGGGTGGGCTCAAGAGGCTTGTGCAGGAGTTGGAGTCAATGAGGATGCCGCATATGCTTGTGACTTTGCGTCTAACATGTTATTCGAGGAAAAAACAGTTTTGGCCCGGTATAACTTAGTAGGACTGTCTTGCCCCCACATAGGGGCAAAACCGTTTTTCTTGTGAACTTATTTTGTAAGTTATACAACTTTTTTTCAGTAATATTATTATTTTAAATTATATATTTATTATGATCGCTAATTCACTGACTGACTCACTGACTGATTCTGTAACGCTGGAAAATATTTTGAATATTATAAAAGTTGCAAAAACGCTTCCAGGTTTCAAACGCGTATTGAGAAAATAACAGTCGATGCCTCAAAAGATATATGTTGAGTAGACGCACCATCGGCTAAGATCTCAATGTCGCCACTTTTCGGAAAAATACTTTTTCTTATGGCAGAGGATGGGACTTCCACTTTTTTGTTAGTTTTTTAATATTTTGAACATGAACAGAATTTTGGAAAAGTCCACAGATGCCAAACGCATGTTGGAAAATAATGGTGTAGACGCATCTTCGATAAAATGTCAGTGTTGCCAGTTTTTGGGGAAAACGTACCTCCACATTTTTTTAACGGAAACGCCTCCCGATGCCAAATGCGTGTTGGGAAAATAACCCTTAATGTCTACGATACGAAGATAGGTGCTATGTCCGAAAAGATAGGTGTTGAAGAGACGAACTCTGATGCCAAAAGCGTTGAGAAAATAAAGTCTTAGATGATAGGTGTTGAGTAGATGGAGCAAAGGGGAAAATGTAAATGTTGAAAGTTTTTAGGAACATACTTTTTTTTGATGTCGAAGGGTGGGACCTCCACTTTTTGATAGCTTTTTGATATTTTGAATATTAAATAAATTGTAGAAACAAAAATAAATAAATAAATTAAATTGGGTGGCGCAACAGCTCGTGGAGAACCAGGGCCAAGTGACTTATAACTCTCAACCATTCCTGTGTGCGTGTTGTTGGCAGGAATGGAGGGGACCTACAATTTTTTGCCGAGTCCAAACGGCTAAATGAGCAGCACTTATTCATGACAAGTATACTCTTCTAGGAATTGTCAGTTCCTCGCAAGAGGCAGTACCTCGGATAAAACATTTCTGTTTTTAGGTGGCACGGCTGGGAATCGAACCCACACCTTCGGCATGACAGTCCTACGCACTAACCATCATGCCACTACAAATTGTAGAAACATCTCCAGAAATAAAATGCGCTTTGGGAAAATAAAGTTTCATGTCGTAAAAAATAGGTGTTGAGTAGAAACACTTTCAAGTTAAATAATGTAAGTGCTGTCACTTTTCGGTAACATATGGTTTATGTCTTAAAAGATAGGTGTTGAGCAGACGCACCTTTGGGTAAATTTTTAAGGTTGCCACCTTAAGGAAGGACACTTTTTTATGTGAAAGGGTAGGGGTAGGGCTTTCTCGTTTTTGGCAGTTTTCAATACATCTCCAGGTCCCAAGCAGTGGATATCTAAAGAAATTATTTTGAATTTAATATTTTGTGCATTGAATAAAAGCGTTTGATATCAATGTATTCATTCATTTTTAACGGGTGCCTAAGGTGCATTTCAGTTTATACATAATTTTGCTTAAATTACCTAAATGAATCAACAGACTTGCAAAACAAAGTCTTTATTATCAAAAAAAACATAATTTTAAAAGTTTTAAAAGCGGGCAAACTCTCAAAATTGCGGTTTTACCCCAACTTCCCCTGCCTTTAGCTTAAAGCCCTCGGTTTAAGCCGAGCGTATACCGTTACCTTCCTGACCCTATTACTTTCATAATTTAGCTTTGCCATCAGTTTGTTCCATACGAGACCTGGGAATAATTTGCGACGGTCAACTTCTTTCATGCCCATTTTGACCATATAATTAGCGACGCCAGTTTCTTACTCGGTTTCATGAAACGTTTGTCTAAGGAATTCTCGAACCCTTATGTTACTTAGTCTTTATACATAACTTTCGTTAGACCCATCCTTGAATACACTAGCCAAGTTTGGTCCAATATCCGAACTTTCATTCCCAAAGAATCGAAGCTGTGCAAGGTAGCTTTCTTCGATTTGCGCTCCGTGGTCCTCCTTGGTCTGATAATCTACCATGTTACCTCTGATCCACCCCTCTCTTCCGCCTTTCTCATCACCGCACAAGGTACGGTCTTTTTGAACCAATCTCAAGAATGCTGCGTTTAGCCAATATCTCACAGGACATCTTTGACTTCCATATCAGTTCTTTCTCAAACTCGAAACTCTCTTTATTACTCGTCCTAATTCAAAGTCCCTATTCTCTTTCATTTATTTTTTAAATTAATTTTTAAGTTTTTATGTAAAAAAATGGAGGGTGGGCCTACGGGCCCAGATCAATAATAAAAAAAAATGTTCTGCTTTTAAGAGTAATCCAGCACTGTTGGCAAAACAAGCTTCAATTAATTTTCTTTTAAAATGTTTCCTGCACATTTTCTAGCACAAACTTTTTATTTATTTATTTTTTCTTACCTTCCTTTGGCTGTGCGTTATAAACAATAGAATGCAAAGTTCCTCAATGATTTTCTTTTTTAAGTTGATAAAGGAGAACAAAACAAAACAAAAAAGAATCTCTCACTAAAGGTAAATCCATAAGGAATCCACAAAATTGCTTTTAGTTCTTCTCATTTTCTTCCACAAACAAAATAGTTTCTGAAGGAGATTCAAGTTTCAAAGGTTTTAATAAGCTTGAACAGAACATCTATTTCTCCATCGATTAAGCTAAAAATACAAACAAAAAAAAAAGCTTGAAAACTTTCCATCTTCAACTATTAAACTTGACTTAAATTTATTTGTTCATTCGCATACATACTCCACAAAAATGCTTCATCATTATCTAGCTGGCATCTTGACTTGGATCGGATATAGACAAAAACAGACATTAAGGATCCAAGGACACTCTATTCACCTATTGGACATACATACATATGTATGTGTGTGTATCTATATCGATTCATAAGTGGCGTCGTCGTTGCTTGACAATGAGGATAAGAAGCCAAAACACTTTTGTGATGAAGTACGCACTCCACAATATTATTATACTCGTCCTTTGTTATGGCAAAATTATATACATAAAAGCCAGAGAATAAAGTTACAAAGGATTTTTGAATTATATCATCAATTATTTTGTATAAAAATGTGTGTGTATGAAAAAAAAACATACAAAGGAAATAGTCATAATTCTTTCCAATTACACACACATCGTATATTGATTTTTATTTCCGGAAATTGTAAACGTCTGAAATCTTGTGGATTAATATATTTTAACATCCTTGCAAAAAACGCAAACTTATGCGCATACAAAACGGATGTTTGTAAGAATGTTTTATGGATTTTGTTATACCTACTTTTGTAGGGAAGTAGAAAACATCTATGATAAGAGTTAGAAGAAGTGAAAATATGGTGTTTTCATGGAAATTCAATTAGACAGCTGCTTCTAAAAAATAGCAATTGAAATCTGAGCACACAATAAAATATTTGTATCTTTAACCACAATGCTTTTCTTTCCTTCTTTTTTTACTGAGGTGCTATAAATATAAAAGAGAAGAAGAATAATATGATGACCATATTAAAAAAAAAAAATAATTCATCACTGGGTCGCACGTACTTGCTCTTATGTTCAAGACACTGAGGGTTTAAGAAAATTGTATATTAAAACATGGAAATTATGAGAAACTAATGTAGAAAAGTATGAAATACGATATTTAAATTAGCTAAAACTACTACTTGGACGTATGCTGATGACATTGTGTTAATGGTCTTAGGAAAATTCGTTCCCACACTGTGCGACCTCCTACAAACCGCCCTTGACAAGCTCAGTAATTGGGCCAGTAGCTGCGGACATACGGAATGTCAACCCTCTTAAGACAGAACTGGTTTTGTTTACGAGGAAACGTAACATCCCAAGTATAAACCCTACCACCATTAATGGGACACCGCTCCATATTACTGGCACGGCTAAATATTTTGGTTTGGTTATCGATCGAAAACTAAACTGGAAAGAAAACATCAAAGAAAGAGAAAAGAAAGCTGCATTAGCTTTCTATGCCTGTAGTAGAATTTTTGGAAAGAGATTGGGACCCAGCCCCAAAACCATTCATTGGATGTACACAGCCATTACAAGGCCTATTCTTACGTACGCATGTTTGGTTTGGTGGCTAGCCTTGGATAAGGCAACCAATTTTAAAACCATGACTAAAACTCAGAGACTGACGTGTATTGGTACAACTAGTGCCATTAAGACTACACCGACTGCAGCCCAAAAAACATTCCTTTCACTAGCCCCACTAGATCTATTTACGAAAGAGTTGGCGGCCAAAAGTGCCCTACGACTCAAAGAGTATAAAAATTGGAAACGGGGCCACTGTGGGCACAAAGCTATAATGAACTACACTGACATATACATTCAAACGGACTACATTTCACCGTACATAGATTTTAACCCAGTTGTTCTAACAGATTTCGCAACAAGAGAAGTGTGGAAGGAAAACCGGGTCTTAAACGCAAATCATGTTTCGGTTTTTATGGACGGTTCCAAAACGGAAGCTGGGCTAGGGTCAGGCATCTTCTCAGTAAACCCACCCTTAAACAAATCAATAAAGCTCTCAAACTTTTGCAGTGTTTTCCAAGCGGAAGTGCTAGCAGTTTGTGAGGCTGCAAAATATCTTTCCACATGTGGACTGATAAATAAAAATATTGACATCTTCATACACAGCCAGGCGGCAATTAAGGCCATTTCATCAATTGTCACAAAGTTAAATCTGGTTGATCGTTGCCGTAGTGAGCTGAAATTACTCAGTGAATCAATCTCAGTCACCCTTCGATGGGTCCCGGGACATAGTGACATTTATGGTAATGAAATGGCAGATGTACTGGCCAAAAACGGTTCATCACTTGAACCGAGCCAATCTGTACCCTGGGTACTTAAGCCACTGGAACGGGAAAAAAGTAGAATTCATCAGAGCTTCCTCAAGGCCGCTAACGACAGATGGTCAGAAATTGACACGTGTCGGGTTTTGAGGAATCTCTGGCCAGATATTTCCAAAGAAAAAACAAGGTATTTACTTAAGCTAATCAGACCTCAACTGTCTCTCTTGGTTGGAATCCTTACGGGTCACAAATGACCAGAATGGGCTCATCTGATCTTTGTAGAGGGTGTCAGGACGAAGAGGTGGAGGAGGGCTCATCCCACTTCCTCTGTGAATGCCCCAGCCTAGCCAGAACTAGAAAATCAGCCCTCGGAGAGTATTTTTTCGATGAACTGGGCGACGACGTCTCACTTTTGCCACTAAAAGCATCCTAAAATTCATTCAAAATTCAGGATGGTTCAGGGAGGCACCCCCTTCCTAAAACTTCCACTAACTACCTTCCCTTACCCTTCCTTTACCTACATCTTACATACCCTGGGGAGCGCAATGGATCCATTGAGATCCGAGCGAGGTGATGGGGGCCACCACATCATCACCCCTTCTAACCAACCCTTACCTAACTATTTGGACAGCTTGAGGTGAAAAAAGGAATGCCATCTTAATTCTTAACTGAATATGATTGTATGGAAAAAGAAAGTTTAAAATCGTCGGAGCAGTTTTTTTTTTAATATTTCTTATATATAAAATTCTTAAAACATTTTAAAGGACAAATTTTGGAATGCAAAGTAGATATATATTTGTGTGCACATAAAAACAAAATTAAAAAAATTGTCAACGCATTTTTGAGATATCGAATTTTCAAAAAAATAATTTGAAACTTTTTTAAAAATTCAAAAATTTTGATTTGCAATGTTATTTAATCTTTTCTGAAATTTTTATAAAAAAATAATCTAAATCCGTTAAGCCGATAATGAGAAAATTCAAAATTAAAAAAAACGTTCTATGACAGGTACTATTAAATTAATAGTTGCTAAGTGTAAAATTTTTTATTCTTTGGTAGTAGATCGTACTAATTAAAGTATATGAAAAGAGTTTAATCAAAATCGTATGAGCCATTTTTGAGAACAAAATATTGACCTCAAATATTTTTTAGCTTTGGTATGGAAGGTACCGTTGGTTTTGCCTAAAAGTAAATTTTTTTCTCAAAATACTTTAGAGAGTGTTAAAAACTATCGAGTATCGAGTTTCAAAATAATCGAAATATTTGAATTTCAACAAAAAAATTAAATATTTTTTTTTTAATTTCGAAAAACATTTTTTCATTTTTAATTCAAATACCAATGGTCACCTTAGAACTAGCAGCAAGTTATAGAATTTTATAAAGCGAGATAGGTACCTATTTTCTAAATCTTTTTTATCCTTTTATCCAATTTATTTGTTTGAAAAACTTTTATTTTCTATCCAATTTGCACATATGAACAGAATAAAATTTATAAACAAACTGTGAAGTTGTAGACAAAAACTATTCGCTAAGATAAAAGAATGTTAAAAAAAATAACTCAACTGTTATTTTTGTTTTGAAAGGTCAACAAAAAAAGTTAAGATAAATAAAAATAAAAAAAAATCATGGATCGAAGACTTTCTCGAATAGAAAAAAATATGAATTTTCAATAATGATAATTTCATTCAAGAAATAGCTTAGGAACTTATTAAGTTCTTGAAATCTATAATCTCTTGTTTATCTATTAGATAATCAGGTTCTTGTTACTGACAATAAGAGAGGTCAAAAGCTTCTATTAAAAAATTACATTTATTTTATACAAAACCGGCAATAATTCTACCTTCAAATAGATTAGGTACTAACTGACACTATTGATATATTTCAAGTCTTTTAAACTATTTAAGTGCAAACTTGAGCTGTTTTTGTTATGAATCCCACATTGGGCTGCTTCATCATCTCCATGAATGAAGGGTTCATCTCTGCTTTTGATGTTTATGTTGCATCAGCACTTTTGTTTTGATATCAATTTTGATGGTAGCCGATGAATTGTTGAGTATTCAAATTTTTGTATGTTTTTTTTTGTTGGCCATCAGGATGTTGCGTCAATAGATTTCATGTGAAGTTGGATGGTGTGGTAATGTCACAATTTTCTCTCATAAATATCGCTTTATAATACCAACAACAACCTACAACATGTGAAATTTCAACAAATTTAATTTTCCCTGAAAGAAAAAACATTTATTTCAGTTTTCAGGAGCAGTATTAGATTAAATTGTTTTAATCACAAGTGATTAACTTTCGTGCGTTTTTGTCCGAACTTTTTCTATAGATATTGTATAGCTTCCAAAGAAGTTCTTTTTCATTTCGTTAGTCTTAAATTGTTTTAATAGTAACTCAAAGCTCTTCAATTTTAATATATTGCCTTACAACAGCTTGGAAGTAAATGTCCTTACTTACGATATTTTTAGACTAATGGTAGATTATTGGTTGTATTTAAGAATTTTTGAATTTACTTTCAATTTGTAACAACCAATTGGAACTTGTTTAATCCGAACGCTAAAGAAATGCTTTATTGGAAATTAAATACACCCCGTTTTTTTTACCATGTCACGCCGTCTTATTCTCTGACAGTCAAAAAATTCCGCAAAATTATCCACTTATCATTATGGAAAAAAACATAGATTTTGAACATGTTTTTCACTCTTGACTTTCATATGGTGGCAAGCGTTGAATTGGGTTTAAAAGACGTTTTTTAAGCTGATTTATTGTACATCCATAGGTTACTATAGGACCCCAAAGATTAGTAATTTTTTTTTTGGCATCGTAAATGTATGAAAGTTATCAAGATCACATAACTCCTAAAAACTTATTATTGATCTAATCGTCCAAAAAAATAATTTGAAATTTGAAAATCAATGACAGTTTAGGTTTTTTAACTCTACCAACAACCTTATTTGAGTCTCAATAGAATATATCAGCATTAAATCCTTCTGTCAAATTTTTGTTGTTAATATATTTCGAGTAGGAACTTCAAAATTAATATTGTTTTTGTGCAATATTCAATATTAGTACTCTACAGTGAAAATCAATGTTTGAATGTTTTCCAAAAGCCTTGGTATGCCTTAATATTTTTCAATTTAATTTTGAATGCCACTTTTATGCAGAAGTAATATAATAACAAAATAAGGGGTTATTTACTATGTTTGTTTGGCCCTAAAGCATGATTAAAACCAAAAATGCAACTAAATTCACCCATTCGTTTCTGAGGGAATGTTTTTGGTATTATTCGGAAACTAAGCTGAATTTGACAATTTAATTTATAAAACTTTTTGTTCCAAATTAAATATTCTATCGAAATGAATAACTTAAGAGATTTCATACAAAAATTCGATTCTATTCGATCGATTTTTCAAACTTGGTATATAGTAGAGCCAAAAATAACGGAACCTGCATACAATTTTACATAATCGCTCCACAAGTTTTCTTAAAAAAATCAACAAATTACTTTTAGTAAGGCTATGGGTGGGAAATAATTTTTCAAGAAATGGTTATAAATGGTTGGAACCATTTTTTAACTCTCGATTTTCTTCAAAACATGTATATAAAGTTAGAAGGACACTTTTGGAAATTCAGGTTAAAAAGTATCCTATCATTAGTTGCTACTTAATTGCGATTTAGTTACACAAAAAAAAAAATTATTGCAATTTTGGCTTGAAAAAAAAGGGCGTCCTGCTAACTTCATATGAACTTAGCAGGACAACTTTCTCAAAAATAAAGTTAATCGAGCTGAAAAAGTTTATTATTGAGAACTAATT
The DNA here is from genome assembly GCA_963921185.1 of Dasysyrphus tricinctus. Lineage (NCBI taxonomy): Eukaryota > Metazoa > Arthropoda > Insecta > Diptera > Syrphidae > Dasysyrphus > Dasysyrphus tricinctus. The sequence goes on along the minus strand of OY992532.1, from coordinate 14,601,265 downwards.
AATTGCGAATTAGTTACGCAAAAAAAATTTGTATTGCATTTGTTAAAAATTCTGTATTTACACCTATATACCAATGCACGCATGTGTATGAGTAACATCATATTGATATAGAAACACTTGCTGTATTATATTATAAGTAGAATTTAGATAGTCACGAATAAAATTTTGAAGTCTACACACGTTGGCCGTTTTCGTTTTCTTTCTTTGGGTACCACATCCCACTCCGTAAACTGAAAAACTCAACAGGTTATGGGCCCAGGTAACGGCCTGTGGTAAAGAATAAAGAAAAATTTCGCAAGCGCTGTGTAAGTTTTTTGTATTGCAACATACGTGCATAGCTTAGCACTATGAGTGCGATGTACCAAATAGAGAAGTTGGAGGAGAAGAATTACGATTCTTGGAGCATTCAGATGCGTAGCGTTTTGGTACATGCGGAGCTATGGAATGTGACGGGTACGTTGAAGCGGGAGGATGCCGCTGATGGTGCGGACTGGTCAGGCATGGATCAGAAGGCGCTGGCCATGATCACATTAAGCGTTAAACCTTCTCAATTAGGTCATGTGAAGAATTGTGATAGGTACATCGCTTGCGGCTTGGGCAAAACTCAAAGAAGCCCATCAACCTAGTGGACCTCTGAGCAAGGTATCTCTTTACAAGAAGTAATTGAATCTACGGATGGCAGATAACCAGAGCATGTCCAGTTATCTAAATGCATTTGTCGAAGTCATAGATCAGCTTGCAGTTGTTGGGATAGAGATAAACGATGAACTACAAGCAATTATTTTACTTTCCAGTCTACCAAAAGTGTATGAGAGTTTTGTTGTAGCCATCGAGACTCGTGACAGTTTACCAAAATTTGAAACTCTGTGTATATCAAGTTGAAAGAAGAAGAGGAACGCCGAAATAATGAAGAACTACACCACGAAAAATCGCAGGCGTTTACGGTTAGCACCGATCATCAACGGCCGATCACCTGTGCTAAAGCCAGCACGAAAAAGAAACTGCAAAACGTTATATTCTACAAGTGTGGCGGTCGCGGCCATGTGAAAGCTCAGTGTAGCAGCAACGAAAGCAAACCGAAAAGAGAACAACAAAAGCAATGCAGCTTATTGGGTGCGTTAGATTCCGGTAGTTTTAACCGTTCAAAGTGGTGCTTGGAGAGTGGTGCGACAAGTCACATGTGTTGTGAAAAAGAATTTTTTACGAAATTCGAGACACATTCAGAGATGATTGGTTTGGCTGGCGATGGCTTTTTACATGCAGAAGAAGAGGTGAAGTAAAACTACAAACTGACCTCTGCGTATTAAAATTGGTAGATGTATTGTATGTGCCAAGCATGAAATGCAATTTTATGTCTGTAAGTCGAGCTGTAGAAAATAATTGTGTTGTGCATTTCGGAAAAAATCATGCTAAAATTGTACAAGAAGGCGAATGCATACTAAACATAAATAAAGTTGGACATTTTTACATGTTTGAAGGCCAACGTAATAAATGTTTTGCTGCCGTTGAAGCTGATACGCTTTTGTGGCACAGAAGATATGGTCATCTAAATTACGGCAGCTTAATGGAAATCGTCAAAAAGGGGTTGGTGCGCGGGATTGAGAACATCAATTTTTCATCCAAAATAGCCTGTAAGACTTGCATGGTAAGCAAAATTCATGTGCAGCCTTTCCCAAACGCAACAGAAAATAGAGCACGCGAGTTACTGGAGTTGGTGCACACAGATGTGTGCGGTCCTTTTGAGACGAGATCGATAGGTGGCTCGAGATATTTGTTGACCTTCATCGACGACAAATCTAGGCGCATATTTGTGTATTTTCTGAAAGCCAAGGACGAGGTGTTTATCAAGTTCGTGGAGTTCAAAAGTCTAGTGGAACGGCAAACTGACAAAAAGCTGAAGTGTATCCGCAGCGACAATGGTCGCGAATACGTGAACAAAACATTCGATGGTTTTCTAAAGGCAAATGGCATTGCAAAGCAGCTGACGATTCCAAATACACCGCAACAAAATGGCGTTGTGGAGCGAGCCAATCGGACTTTGGTCGAGATGTCAAGGTGTCTGCTGGTTCAGTCAGGACTGTGTGAGTCATTGTGGGCTAAGGCAGTTTATACAGCTGCGTATTTGCGCAATCGTTCCCCCTCAAGTGCGCTAATCAACATGACACCAATGGAAGCGTGGACAGGTAAGAAGCCCTCTATTAATCATCTAAAAGTTTTTGGTTCCATTGCAGTGGCGCTGGAAAAGGCACGTAACAATAGCAAATTCCAAGCGAAGGGCAAGGAATACCGCATGGTTGGCTACTCGAGAGAAGCGAAAGGTTATCGACTCTATGACGCAGGGGCGAGACAAGTGGTTGAAAAACGAGATGTCCTATTCGACAAGCTAGGTCAAATGGAGCATGGTAATGGCAACAACATTACATTTGATTTAGCAAATGAGGCTCCAAGAATTATCAGTGGTGTTAATGTCGCTGGCGAGGTTAGCGGAGATGCGAACATCAAGGGTGAAGACGATGACTTTGATGTGGATGAGCTCAGTAGCGAAGGAGGCGACTATTTTGAGGCGGTTTCTGATGAGCGTAGTAACTCCACTGATTCCAATAGCGCAGGTAAAAATGTCAAAGAAAATGAATTGACGGTTGAACCCAGCAAACCAAAAACGACTCGGTCTGGAAAGCGATACAATGTACTAAACGCGTTGGTTGCCAGTGACGTACCGATTCCCTTATCATACGAGGAGGCGATGAGCAGCAGTACGTTTCGTCTTGGCGTGAGGCTATGCAGAGGGAGTTTGATGCTTTGATTGTGAATCAGACCTGGACATTCGCAGATTAACCAAGAAATCAGCGAGCAATTGGCTGTAAATGGGTTTTCAGCGTGAAACGAGGTGCAGATGGTGAGGTAGAACGGTTCAAAGCACGTCTTGTTGCGAAAGTATGCTCACAGCAATATGGTTTGAACTATGGCGAAGCTTTCTCGCTTGTATGTCGACTGGAGAGTGTACGTTTTATCCTGGCACTGGCTGCGGAGTTGAGACTTTACTTGCACCAGATGGACGTATGCACTGCATACCTTAATAGCGATCTCTCAGATGTCATTTTCATGAAGCAACCACCAGGGTACGAAGACAGCAGTCAACCAGGCAAGGTCTTATTACTGAAGAAGGCTATATACGGCTTAAAACAAGCAGGAAGGGAGTGGAACTGCAAACTTGATGGTGTTTTGCGAGGGATTGGGTTCATTCCATGCGACAACGAGCCGTGCCTGTATAAGCAGCATGGGAAAGGTAACTTATCACTAATCCTTGTATATGTTGACGATCTCATTATAGCATGCCAATCAAAACGAGAAATGATCCAGATAAAAGCCGCTATTTCAAGTTCGTTTGAGTGTGTTGATAAGGGACCATTGCAGCTGTTCCTTGGAGTGGAGATTCAACGTGATGGTGAACTTGGCAATATCACTTTAGATTAGACACAATACATTAAAGAGCTGTTGCAAAGACATGGCATCGAAAACTGCAGGCCAGCATCAACGCCCTTAGATGCAGGGTATCAGGTAGCATGTGATAGCAATAGATGTCACAAGGTAGATGCTGTTTACTATCAGTCAGCAATTGGCGAGCTGATGTGGTTGGCCTTAACGACCAGACCGGACATTTGCACTCAGTTGCGAAATTAGCGCAGCGGAACAAAGATCCGCACAATGAGCATCTTTCTGGCGTAAAACATATAATGAGGTATTTGGCATCTAAAGCTGACATGAAGCTGCACTACAAAGAGTGCGGGCAAGCATTTACTGGTTACGTTGACACTGACTGGGGCGGCGACAAGGTCGACCGCAAGTCATTTACTGGCTACGTGTATTTCCAAGCAGGTGGTCCGGTATCTTGGAAATCGGAAAAGCAATGTAGTGTGGCCCTCAGCAGCACCGAGGCTGAGTACATGGCGTTATCGACTGCGTGCAAGGAGGCAATAGCCATGCGACGGCTCATTATTGAAATTGGATGTGGTGAGGCGGACACCCCAACTGTTGTGTACGGCGACAAATTAAGTGCGCAGCAACTTGCAAAGAACCCTGTGCATCATGCGAGGACTAAGCATGTCGATATTAGGTATCACTTCGTTCGACAAATTGTTAATGAAGGTCAGATTGTCTTGAAATATGCATCGACAGATGTGATGGTAGCTGACATATTAACCAAAAATCTGCCGAAGAAAAAGCACAATGAATTTAGAGAAATGTTAAATTTGAAGTAAACATATTTTTTTTTATTAAACATACTTGCATTGAGGAAGGGTGTTGAAAATTCTGTATTTACACCTATATACCAATGCAAGCATGTGTATGAGTAACATCATATTGATATAGAAACACTTGCTGTATTATATTATAAGTAGAATTAAGTTAGTCACGAATAAACTTTTGAAGTCTACACACGTTGGCCGTTTGGGTACCACATCCCACTCCGTAAACTGAAAAACTCAACAGCATTTTTAGTTTTCGAAAAAGTGGGTGTCCTGCTAACTTCATATCGTCCCTCATCTCACGAAGTGACGTAACTCGCAAATTGTCGTTTTTGAGATTTGGGCATATATGTGCCTGGGTAACTTGATTGCATATTTCTACATCATTAGATTCCCTGAAAAATGTCTGGAACATGGTTCAATGCGTTATGACATAGTCGGCATAACTGCAATTTTACGCAAAAAGTTTCTCACGAACAGACGTAACTGCAATTATGTTGGTAGCAGTTTTCCGTTTTATTGCTAATTATTGTGTAAATAAAGTGGTTTCAGGTACTAGGTGAGTAGAAATAAAAACGCATTAAGTTTATGCTAAGATGTTGCTACTGACCTATCACTAAATTTAATTTAAATTGCATTCGGTTCTTCCTGTTTACAATACTCTGTCATACAAAAATTGTCAATACAAGGCTTATGGGCGAGCTTTTTTCAAAACAGTAATACCTGTGCATAGATACTGTCACAACACTTAAGTGCCTCACTTATAAGCTTTTTTCAAAACAGTGGTGTCTGTGTATACTGCCACGACACTAAAACTTGTCGCTAAAATTTCTCACTTACTGACGTATCTGGTTGATCGATTATTTGTAACTGTTTTAAGCATTGCATTTGCATTGAATCTTATATCATTTGAAACTTTAACATATTCTTGTAACTTTACAAAAAAAAAATACCAAAACCGTTATAAAACACAGAAGTAACGCTTATAGAAGGAGGACACAAAACTAAAAACTGCTCTCCTGTAAAATATTGAAAAAGCAGATACGTCAGTTCGTGAGAAGAGGGACGATATGTGCCCCCAACACAATAGTCTGAAAACCGCTATTTCAATCCCTCGTCGCTAGCACGAGTGGCAAAAAAATCCTGCCAGACTTTTGAATTCAATGTCAGGATGCATGCACCTACGGACCCTCATACTCATTTTTACTTTTTAGTTATGCGTTCAAACCATAAGCAGACAGCTCTAAGACTAGGTATCACTAAAGTTTTAAATAAACCTAATTACAATTTTCCAAAGCTGTCATCCGTCATCCATAAATCAACAAACTGATGGATCTGTTAACAATATTGAGAAATTTTTTCATTCAAACAATACTTTTTTTTAATTAAATGCAGTTTTCGGTGAGCTTATAGTCAAACATTAAATAAATAAATAAAAATAATCATGCAATGCTTTCGTTATAATTTACACAATAAAATTTCCATTGCATTGGAACCTACATACACGCAAGACCAAAATTCTTTTTAATCATTTGACCTCCTCTTTTGTAATTAAAAATGGTGAACAATCTACTGATATCTCACAAGTGTGTGTGTATTTTTCCATGCACATATATTTATTTAAAACAATTCCAAGAATTCGCTATAACTTTTCCATTATAACTGTTTTATTTCCTTTACTAAGAAATAATAAATATGCATAAGCTAATTTGGAATTTTATACACTCATAATAAATGGAAATTAATGAATATTTTCATCTGTAAAAACGATTAACAAAAGAAAATTATTATGAAAGCAAACACTTCCTACAAATTTCAATTAGTTTCTGCTTAAATTAAAGGAGCTGCCAAGTTTTTCTTTGCTTCAACTTCCTTAATACAAGAAAAAAAGTGTTTGAAAATTCAAAGAAAAATAATTATTTTCAAAATAAATTTGTTTCCAAGCAAATGGTTGGTGGGTGTAATTAAAATTTCCAAAATATTATTGTGTCATAATTTAATGAATCCTGCTTGTCATTATTTTTATTGTTCTCTATGTTCTATTTTCAAACAGACTTTTTACCTGTAAGTTGTGCTTTACGAAGTAAATCACTTTGTAAATCGAGTCAAAACTTTTTCAAGGATTTATGATTATTTTAAATTCTCAGAATATTTGAGAGTTAATGATGCTAGAAGATTTGCTTTAAATTCATATACATTAACTTAATGTTTAAAAAAATTTATAATAGAATTCGTTACTGAAAGTTCCTTCAGGCTTTTCAAAAAATGCTTTACTGAATTATTGTTCTCTCAAATGACTAAGCTATTATGTAGAAAGACAACTATTTTTTTTCTATTTATCTTTATAGAAGTGAAGATCATTAGTTAGTTGGGTACCTACATAAATATTTTTCAGTCTTCGTTTTACGGAAGCTGTGTTCACCAACAAGTCTACCAAAAACAACTTCCTTGTCCATTTAAGCATTAAAATCATCAACTTTGATATCGTACTCCATGAGTTCATAACTCATCCAGAATTGTGAATTACAGAGTGACGTCTGTCTTGCCAAGAGTGGGGCCTGGTTCCATACCTTTTAGTTAGCACTTTCATTCATACATCCACTGTATCATAAAATGAGTGTCAAGCTAGTAAAATAACTTTCACAAATCGAAAAATGGGTAGGTGGCTAATTTGCCATTAATAAGTCGTTAATTAACTGTGACAGTTTCAAAACTGTCGTTCAATATTTTCTATGCTTTTTTGGGTGCTTTGCTAACTTGACACAGCTCGAAAAGCGTGAAAAACTTCATATACTTAATTTTGTATGGCTTTATAATTTGCCGTTAATTAGTCATGAATAAGTTGCGCAAAAATGAATTCAATCGTACAATATTTTCTATGTTTTCTTTTAATTCTTCGTTAGCTTCTATCAAGTAAGCAAAGCATCACCACAAAAAGGGATTAAAACTGCTAATACCAAATAGATTATGGCTTAATAGTTAACCATTAACTGGTCTTCAATAAGTTGTGACAATTTTGATATGTCGGACAGTGTTTTCTATGTTTTTTTGGGTTCTTTACTAACTTGACATTAAATTGGCAAAGTGTCACCTGAAAATGGTGAAAAAATTGTTAATACTGGATGTTTATGTTTATAGTTATGATGATTTCGAATTTGTTGTTCTATGTTTTCTATGATTTTTTTTTCTAAAAGTGGTTAAAACCTCCAAAACTTAATATTTGCTGTTTAATAATCTTCCATTAATTAGTTATTACTAAGATGTGATAAATTCATTTTTTTTGTGCTATGTTTTCTATGTTTTTTAACGAAATTTTCTCATTTTACCCATCCAGTGAAATCGTAATACAGAAATTTGATCAATTTTAAACTTCCTTTGAATCTTACTTCATATCAGAATAAAGGAATTAAAACAATAAACATAGAAAACATTGCACGAGAATGTAAAAATTGTTACATACAATCAATGGCTGGTTAAAGATAAATTATTAATTAATTGAAGTTTCAATATAATATAATTGGTTCTAAGAACTTTTCCGGAGCTCTTTGCTGATTTCATATGAATTTATGAAAATAAAACAAGAAACATAGAAAATATAGATAGTAAAATTCAAAAAGTCACAACTTATAAACGACTCATTAACGACAAATTATCCACCTACCCATTTTTCGATCAGTGAGAGTTGCTTTGCTAACTTGATATCAATTTAACAAGCTACCCAAAAAACATAGAAAACATTGCACGATCAAATACAATTTGTCGCAACTAATTAATGACTAATTAACGGCAAATTATTAAGCCATACACCATCAGGTATAAGAAGTTTTTATTGATTTTCGACAGGGTGCTTTGCTAACTTGAAAGCTCCCAAAAAACATAGAAAACATTAAATTACAAATTCGAAATTATGTCAACGAATAATGGGCAAATTATCCACCTACATATTTTTCGTTTAGTGTACGTTGATTTGGTAACTAGACGCTCATAGAAAACAAATCACCCAAAAATACATAGAAAACATCGCATGACAAAATTGAATTTTTCACAACTAATAAACTATTAATTAATGGAAAAGCAATAACGTATTGAGTTTTGGAAGTTTTTACCACTTTTCGAAAAAAAACATAGAATGACAAATTCGAAACAATCACAACTAATTAACGGATAACTAGTGATAAATTATTATGCCATAAACCATCCAATATGGACAGCTTTTACCCCATTTTCAGGTGATTCTTTACCAACTTGATGTCAAGTTAGCAAAGAACCCAAAAGCCATAAACTACTCGGTATTTGCAATTTTAATGAAGCTAACGAAAAATTAAAAGAAAATATAGAAAACATTGCACGATTGAATTTAATTTTTCACAACTAATTAATGACTTATTAATGGCAAAATATTAAGCCATACAAAATTAAGTATAGGAAGTTTTGCTAGCTTTCGAGTTTTTTCAAGTTACCAAAGCACCCAAAAAAGCATAGAAAATATTGAACGACACGGTTTCAAAACTGTCACAGCTAATTAACGACTAATTAATGGCAAATTATCCACCTACCCATTTTTCGATTTGTGAAAGTTACTTTGCTAGCTCGACACTAGTGGAAAATTCAAGAAGGCATTTTAGAGTTAATTTTATTTTATTAAAAGTAATATTTTCTTTTTATCGCTAATAAAAAAGGTAGCATTCAAAAGTGGATGACGATGAGTACTCTTGTTTAAGAGAGTTTTTTTAAGAACTTATTTTTCGCATTCAGTTTATAAGAACAATTTTTTTTAATGAATGCCCGTGTTTATAATCCCGGCGACAAAGTTTCAACATATTCCATAAAATATTAAAATAAAAATCTCATTTAATTACGTATACGCCAGAGTGTCATTCAATATTAAAAAAAAAAAATTCCCTCGAAAAATTTTAAATCTTTTTTGATCGATGTTGTTTTCAACTTTACTTTTAAAATAAAATTTAATGAGCACGTTTGTGTTGTTATGGTTCCATGGATTTTTTTTTAGAGAAATTCGGGCACACAATTCATATTAAGCTGTGCATTCGAAAGAACACAAACAAAATGGCACATGTTTTGTATTTATCATTCCAAAATTAAGAAACTTTTCTGATATTTTTTTCTTTCTTTTGTTTTTTTTTTGTTTAATTTGTATTCAAAAAGAACAAAAAATATGATGAGTGTGTATTTATGATACTCTTAATGGACTCATGGTTGTTTATAAAGCTTCAACAAATAACACTCCTCTGTTACAAAAGAAAAATAATTTTCTTAAACTAATGATGAGAATTAAAACGCTTTTTTCCCTCCATTCATGGCAGGTTCAATCAACATTTGTCTGATGTTACACATACATACATTATAAGCTTGGAATTTAAATCCTTTTGTTATGTTTAACAATAAGGACTTTTATGTTCGAGATGACACAAACAATGGCAAAGTTAAACCAGTGATTTTCGCTCCCACGCGCATATAGTTTTGCTTTGCTTTATTTTTCGTTCATGCATAAATAACTTTTCAAGTGTTTTATAAGTAAGGTGTGAGTTTGTTTTGTTTTTGTTGGATAAAAAGTGCATACAAAAAAGAAACACTTAAACAGAATATGAAATATTGTGCTCGAGGAACTTTAAGATAATGCTGAGTTAGAAAAATGTTTGTTGTATAATAAAAATCTCTAGAGAAAAAGAAAATGCTCTTTCTGCCCTATCCACTGTCTACTTTTTTTTCATTTTTTATTTTATATCTACCAAAGATGTTGTTATTCGAGTCTTGACTTTGAATTAAAAGGATTATACGCTCTCACTTTACTGTTCCGTAACCTTTGAAAAGCTTCCTCATTATGGATTTTACCATATGCTCAATGGTCATAGGCCTTTAAAAAAAATCTTGAAATAATAATTTAAATTTCAGGTCAAAACAAAAATATTCACATTTTCTAGGTACAAAATCATAGTGCATCTGTCTTTCTGTAAATGAAAGCAATATATTGAGTGCATATATCTTCAACCAAGCTCACCACAAAGTACACTCTAGTAAATAACTGAGAGTATCCTACTCGTTGAATAATGCATTCTCTGATGGTCAAGTGCATCCAACTGGATAAAAGGATATGCAAATTGAGACAAACCCATCATAATGGACATAAACACATTGAAAAGATGCTTCATTCTATTTTGCATTTTGGTGATGATTTATTTAACTTTGGGCACAGAAGAATGAACATTCAGCCATAATTTCTCAAACTTAATACAAAACTAAATCTATTTTATGTAATGTTAATATGTACATTGATAGTTTAATATGTAAGAAAAAGTGTGAAAAAATTTAGTTTGAATCACAGCCAAAGCATGAGTTGACTATATAGGCAGATATTGCTTTTGGCAGACGTTACCAACATAAAACTAATTTATACGATCCACTGTACAATATAACTCAGTGTTTCCCAACCTCTATTGTGACTTGTCCCACCATTACAACATTGGGTCATATGCAAAAAGATGAGTTCAAGCTGTTTTCTCACTTTTTTGAGAACTTTCTTAGCTTCGTATGCAAAAAAAAATTACTGACCGAGTTAGATCTCATATGGTGAGTTCAATCTCACAGTGATGAAATCGATCTTATTTTGAAAGCTCTTATGAGATAGAACTCGGTTTGCTATGCAAAAAGGTGAGAAAACAGTTGATTCCGTGAGATCGATTTCACAAATTATTGAGCATGGGTTTTGTCTTACTCAGCTCATATACAACCGTCAAGATACCAGAATTTCAGCTTAATTTTGTTACAAATTAAGTCTATTAAAATTGGAGTGAAGAACTTTATTTGCAATTTTGTAGGGAACAAGACATTTTTCAATTTTGTTTAGTGATTTTTGAAGAGCTGTATTTTTGTGGTATTGCGATGAAAGAAAATTCATTTTGCGGTTTCATGTTTCCTATACGGAGAATTGTTGGCAAATATTTTTTTATTATAGTATGTAGGTACCGTTATTGCTAACCGTATGAAATGATACGAGACAAAAGTTTTTTATTTCTTGGATTTTTTTTTTATTTGATCACTAATATTTCGGCAAATAATGACAACATACAAGACTCAAACTTGAATGAGTACCTACCTGCCACGTACATATTCTAAGAAAACCTTTTAAAATTATATAGGATTATGTTTTTACATTTTACAGTTAGAAAATAAAAGTAAAAAATAATTGAAACCTGTTCAGTAAATTAACATCAAAACTTATATTTTAGGTATATTAATATGAAAATCTGCAAACCAACACCAGGTAATAACTCAATACATATTTGCAAAGAGGCAAACAAATGACCAAGAGACAATCACAAAAATATTTTTTTTTTGTGATTATCTAAACGGCGAAAGAAAATCCATAAAATCCTTAAAGATTCCTTTAGAATACATATTCCAGTTCTTAAAACCGCCCTTCAATTTTGTATTTTGTCACTATTTGCTTAAATATTAGTGACCATTGACCAAAGACTAACTCTTTTAGTTAAAGGCAGATATCTCAGGCAAAACAAAATTGTACACCAACACAAAATAAAGTTAAGTGAAGCTGAAGCTGAAAGTTTTTTCACATGTTGTTACATGACTACATTCAATTGACTCAAAAATTTAAATTAAAAAAAAAATTCTCACCTTTAAGAAAATAAAAAATAGAAAATATTTGTCTTGCGCAAAAAAATTATTTGCAAACAAAACAAAAAACTAGAAAAATTAAGCAGTAGAAAACACTTAAAAATTTGTATTTAAATCTGGTTTTCTTATTTTTTTTTGACTATCGCATTTAGCTTTTTAAAAGCAGTTTCATTCTGATCACTTTTTCAATTATTTTTTTTTGTTCGTTTGTAAAGGGTGATTTTTTAAGAGGTTTAGAACTTTTTAAAAAAAAAAACACAAAAAATTCGAAAAAATGAATGAAATATTTATTTGAAACGATAGTTTGAACCTTTCAATTTAATGTTTAAAGATAATTTCATGCAAATGTTGACCGCGGCTGCGTCTCAGGTAGCCCATCCGCTGAGTCCAATTTTGGCATACTCTTTCACACATATCGGCCGGTATCTCACGAATGAATGCATGGATGTTGGCTTCCAGTGCGTCAATCGAAGCGGGCTTGTCCCTATAGACATTAGCCTTGACATACCCCCACAAAAAATAATCTAATGGTGTCAAATCGCACGATCTAGGGGCCAATTGACCGGCCCGAAACTTGAAATTAACTGTTCACCAAACTCGCCTCGCAATTGCGCCATTGTTTCGCGTGCTGTGTGGCATGTGGCACCGTCTTGTTGAAACCACATATCATGCAAGTCAAGAACTTCCATTTCGGGCAAAAAAAAGTTTGTTATCATCGCTCGGTAGCGTTCACCATTGACAGTAACGCTGCGATTCGCATCATCTTTGAAGAAATATGGCCCAATAATGCCGCCGGCCCATAAACCGCACCAAACAGTGGCTTTTTCGGGATGCATTGGTAGCTGTTGCAATGCTTCTGGCTGATCTTCACTCCAAATGCGGCAATTATGCTTATTTACGTACCCATTCAACTGCTCAGAAGGTCGAGAATGCCGACCATAAAATGGCAGCAGCGCGCGATGAACATTTCGAACCGAGCACGAATTTTGATAGTAAAATTCAATAATTTGCAAGCGATGTTCATTTGTAAGACGATCCATGGTTAAATTGCAAACCAAACTGAAGCTGTTTGACAGTGACACAAGGTACTAAACACACGTCAGCTGTCAAAACCAGTGTTGCCAAAACCAAACCAGCTAAAAAATCACCCGTTATAAACACCAAAGCGGTTTTTATAAACATACATGTAGCATCTCATTTCATTGCTTTAATTTAATTTTATTTTTTTACTACCGATTTTAAACACCAATTTTTCGTTTCCGCATTCAGAGAAATTTATGTTTTTTGTCTTCTACGCACTGCACAGAAATAACAGTCATAACTATTTAATACGAAGAGATTTGAGATCGATTTCATATTCATCGAATCAGAGCTGTTCAGAGCGAACTAATTTGTTTGCATATAAAATTGAGTCCGAGTTCGGCTCTGCTCGATCGATCTCACATGTGAGTTCAAGCTCGTTAACTTGGACTCAGAGATCTTGCTCATCTTTTAGCATATGACCCATTATATTAACATTTTTCTACAATTTAAAATTTAAAATTTTCCACAAAAAAATTGAATGATTAAAAATTAGGAAAAAATTACCAAAGTCAGAAAATATTTCTTTTTAATTCGGTACTTCTTTACATTTCACAGTTTTGGAACAGAGGAAACTTATCAAAATTAGGGGTAAGTATGTCGGAAATTTCGATACGGAGTGAAACCAAACATCTATTTTTTTCCTTGAAGTTGCTTCATAAATGTATTTGGGTCAATATTTCAAAACATTAATATTTTTCAATCCAAATTGGACCCTTGCTCAAAACAACCTATTTTGCTAGAATAACAATTATATCTCTTAATAACTCTTTAATAACCACTTTAAAACAAGGGGTCATGGTATTTGGTTAATTCTAACGGTTTTTTATGTCAGGGAAATGGCATTTGTACAGGGGAATGACAAAAAATTATATTAACTCCGGTGATTTGATAGATATTTAATGTTGCGAATGGTTTCAGGAGGATTAAGAAAAAAGAGAACAAATATTATCATTAAAATATAATGTGGTTCAAGGTTTTTGCGAGAGTAGACAGTTTTTAGCAATTATTACATTATCTTATGATATTTTGAACGAGAAAATGTTTAAAAATTGAAAACAACTAAAAATACTGAAAATATGTTTGAATGCAATGTTATTGATCCTTCCAGAAGTTCTTAAACTCAATCAATCATTATAATGAAAACTTGAAAGTCAGGGGAATGGCACAAAAAATGATGTTAGGGGAATGACCGCAAAGGGTGTTTTATGAGAATTAAATCAAAGTTAAAAGAAAATTAGGTGTTTTATATTATTTATCATGTAGGTCCTTGTAAAAGACACAGACGAGTTAGCTTGTAAAATTTGTATACCACACGGTTTAGTAAAAAGCACGCGTTAGAGGAATGACAATTTCGCTTGACGAAAAACAAAATCGTTGCCTTAACTTGAAATAAAAAAGACAACTAAGTTTTTTTGAAACTCTTACTTCAATTTTCATAAAGAACAATTTGGTACCGTTAAACAACAAAAAAATCAGTTTTCTATTTTGAGCCTATATATATTTTTTTTAAATTTCCATTGGTGGGATAGAAATGATCAATTTATGGGAGACACTTACTTAATAGCTCCTATTTAAAAAAATAAAGCAACTAAAAATCATTTAAATATTTTTTAGCTAAGATGTATATATTATTAAAAAGACTGCATCATTAGATTTTTTTATCGTTTTTAGTTTCGTTGCTAAAATTCAGGCAGTGTGGTAAGTAGGCCTGGGGACACGTCAGGGGAATGACATTTTGGGTGTTTAAATGGAGATAGCGGGTATGATAATTTTTTAACTTTTTTTTCTAGAGCAAATATTACAACCCGTTTGTTTCAAGCCATCCAATTAACAAACTTATAGTAAAATTTTGTACTTCGGTTCAAAAATGAAGGAGACTGAAATATTAATATTTTTACTCCAAATTGGACCCTTGCTCAAAACGACCTATTTTGGGTGCCGTGAAATAAGGTAGAATCCTTATCAAAAATGCGTGCTTTTGGTATCGATGAATCTCTTCTTCGTTGGATTAGAAATTACCTTTCAGACCGTTCAATACAAGTAGTCTTGGATGGTTACAAGTCTGATATTCATAATATAAATGCTGGATTGCCCCAAGGCTCCGTTTTGTCTCCGACTCTCTTTTTCATTTTCATTAATGACCTCTTGTCTGAAACTTCTAATCCATTAAATTGTTTTGCTGACGATAGCACTCTCAGCTTTTCATATTCGTTTCTAGATTCACATCCCTGTCCTTCGGATGTGGAACTTTAACTGCACCGTATAATAAGCTCATTAAATTCTGATCTTGACAGCATTATCCAGTGGGGAATTAAAAACCGTGTTGAATTTAATGCTTCAAAAACCCAATTCTGTCTGCAGTCGCTGAAGCAGAACCCACCCCCAATGCCGCTATCCATGTGCGGTACTTGCATCGAGGAAACTGAACAGCTCTCAGTCCAGGGTATGTGCGTGCATCACAGATCACCTTTTGTGGAACGATCACATATTCTACGTCACCAAAAACGCTTCAAAGTGTTTAGGTTTTCTCCGAAGATGTAAGAAATTCGTTTCCCCCTCTGATCTGGCTATAATCTATAAGGCCTTCATCCGACCCAAGCTTGACTATAACTCCCACATTTGGGCAGGTGCTCCTGTAACTCACTTGACTCTCCTAGATATGATACAAAATAGAGCCTTAAAAATGATAGGTGATAGATCTATTACCATATACTAACAAATAATAAAGACAGGCCGCTTTATATAAAGAAAAAGGATCCGATTTGAGATTGCCTCCACTTAGATTGCCTCCACCTCATACATGCTTTGTACTTGGCGAGAAAAGCTTTTGCTCTATATGAAGCTTTCAAGTTGCATCGAACTGAAATTCATTTCACCACTATCGCAAGTGTACCTGTTTTTGTTGTTGGTTTTTGGGTATTTTGTCTGTTTTTTTGCAATTAATGAAGGTTGTGAAGCAGTGGTGCTAGTTTTTTTGTCTTCATAGATAGCTCTAACTTAAATTTGCTTGTGTGTGTGTAAACTTCAGGTATATTTATTTCATTCATGTCAGAATTTTATACTACGTAGCGTATCATGTTGGCTTTATTTTAAGATCTTAATCATGAAGATCGGATGAGTAAAAACGGAGTTATGATTTTTTAAAGTCAACCATATAAAACTCGAACTAAAACATTCGCTTCAGATAACTTGGCAATGAAATACATTTTTTCTTGCATTTTTCTACCCAGGTGTTGGTTTTGTCAATAGAGCCAACCTGTGTGGTTATTTTTGTGTGTCTTTTCTTAAAGATAGAATGAGAGAGTACATCGAGAATAATAGTGTAGTTTCTATAAGATTTGTTGGCGCAAAAAATGTATTTGATTGCCGACCAGTACCCACCAGTGAGTTATGATCCGGGGTAGCCTCCCTCTTAAAATTAATACCATCCATACTAAGCTAAATAACTTTCGAAAACCATGGCTTAGAGCATAATAGCCATATAATAAAATGAAGTTCTCATAACAATGTTTCCAACGATGCACGACATATTGATGTTGAGCAGGAAGACAATGTCCAAATGCGGAGTTGTATTTTTGTTGTTTTCGGTGCTTTGAAGCCGAAAATCTCGCGAACCCCAATGGTTTAGAGCTCAATGGCTTTATAATGAAACGATGTTCTAACAATAACATTTTCAAAAATGTTTGACGCAATTGTGTTGAGCATATGGGCCAATATTTGCCCATTCTCCTTTTTCCTCAAAAACTAACACATCAATCAAAAATGTCTACATATTATTTTGTGCCTACAAAATGAAACACCCTTATATAATTATGTACATTATCATTTTATGACAAGTTTTGCAGACCTTTAAATGGCGCGGCTGGCGTAGGCTTTACTTTTCGCACTCCTGCTTTTGTGAAATTAATAAAAAGTCCATTTGATTAAGCCAACCATTCAAAAAACCGCATTCAGATATGTCTTACAAATAAATGACACATTTTTTTTTTATCAAAACCACATTTTTCGTGTAGCATGCAAGAGCGAACATTTTATGTATTTAACTTTTAAACAGAAATTATTTCGGGAAAAAAAGACTGAATAAGCGCAAAGTTCAAAGGTTTTTGTGTGAAAATTAATTCAATGGATTTACGTTTGCGGTTGTATCAATAAATGTAAACGAGTACCTACCTACATATATTTCACAATAAATAATATGATGGGATTTTTATTAAGCTCTGAGTGTTAATAAAATGAGAACCTTTTCTGCGTTTGCATTAAACTCATACAAACATACATATAATGTGCTGACATTTATGATAAATGATTATTAGTGCATTATTTTTAGTATTATTATTCAACACTCGTGTAAAAAGTATATTGAAGAAAATTAAACATAAAATAAAGAAAATAGCTGTCGCTATCCGTGTCCATGAAATAATATCTCATATGCAAATTAGAGATGTTTATAAATGTGGATAGTATTTTGATACAAAAAAAAAAAATTTTGTGAATAGACATCCCCGCAACTTTTGTTCTGAATTTCAAGGGAATACCTTGATACAAATACCTATGAAAAATGGAATAAAAAGGGAATACAAAAATTCTACCTCAAAATTCTTGTCTAACATGCGATAGCATTACAATGCTGGAGGAAAAAGTGCATTGTTGGTCTCTCTGTAACTACAATATAACTTCGGATACTTAAAATTTTTAAAGCATGGTGTAGGTATGTGTTCACTGTGATACCGGAGTAAAAACTGAAGGAAGAATTCTAAGGAAAAAAAAGGAAATTATGTGGCTTGACTCTGCGGTACTATTTCTGTAGGTACAAACAAATTTCTTCGTGTAGAGTACGAGTTCAATACATTTTTTGTATTCAATTTGTAGTAAAAGGATCAGCTTCGTAGATGGAAGGACCATTTTTGTGCCCTGCTAAATAAGGATTCAGTTGAGCAGAGTGCTGAAGTGCCCCATAAACGAGATGCGCAGGTCCTAAAGGGGTATTGACTATTATAGAATCGTAAATCCATACATCAATATCAATAAATCTCCTCAAAAACAACAAGTCAGCTGGACTGGTTGGAATACCAACTGAATTCCTGAAAGCCGTTCCCGTAACAGCGGCTAGTGTTTACATCCGTTGATACAAAGCATGTGGGAAAACGAAAGCTATCCCAGGGACTGGAAGGATGGTGTGATTGTTAAGTTGCCAAAGAAAGCTGACCTAAAGAATTGCAACAATTGGCATGGTATCACCGTTTTGTCTGTCTTCCCAATACTATTGGCAACCATCATTCTCGAGCGAATAAAGGATAGAATCGAGTCTACACTCAAAGGGCATCAAGCTGGCTTCCACAGTGGTCGATCGTGTGTTGACCATATCAACACCCTGCGTATCGTCCTCGAGCAGTCGATGGAATTTCAATCAGCGCTTTACCTCATGTTCGTGGATTTTGAGAAAGCCTTTGATCGAGTTAACCGAGAATGTATATGGAGCTCGTTGCTTGGTAGAGGAATTCCACCAAAAATTGTTGCCATTATTAAAGAGTCCTACAACAACGCAAGGTGTTTTGTTTTGCACAATGGGCAGCTATCCGACTCCTTCGTAGTGCAACAGGGTGTGAGACAAGGGGATGTTTTATCGCCAATTCTCTTTCTGCTGGCGATGGACGACGTATTGACGGCCAGTGTTGGTACAGCTGAGCGACAAGGCATTCAATGGAGACCGTTCGAAAGGCTCAGTCATTTAGACTATGCCGATGACATAATGTCTACTGGCAATTAACATCAGTGGGCTGAACGGGATGTGCCAAACACTGCAAGTGAAGGGAGAGTCGAGTGGTCTAAGAATAAACAGCAAAAAGATAAAAATAATGCTCACAGGCCGCTCCACACAGCAGCGTATTATTCTACAGGAGACGCCAGTTGAAGTAGTGGAACAGTTTAACTACCTTGGCAGTATTGTTTCTGCAAACGGTGGTACGGATCTAGACGTTAAAAGTAGAATAAATAAAGCTCGTGCTGCCTTTGATACTCTGTACCCAATTTGGAAATCCAGTCAAATCTCCTTACGCATAAGTTGAGATTCTTCGAATCCAATGTCAAATCCATGCTGTTATAATGCTTGTGAGACCTGGAAAGTCACGTCTACCATTTCGAAGAAATTGAAGGCTTTTGTGAATCGCTGTCTTCGCCACATCTTAAAGATTCGCTGGCCACAAATAATATCAAATGAGGAATTGTGGCGCAGGACAAGTCAAGAGCGGCTGGACGTCGACATAAGAAAGCGTAAATGGCGTTGGATTGGCCACACACTGAGGAAACCAAACGATGAAATTGCAAAGTAGTCCTTTGAATGGAATCCTCAGGGTGCACGGCGGGTTGGTAGACCAAGAACAACATCGAAATCAACTGTCTTAGCGGAAGCAGAATCCCAGAGAAAGACGTGGCCACAGCTAAAGTACCTTGCAGCAGACCGTGAAGGGTGGAGACGTTTTGTTGACGCCCTATGCCCCAGCCGGGGTGACAGGACACGATGATGATGATGATCTATTACAACAGTTATTCTAGAATATTACAAAAATAAAAAAATACTAAAAATTGTTCATCCATGGTTGTAGCGTTCACGTATTTGAGGAAAGTAGTACTTGTTAACAACTTGAAAATAAAATAAAATAAAATAAAATAAAATAAAATAAAATAAAATAAAATAAAATAAAATAAAATAAAATAAAATAAAATAAAATAAAATACTATTCATTCATTACCTATCAACTTTATAGCTTTGAACTAGAAGAGCATTCCCGATCTAGTCATACAAAATTGTAGAAGTAACGCATATTTTTTAATTACATAGGATGGGGTTTAAGTCACCTATGCATTCATGCTGTGCTGTAGGTTGCATGATTTCAGAAGGTACATACACATATATGAACACATAAATGTATGTACAGTATGAACTCGATTTACGCAACCCTCGATTCATGCAACTCCTCGATTTTCGCAACACTAAATTTGTAGCACGCCCTGGCTCTATAAGTGCAACTTTTCAAAAATGCTACCTCGATTTGTGCAACTTCTTGTGTTTATTCATCTGTTTTCTATATGTATGCTCTCCTTTTGATTCTGTATTTCCGCCGTTAATTTACAGCAAGTTTGTCTGAACAAAATTCCTTGTAAAAATAATACACAAACACATAAAATGCATCAGTGTGTTTGAATGGGTTGCGATTTCATTAGTGTCTACGGAAAATTTGTCCAGGATGGGTGTTACAAGAAAAATTAAAAAAATTGTCTATTAAAAAAAGAAGTGATATTTAATCAGGGGGGTCATTCCGTATTTCGATTATCGCCAGACGATATCGTTTAGACGATAGCCTTGCTCTACGTAACTTTGAAAATGACTATCGTCTGGGGGATCTCGTTTTGGCGATGAACTATTTGCTTTACGTAAGTCAATAATCGTCAAAACGCTATCTTTTAAACGATAGAACTTAGACGATAGCTAAAGAGGTATCGTCTGGTAATTATTTGAGCGTTTTAAGAGCGATAAATGCTTTTTCGTTGATTTTTAACCATTGTTTTTTAAATAATATGAAAACAAAACAATTATTGAATAATTACGGCATAAATACATATCAGTTCTTGGTTTGAATTTTCAGAAAAAATCTTATTTATGGGTTATTTCATACTTACCCAATAATCGAATAACTAAGAAGTATTTGCCCAGTGATAAAAATTCGACCATTTATACCAAACTAATCGATCATCCATGCAGGCACCTATGTCAACAGGGCTCTCATCGCGTAAGACGATAATAATTGTCTGCATACGCGTGGCAAGACGTCTTTTTCACGTATAGTTAAACGCGATAGCCATTATGCTAAAGGGTGCCTGCTCAATTTGGTTTTGAAAAAAAGCAATAAGTTAAGAAGCAAAAAAGCATGTCTTTGCATAAAACAGATACTTTGTATGTATTTTATTCAATATTAAATAATTTTGATGGACCATAATACATCTTTTGACAATTTTACACTTTTTTAATAACAAAAGAATTGGAAATCGTATTAATTGTAGAGGTTGAGAGGAGATGATATGTCAACCGTTAAATACCGGGACCGTGATTAAAGGCATTGCCTTGCTGCAAAAACATAGCTCAAGCTGTATATTCGATCGGATATTTTTTGTATCTTCATATTCGTCCTCAACACTGGGCCGCTTGTAGGCCAAAGTCGTATTTTTTAGGGGACACTCTCATGGACCAGCTGCTTTCACGACTTTTTGCTATATTGTTGCGTATCGTAAGAATCTATTTATCCACAAATACAAACTTTACCGGATGATATTGCAATTATATTTTTAAAATAACGTGACATTTCAAATAAATCGACAAGGATTTTTAGTTTTGACAGCAAACTTTAATTTTCAAATTCATTTCGTTCATTCCAAAAAAAAACGATAGACGAGACGATAGTGATTGAGTTACGTGAAGCAAATTATAGACGATATCGTTAAAGATAATCATTTTGACGATTATCGTTTTAAAAATTACGGAATGACCCCCCAGAATTAGAAAAGGGTTTTTTAGTAAATAATTGTTTGTTTTGGTTTCACTAAATTTTTTTTCATAACATTGTCATTATCTATAAGAAAATAAGCTATTTCAACTACATGTGTATAACTTGTATCAAAAAAACAATACAACCCAGTAAGTGCAACAACCTCGGTTATTGCAACTGCCCCAATTTCTATTAGTTGCGTAAATCGAGTTTGTACTGTTGTTCATATGCACAGCACATATATATGAGCACATGAGTCAGCTATTACTCTTGTTACCAGTAGATACTATCAATGAAAAGTTGTTAAAACTTTTTTATGGACCCTACCCCAACTTTTGTTGTATGATAAAATTGCAATAAAAAAGAAAAACCAATAAATTCTATAAAATAGTGATAAAACAAGTTTTCAATTGACATTGAAATGCTGCACAAAAAAAAATCTCAGCTTAACACATCAAATACGAGTATATCAATGAAGTTCGAATGTTTTTGTATATTTTTTCTCACATTAATACTCATCGTTTTTGTTTTTATTGTCACTCCGATATGTCATTTGTTTGTCAGACAAACGAAAAGTAACTTCTGGATGGTGTTATTTTAAAATACTTGGATGTGTCAATTTATTGTGTTCCAGATATTCAGATGTATGTCTGAAGGTGTATCAGTGGTGGATAACTTATGTGAAAAGTTCTAGTCTACTCGAAATAAATTGACATTTTGATAAAAGAATTGAATATTGCATTGATTTATTATAAACGCTACCTACACATGGAGGAAAATTTTATGTTTTTGATGGATTGTACTTGTGGAAAACTGAAACCATTCAAGAATGTAGGATGCTTTACACGTCATAAATGTCTAAAATAATCAGGGGTTTCATTCACCATTCTCTTTACTGGACATTTTTAAAATCAATATAAATGCTAAGTTTTCCAACTAGCTGCCACTAGTTAACACAGAACTTTTCAATACCCTTAATTAAAATATTATTAACGCAAGTAAATAGAGAGCTGCTGGGTTCCTAAAATTCTTTTTATATACCTTAACGAACTTAGAGTACAAAACTGGGGACAGTTATTCAGGTGCCGATACTGGCTATTTGAAGCTTAAGTAGTGCCACCTTAGGTATAAGCAAGTATTTATTTTAATCAATTTTTTAAAAACTGAAAAATTTAAAATTTAACTCAAGCAACATTCAATCATTCTACTAAAAAAAATAATATCACTTTCTCCATTTATTAAATAAAACAAATAAAATTGCGTAGATACAAACCCCGCATTGTGCCCAAAGGCAAAACATTCGATTATGGAAAACCCAATCTCGAAAATACATTTTTCAAAGTTTGTCCTCGTTGGGGTCCGTATTTGTTTTGATAAAAGAACCAATTTCAAAAATACCCACCCAACCAACATCAATCATCATTATTTATCCTTCGAAAAAAAAACAACGAAATTGAAACTACGAAGAGTGAACGAACACAACCCTCGTGATTGATGGTTTCGAATGATTATTTTTACTCCAAAATACTGTGCAAGAAAAGTATTTAAGTTATAAATAAAAGATATTATTTTGAATAACTTAAAAACACTTATTTTATTTATTAATTTACTTAAATGCATTTCGGAAGCAATGCTTTATATAAAAAGTAAATAAATAAATAAAATAAGTGTTTTTAAGTTACTCAAAATAATATCTTTTATTTATTTCATGAAAAAACACGTTGAAAATCTTCAATATCAAATCAATTATAATTTATAAATATTTCAAAGTATGTTTTAAGCTTAAATAAAGATTTTTAAATGTTTGTATCAGCAGCTCTCAAAGTGCCACAGATTTCTTGAAGAAGTTTCTTTTATGAAAATTGAAGTTAACAATCAAAATGTCGAAAAATCATCGAAGTGATTTTTCCAAAAATGCACGCTTATAAAAATAATTTTCGTGATCCAGTTTAACATACGAAAAAACACTAAGAATATTCACATTTTAATATATCCAACAATATGAATATCGTCACCGTTTTAGACCTGTACCTGTACTGACAAAGTACTTTAGGGCAAATGTTCTTAAGTACCTTACAATTTGGTCCTAAGATCGTAACTGGTATTGGTGCATTAGGACTTTTTTCAAAATCCCTTGGACTAGCCAGCTCATTTAGACTTTCTGATTTAAGCAGTGTCTTCCAAGTGGAGGAGGTCCTGGCAGTGGTGAAAGCTGCTAGTCAAGTCTCATTGATATGGCAGTACCCCTAGCTAATAACGGGTGATTTTTTAAGGTTTAGAACTTTAAAAAAAAAAAAACACAAAAAATTCGAAAAAATGAATGAAATATTTATTTGAATCGATAGTTTGAACCTTGCAATTTAATGTTTAAAGATAATTTCATGCAAATGTTGACCGCGGCTGCGTCTCAGGTAGCCCATCCGCTGAGTCCAATTTTGGCATACTCTTTCACACATATCGGCCGGTATCTCACGAATGAATGCATGGATGTTGGCTTCCAGTGCGTCAATCGAAGCGGGCTTGTCCCTATAGACATTAGCCTTGACATACCCCCACAAAAAATAATCTAATGGTGTCAAATCGCACGATCTAGGCGGCCAATTGACCGGCCCGAAACGTGAAATTAACTGTTCACCAAACTCGCCTCGCAATTGCGCCATTGTTTCGCTTGCTGTGTGGCATGTGGCACCGTCTTGTTGAAACCACATATCATGCAAGTCAAGAACTTCCATTTCGGGCAAAAAAAAGTTTGTTATCATCGCTCGGTAGCGTTCACCATTGACAGTAACGCTGCGATTCGCATCATCTTTGAAGAAATATGGCCCAATAATGCCGCCGGCCCATAAACCACACCAAACAGTGGCTTTTTCGGGATGCATTGGTAGCTGTTGCAATGCTTCTGGCTGATCTTCACTCCAAATGCGGCAATTATGCTTATTTACGTACCCATTCAACCAAAAATGAACTGAAATTCAACCAGAAATGAACATTTCGAACCGAGCACGAATTTTGATAGTAAAATTCAATAATTTGCAAGCGTTGTTCATTTGTAAGACGATCCATGGTTAAATTGCAAACCAAACTGAAGCTGTTTGACAGTGACACAAGGTACTAAACACACGTCAGCTGTCAAAACCAGTGTTGCCAAAACCAAACCAGCTAAAAAATCACCCGTTATTACCTTTTCCATTGATTGCCAAGCGGCCATAGTAGTGATTTAAGCAATTGAAATCAATTCGAAGCGTGTAACTTGCTGTCGTGAAAGGCTAAGGGTTCTTGGTACACAGCACAACATAAGGCTGTGTGGGTTTCTGGTCACAGTTGTGTCCAAGGATGAAAGCGCTGGCGAGCTGGCAAGAATAAGATCAATACTTGATCTTAATTTGATAAAGACGACGGTTCAGGTCCCCCTGTAATCCTAAACAGGTTAACGGGAACCCATTTATATCCACGACAAACAAGAGATTGAGCTCGCACGATACCTGGTATTATAACCAGAAAACCATCTAACTGAGTAAATAGTTTCTATCTCTTCTAGTGAGCATCACCTGAGACCAGACCTGTGGTGACCTCCACGATTACCATAAGAAAAAGATGAAACTCATAATGGGCGACTTATGCAGGGGATGTATTCACGAGGATACACCTCACTACCTGTATCACTGCCTTGCGCTATATTATCTGAGAAACAGGCTCCTATAAGGAAACACTTCTTCAAAGATTGGGAGGAACACTCTTATATTCCAGGCAAAACCCTGTTGAAATTTATTAACGCTACGAAAATTCCTAGGCTCTATCAACTACCTGATCATGAGATTGGAGACCTCTAAGTCAAAATAATGTATAAATGGGTCCAGGACGACAATAATATGGAACGAACGAAAACGAATGAACGACGCACGTGTTTCTTGTGGTAGTGCCAATAAACGGAAAAAGGGTACCTCACCTATACACCAGTTATTGCCGTTTCTACGGTGAACACGAATGTCAGTGAGCTGATGGAGCCACCTCTTCCTTTGATTGGTAAAATACTCTTGAGGAAATGGACAGCCCCTTCGAGTCATTTAAGGCCCCGGCCCATAGAATCCAGTGCGTTGGTTGCGGCGACGACTGAGCCATTGACGTTGCCGGATCCGACGGATTGAGGTAACCCGATGAATGCGTTGACATTCACTTAATAACCAGTTGAAATTCAAACACACATACATAACAACCAGTTGAAATTCAAACACACACACATAACAACCACTTAAGTTATATTTACGTTTTAGCAAACGCAATTTGAGTAATGTTCAGTTCATCTTACATTGATTTTCTTACGGGAACGGGAAGTCACTGTGAACTTTAGCTTACAAAATGAGAACCAAAAAATCACAAGCTCAGGACTGTGTCCATTACTATTCATCGTTGAAAACCTCGTGTTCCTCGAAGCATGATTTCTTGCAATGAAATTGTATACTGCATGGGAAGCATTGAATTCAGTTGAATTTTTGCACCAAGTAAAGGAAGGGGTGATGTCATGAAAATAATGAACTGGTGAAAAAGGCAACTCCTTTTTCTAATGAAATCATTACATACATGTTCCTCGTAAGAAGTATTTCATGAATTCATTGTGCTATTCACCGAAATTTTTCCTTGAGGACGAAATTTCCTACTGGGTTGAAATTAAAACAACACAAAAAAAAGTTCCTGTCTACGCAACTGCCGGAGAGAAAAAGTTCGGCTACTCTGTCCGTTGCGTCCGACACTTGCGTTGCGTATGGGCCAGTTCCGATAAGAAAACATGTATTTTATCGAGCTGTAAGTTGAATGCGTCACCACAACGGACGCTACGGATTCTATGGGTCGGGGCATTTAGCAATCCTGACCAAACGAACGGACACATACATCAACCACTGACCTATCAAACTCATCTAGCAGACGTTGCAAGGAGCCAAATGCTCTTCGGGCCTCGTGTAGGAATGATTTTTCAAGTTGGGAAAAAGGAATGATCACGCCCTTAAGGCTAAAGCTTGCTGAAACTCTTCAACAACATAAAGCTTCATTCGATTTTCTATTTGAAATTTTTATTTCATTTGATCAGAATAATTACCACAGCACTGTTTGCTAGATTTTTTTTTGTTTCTTATCGTTGCTGAACAAAGTACCAAACGATTTACCCACAAAAAAATAAAATGTCTTATTTCAAATTGTAAACAATCCCAATAGAAATGTTAATAAATTTGCCCTTGGGGTTAAATTTGAGGTGTCAAATTTTGTTAATTACCCTAAGAAGGATGGTAGAAAAGAAAACGAAAAAATGCATAATCACTATAGGTATCTCCTTCTTCGCACCTTTTTTTTAATTCCTTCCATTCAATGAGATAATGAAAGAATATTTAGGGTTAATTAAATAACCTTCGCGGTCGGTGGTCAAATTCATTTGTTTGTTATATATATAAATTCTGATGCTATCCTCTGCCAAAGGAGTATATCTTGAATGAAATTCAAATTACGTCCTTGTGCCAAAAGTCGCCGCTGTAGGTAACACTAAAGACTTTTTAAATTTATAATTTTCAAATAGAGTTATTGTGTATGACATTTGTTACGTACATAGGTATGTATTTATTTAATTAAAACTCGTTATCAAGAGCTTTTATTTAGTTAAATCAAATGCTGACGAATGCTTTTGATGTTAAAAATAATTTCAACGCAATATCTCTCGTCATTTATTCTCTTGTAACAGATGGGATTTAAACTTTGTGAAAATTACATTTCTCTGGACACAAATAAATTCATGACTCCGTTGGAAGTAATTGCTTTTATGGTACAAAACAAAAAGTTTATGTTTATGTAATTGCAAAAATCAAATTCAGTATATGATTTTTACTTGTATATACATATGTACTGTACATAGTTACCATATGGCAAGTGATGCATTCGAAAAAAAAAGGAATTGAAGTCGAGATTTAGCTAATAGTCTAAGAGCTACCAGCCACTTTGACTAACCTACTAGACACAAGCTACAACCAGAGAATATGAAACAAAAATATGAATATGATATATGAATATGAAATGGTAATTCATATTCTCTGGAGCAGACGCACGAAAATAATTACTTTGGAAATAAAAAAATTGAACTGTCAAAACGAATGAAACTCACCGCGTTAAATTGTTGTTGCAATTCACATATATTCATCGACACAAAGCGAAATTACAAATACAACAATGTAAACAAATGGGTTTTGGAGGGTGAAACGTACGAAAGATTGGCTTCTTGGTAATTCATATTCTCTGGCTACAACTTTGTGTATGCTTGATTTGGGACTAGTTAAGTATGAAAACCATGGTCTGGCAGGGTTGCCGCGGTCGAAAGGTTGCCATCTGATTTTTTCAAAATGCAAAAAAAGGGTCAAAATTAACCTACTCCCACAAGGCTGAAACTTATTTATAATTTAGTTTATACATTCTTATGCATGAAAAAAATTACGGGTTTGGCGGTCGAAAGTGCTTGACAGACGAGCCTAAAGCTCTTAATAATAAAAGATATTGGATAACTTGAGAAATTTGCTAGGTACAAGGCTAAAACTTAGTGTATTCTTTGTTCGTGAACAGATTAGTCAAAAAATAAAGATCTGAGAAAATTTCCACAACTCTAGGGTTGCCACCTATTTTTTCAAAATGTAAAATAACTTCCAAATGCAACATATCTACTTTTAGAATGCTGATTTTTGAATTTATAATAACATATGTCTTTTTGTATATGAAAAAAAAGATGCCAGACCAGTTTTGGTGGACGAAAATAGCTTAAAGTTCGTATTAAAAAATTTCATTGATTAGTCAGAGAATAATGTATTAAATATAACACGTTAACTGCGTATAATCCTACTACATATTAATTCAAGTCAACAAATTATCATATGGTTATTTTACTGTAGACACAGGGTTGCCACATATTTTTTTCAAAATTGTATAAAATTGACAAAACTGAAACACCAACCTATCTAAAGTTTTCGCACATATGTAAGCCTATACCATCTTGTATATAAAAAAACATACTTGACAGACGGTCAAAAGCTTCTGTCAGACAAGCCTTAGATTTAAAAATTTTGTCCTAAATTTCAAAAAAATGTCAAAATTGCAAACGTACCCGCACAAAGCTGATTCTTCAATATATGTTAGTTGATATATTCTTAAATATGAAAAAAAATATATCAGACCGGAGGGACGGTCGAAAGTTCCTGCCAGACGGGTCTCAAGTTTCAAAAGTTGGTATTGTAAGAAATATCCTTTTTATTTATTTGTTCTTAAATTTCAAAAAACTGTCAAAATTGCAAACCTACTCGCACAAAGCTGATTTTTACATACATATATGTTAGCTGATATATTCTTAAATATGAAAAAAAATATATCAGACCGGAGGGCTTCAAGTTTCAAAAGCATACACAAAGTTGTAGCCTTGTGTCTAGTAGGTTAGTCAAAGTGGCTGGTAGCTCTCCGACTATAAGACTTGTCATTATGATGATATAGGGAAGACAAAAAAAAGTAGTTCTCACAATTCTGTCAATCTTTTGGTTCGGCTATAACCTAAGCGCATTCATACATTTTCTTCAGACTTGGTGCATAGTGGATTTTGGCCATTCCCCCCAAACATTTTTCATTTTTCTCTAAGAACCCACAATAATGGTACGCTGTCCGATTTCTATCAGAAATTTTACAAAATCTTAATTTTCTCAAAAAAGGGCTCCACAACTTTTTAGAACAAAATATTGTGTATTGTGAGTAAATCAAATTATTTTTGGAAAATGGCTCCCAATCTGACAACAACAAAAAGTGTGTTTCCGAGAGATTGACCTATGATAACAATTGTTCAAAATTGCAAGCAAAATATTTCATCTATGCACTCTTTTTCCCTCTGACCAATAGGCATAGGGTTTCCCCATTGGACTACGGATTGGGAGCCATTTTTTAAAATGGCATCCAAGCTGCAGGATTTCAAAAATTACTTCCATCCACGGGTTTTTGACTGGAATACTCGTCGATTTTTTTTGAAACTTGACATTTATGTGCAAAAACGACGGAACCCACTTTTTTTTCCATACAAATGTCGAAAAACCGTCGAAGAAAACTATATTTTTCTCGAAAGCGAGTCCTATGATTTTTATAAAAATTGTATGCATTCTAAAATTTGAATAGTTTACTATAAAATTCAAAAACAAATTTCATCAAACAACTTTTATCAATACCTGCGTGCCACGGTAGAATTTATCATGACAAAAACTTTTCTTTTCATCTTCCGAATCCTTGTGTTCCTAGTAGGGTCGCTTAGCAAGAAAATCTGTTTTTGCCAGACAAAAGCACCAAATTTTTTTTGGGTACTACTTAGGTCCATAGCTTGAGATTTAGGGTAGGACCCATCTCGGCGGTCAGCCATCTTGGATTTTATAGCCGCCATTTTGAAATGTAGGTATATTATTAATATCTCGGCTTCTAAATCACTTAGGACCCCAAACTTGGTGTCTAGGTATACATTTTTGGGGTCAGGGAATACAACCACATAATTTTCAAATGTTAAAGTTTGCAAATATACGGAGGGGGCATAGGGGTCATGACCCCCTTGCTCCAAGACAATCAAATATAATATTTAGGGTCAGATAATATATATACCACCTGTACAAATTTAACATGTAACTTGCTGAATTTATTCAAGGAGGGGAATAGGGGTCATGACACCCCCCAACCTCAGAGCCCAAAAAAAGTATAAATAAAAAACAATCTTCATTTAGTCCAAAAAGAAAGAAATAATCCTATTGTTAATTTTTTGGCATGCTTGCAGAAACTATACAGCTTCATGAAAATTACTAAAACAAGAAGAGCACACTGTCCATGTATATTATCCTAGTGTTTGTAAGTAAAATTTTATTTTTGGAGTCAGGGAATACAACTTAACAATTTTTATGGGAGGTATTATATAAATATATATTTTTATTAGTAAGGTTGTATAAATATATATTAATTACAAACTATCCAATTATTATATCGAGTGTCAAAAACATTAACTTCTAAGATATAAGGTTAAAAATGAAATAAGATATATGTTCAGTACATACATACTAATGTATAAAATTTAAATATAGTAGGGTCGCTTAGCAAGAAAATCTGTTTTTTTTAGGTACTACTTAGGTCCATAGCTTGAGATTTAGGGTAGGACCCATCTCGGCGGTCAGCCATCTTGGATTTTATAGCCGCCATTTTGAAACTTAGGTATATTATAAATATCTCGGCTTCTAAATCACTTAGGACCCCAAACTTGGTGTCTAGGTATACATTTTTTGGGTCAGAGAATACAACCACATAATTTTCAATTGTAAAAGTTTGCAAATATACGAAGGGGGCATGGGGGTCATTACCCCCTTGCCCCAAGACAATCAAATGTAATATTTAGGATCAGATAATATATATGTATATACCTGCACAAGTTTAACATGTATCTGGCCAAATGTATTCAAGGAGGGGAATAGGGGTCATGACACCCCCAACCCTTAGAGCCCAAAAAATAGTATAAACAAAAACAATCTTCATTTAGTCCAAAAACATAGACAAGAAATAATCCTATCGTTAGTTTCTTGGCATGCTTGCATTAACTCTACAGCTTCATGAAAATTACTTAAGCATGAAGAACACCCTGTACATGTATATTATCTTAGTGTTTGTAAGTAAACCTTTATGCTTGGAGTCAGGGAATACAACTAAGCATTTTTTATGGGAGGTATTATATGAATATATATAAGTATATATGAGGCGATGAGATCCAAAACTCGCCATATCCTTTCCAGAAAAACTCGTCACAGCCAGATTCTAAAATTATTATTAGATTATAAAATTCTAAGTACATGTACAATTGTACATACATGTTACTATATAAAATTTAAATACAAGAGAAATCACATATGAAAGATGTTGAATTGCATTTATCTATATGGACTGCTTATGTCGTATTCAAGCATTGACATTTACAAAGGTCAGTACTCAGTACAATTCCAACAATCCAACGAGCAGCTTTGCAAGCATATCTACCAGTGTATCCTTTTTGACTCTTAGGCCTTCTGCACACGAAACGTCGCGTCATAGACGTGCACAAGATTCATCATGCAGCGACGATTTCTCTACGCCGTATTGACACCGTCGAACATCATATCGATTCCATTTTGAATTTTAGGATAGTTTTATCAGATATAAATTAATATAAACGTGTTTGTTGCAAATACGACAAGTTCAATTGATGGAGTAGATTAAATCTGCATAACCCAAAAATAGGAGAAACAGAGAATTTGGGTTCATCCCTACATCCAAAAAAATACAAACAGAAGATTATTTATTGCTGGTAAAAAGTTATCAGACATTTTAGAAGGTCTAAACTAAAATTTTAGGGATTTGTTGTTGATTTGTGACTTAAAACACGATTTTTTCCGATAAATTCGAGTTTTCACACAAATGTTCCATACACAAATTGAACCTGTACGACTGGCGCGTCCTCGAAGACACCGACACTGCAATACGCCAGGCGATTTGCTACTTGTATGCTGTGACGAAGATGAGCTGCTTACGCCTCGTGTGCACTTATCCATTGAAACCAGTGTGCGCTGCATACAATCTGCACAGAAGCGTAGTGCGTGCCTATGACGAGACGCGTCGTGTGCAGATGGCATTAAAATTACATTTCACCAATTCAGTACATGCCTTTGAAGCTATAGGTTATGTGTTCCATACAGGAACCCTTGATCCACATTCTTATTTCTGAGTCCAGCCCTAGCCTTCCGGACTAGGAGCGCACAGTTGAATGTGTGCACTGGTACACCATACTCCTGCCTGATATACAACCCGCTTTGAGTGTTGAAGTAGTGCATCTTTTGTTGGTGGAAGTTTCTCCATTGTCATAGTCTTCTGACAAAACAGCTCCTCCCTGACATCATTCACACTGTCCGAATTACTGTGTTTAGCATATAATATTAGCCTTTCAAATGTTCACCATCAAGCTCTGTGTAAGGATGTAATGATATGCATGTTAAGGTATGTGTTGCCTCATGATAACAATTCCATGCCTCCAACGTAGTACGAGTGGCTTGATGGTTAGTGCGTAGGATTGTCATGCCGAAGGTGTGTGTTCGATTCCCAGCCTTGCCACCTAAAAACAGAAATATTTTATTCGAGGTACTGCCTCTTGCGAGGAATTGACAAATTCTCCAAGAGTATACTTGTCATGAAAAAGTGCTTCTCATTTAGCCGTTCAGATTCGGCAAATAACTGTAGGTCCCCTCCATTCCTCCCAACAAACACGCACACAGAAATGGTTGTGAGTCACTAGGCCCTGGTTCTCCACGAGCTGTTGCGCCACCCAATTTATTTATTTTATGCCTCCCTCTTGAATATGAATATGAAAATGAATATGTTGTGTGACAATCCGTAAAACTGTGAAATACGGGGAGGCCAAGGATTTTTCTACGCCCAGTTTCTTGTTAATATCATTGATGTCTATATAATTAAATGATCTGCCCGTACCAAAGGCAGCAGAAATCTTCAAATTTGAACACAAGGTCTTCAGGTGATGGAACTTGCCTATGAGGATTACCACCACGTCCGTGTCGACAGTACAAACAATACACCTACTACAGCCATTCTTCTTGACCCCCATTCCCCTCCTTGAATAAGTTTAGTCAGATACATTTAAAACTTGTGTATATATGTATATTATCCTACCCTAAATATAATATTTGATTGTCTTGGGGCAAGGGGTCATGACTCCCATATATATAATTGCAAACTTTAACATTTGAAAAGTATGTGGTTGTATTTCCTGATCCCAAAAATGTATACCTAGACACCAAGTTTGAGGTCATAAGAGATTTATAAAAGCCGAGATATTAATAATATACCTACCTACCTACATTTACCTACATTTCAAAATGGCGGCTATAAAATCCAAGATGGCTGACCACCGAGATGGGTCCTACCCTAAATCTCAAGCTATGGACCTAAGTAGTACCTAAAAAAAATTTTGTGCTTTTGTCCGGCAAAAACACATCATCTCGAAATTTGACGCTAAGCGACCCCACTAATATGGGAGAAATCAAATATGAAAGATATTGAATTGCATTTATCTATATGGATTGCTTATGTCGTATTCAAGCATTGACATTTACAAAGGTCAGTACAATTCCAACGAGCAGCTTTGCAAGCATATCTACCAGTGTATCCTTTTTGACTATTACAACTACATATCACCAATTCAGCACATGCCTTTGAAGCTATAGGTAATGTGTTCCATACAGCAACTCATGATCCACGTTCTTCTTTCTGAGTCCAGCCCCAGCCTTCCGGACTATAAGCGCACTGTTGAATGTGTTCTGGTACACCATACTCCTGCCTGATATACAGCCCGCTTTGAGTGTTGGAGTAGTGCATCTTTTGTTGGTGGAAGTTTCTCCATTGTCTTAGTCTTCTGACAAAACAGCTCCTTCCTGACATCATTCACAATGTCCGTATTACTGTATTTATCATAAATATTACCGTGAAGCGTTCTAGCCTTTTAAAATGTTCACTATGTTTGTATCGCAACCCGTAAAACTCTGAAATACGGGGAGGCCAAGGATTTTTCTACGCCCAGTTTCTCGTAAATATGTAGCATTGATGTCTATATAATTAAATGTTCTTCCCGTACCAAAGCCAACAGAAATCTTCAACTCTGTACAAAAGGTCATCAGGAGGTCAAGTCTCGATCTGTGAAACTTTGAAGTGATAAATATGATAACGCTTTCACGCCAAATGCTATTCTCGAAGTGTGAAAAAATGAAAACAAATGCAAAAATGTCAAAATGCCAAAACAAGTGAAAAAATGATAAAACTCTGTGAAAACTGAAATTATAACTTTGTTTTCATTTCACGGTTACACAGATCGAGAATTGACCCCCAGGTGATGGAACTTGCCAATGAGGATTACCACCACATCCGTGTCAACAGTATGAACCATACACCTACTCCAGCCATTCTTCATTATGTTCAAAAAGAGTCAGACGCAAAGAATCATCTTGTAATAGGGACTTAGAAAAATCTTGCGTAAATGATCGTATTAAGGCAACTAACCATAACATATTGCTTAAAACAGCTTACAAAGAAATTAATTTTTAAATTTTATATGGTATATGATATTTTAAGATTTTTTCTATTTCTGTTTTCATGTTGAATGGAGTCCAAGATGATGAAAATCTGCATTTTGTATTTGCATTTAACTTATTAATTTTCCTTTCAGAAATACAGTCTTCGCGAATAATATTACCATGGTCTCATTAAAGGTAACATTAAGAATATGAAACAATTTCGGCTAGCAGTACGTCGCGTCAGCTTTTGCACTTCTGTGTGTTTATTTCTGGAGAAATTGTGTATCAGAATTGTGTTTTGTAGTTCTTATCCCAAAAAATAATTCGTATGCAGCTTAAGAGCTAACAACAGGATTCTTTCTTTTCTACCTTTTTGTACTAAATGAAGATTGTTTTTTATTTAAACTTTTTCTTGGGCTCTGAGGGGGGGGGGTGTCATGAACCCCATTCCTCTCCTTGAATAATTTTGGTCATATACATTTTAAACTTGTGTATATATTATCTGACCCTTAATATTATATTTGATTGTCTTGATGGTACTAGGGGATCATGACCCCCATGCCCCTCCGTTTATTTGCAAACTTTAACATTTGAAAATTATGTGGTTGTATTCCCTGACCTCAAAAATGTATACCTAGACTCCAAGTTTGGGGTCCTAATGGCCAGTTGCACCGAACTCTTTTAAATATTTATTGCTTCGTTTAATTTTAAAATGACATTTATCGGTTGCACCAACCACTTCTAAATCTAACAGGCCAATAAACGAACCAATAAACTAAAGTTCCATTTTCCTCCAGATAAATTTTAAAAACAAGTTTAAACGAACATATCTAACTACCTACAAACAAAATAATTCAATTTTTTTGACGGAATATTGTTAATTCCAAATTATAAAAACGAAAACAACAGGTGAAGGCATTTTGTTTCCTATTTATAATTCACTACTAAAATAAATAAATTATTCCAGAAAAATTATAGACTGGGCATCGTGTGTTCATCTGATAACGAACTAAACCTAAAAATAACGAGAAGTCGAAGAGTTGTTCAGGTACACAGAGAAATCCATTTTCTGAATTCGATGACGTCGCTTTAAAATATTTGTTCATAATTTCCAAGAGTGTGTCGAAAAAATATTAGTGTTAGTTGGTATCTATTTCAATAGTTTCATAATTTCTATGGAAAAAAAAGAAAATAATAATAAAAAAAAAAAAAGATGGCGCATTGGCTGTATCTAATAAGAATACCTTGTTTCTGTTTATTGTGTATTCACATTTTCCTTATTGCTATCTCACTTGCACTGGTTAAATTTTTTCGTTCAGTTTAATAAACATATGATAAAATCCAGGGGTGGTTCATGAACTGCATTTTAGCTAAAAAATGCACGAAAGAGATTGGTGCAACCCAAATAAATTTATCAGTCTGATAAATTTTAACTCCATTTTAGCAAAAACCGCTTTTAGTGAATTTTGGTGCAACTGGGCATAAGTGATTTAGAAGCCGAGATATTAATAATATACCTAAATTTCAAAATGGCGGCTATAAAATCCAAGATGGCTGACCTCCGAGATGGGTCCTACCCTAAATCTCAAGCTATGGACCTAAGTAGTACCTACAAAAAATTTGGTGCTTTTGTCCAGCAAAAACACATCATCTCGAAATTTGACGCTAAGCGACCCCACTATCCAGTGTTTCCTTCGATTTACTGGGAGAGAGAGAGACAGCTATGGACCATCAGGCATTGGCACTTTCGCTCAGTATATTTATGAAACAAAAATCGATGTAACTGGCGATTTAAGTGGAAGAGCGCAATGAATATCTAACTTCATGACCAACAGACAGACGGGCGGGTGGTCTGTTTGAAACCAAATTCAGCAATAATAGGCATGGGTGACAGCTGGTCACCGAGCGCCCTCCCGAAGTTACTCTTTTTGAGAATGGCTTAGTACCCGACATAATTTTGACTATATTACTGTAAAAGATAAACAGTTATTGACGTATTCCCCAAAATCTAAAAAAAACTCAGTTCCGTCAAGCTGCGTCCACCACAACGGAAATTCAAAAATGTAATGATGCAATAATTTGATGCTAATTTAGTACCGCAATCCCGCCCCGGTACCCGGTACTAAATTCCTTTCTAGATCAACCAGGTTGGGGACCCAGCTTGAGGTCAAGCTACGTCCATCACACCTTAAGGTAGAACTAGAATAGTCGGAAGCCAACTTAAGTGGTCGTACGAAACCGAGCGAAAACAAGACATTTATATGACGCGCACATAATTGCGAAGTGGAACTTTTCGTTTAGTTTTCGTTAACTTTTGCCGTCGGAAGTGAGAGCGCTCAACGACCGCTCTTTAGTAAGTGGGCGAATGCAAAATCAAAATGGTGGAAGCAAACTAAAAAGAACTTGGCGCTTGGTACATAGTTTTCAACTTTTAACATTGAAAATGTTTATAGGGTCGTTTTGAGTAAATTATGGTGTTACTAAAATGAATAAAGTGAACAAGTGTGTATATCAGATGAACGCTGGCGTATAAGGGGGATAAGATCGAATTTTTGGTGGTGTTACTAAAATGAATAAATTGAACAATGGTAATATGAGATGAACGCTGGCGTATATGGGGGATAAGATCGAATTTTTGGTGGTGTTACCATTCATTTTGGAATGAACAAATATGTATAGAAGATGATTGCAGGCGGATAGGGAGGGTACGGTTGAATTTTTGGTTGGTGTTTCTAAAGTGAACAATATAAGTTTTAACTATACATATTACTATAATTATAAAATGCAAGAGCTAGTGCAGTCAGCACTCAGCAGTGCATTGTGCTTCTAAAACTAAATCTAAGCGTTGGAAATTTTTTGAAAATGTTTATGATAGGAAAATAATGTAGAGGTGCAATATGACGTTTTTTAAAATATGGTTTTATGGGAAATGGTCGAACAAAAAAAGAAAACAAATGAGAAGTGCCAGAGTAATATTTTTTTTTGTTTATCGATGGTTAAGTTTAATATAACAATTTTGTACATATATTTTGCAATTCCAAAAAATCTACAAAGTGAGATATTATTGGTTGTAAGTTCAAAGTTGTAAAAAAGATGGCTCACAAATGCTACACATCAGAGTTAAGGCTGATTGTACTAAATTGTATAGTTTAAGAAAGATAATAAATAACAAATTGTTTCGTTTCAGGAAATTTTGATACCTAGTATTTTTTTATATTTTATATATTTTATATAATTTTTGTTGATCGATTTTTCGCAGTTATTATTTTTTATCTTTTAAATGGTTGCATTTAAAAATCTCAAATTCATACCGGAGATAGATTATATAGATTCACATATAACATGTAAAATTTGATTTTTTTAATCGTACCTAAGCCGAGATAATAACATATTTCTGTTCATTTACATATCACCTACTTACTCTTTAATCTGTGCACCTAGACAATTAGTTTTTGTTTTATTAGTAGCTTGAATAATTGACAATTATTTTGATATATCATACGTTGCTGTACGTTCTATATAAGCTTCACAAATCGAAAATACAATTAATTAAAAAGTGGTACTAAATCTTTAATCAATATTCCTAAAATTCATCGTCGTCGATTTGCAAGTTTTTGTGCGGACAAACAGCCCAAATAAACAGAGCACAAAAATATAGTCCCATAGTTGAAGATTTCTTTCTATCTCTGCCAGGGTTGCAAAAGTCGATAAGATTGTACTTTTTTCGATACACTCCACTTTGCTAAAGTACTCCACTTTTGCATTCAACGAAAAAGATAAAGTAAATTAAAAAGAAAATCATCTGACCTCACAAAATGTATACTGTGAACCGAGGCTGACATCGATATAACAGAAGAAATAAAAATGATTAATACAGTTTGTTCGAGAAAATGGCATCTACAAAATACCGGTTTCAACAATCTCGCAATTAAAAATCGAAAACATTAAATTTATAAAATTTAAATCTCGCAAAATCGAAGGGTATTGCAACAAATTCCTACAGTTTTGTTATAAAAGTTTCGCATATGTAAGTATGTATGTACCTTATATGTTAATTAACATAAACAGCTAAGTTGTTTTTTAATTAATTGGATATAGAAATATTACATACGTTCATACAACAGCAAATGTGGACAAAATATTATCAAATCAAATCAAAAAGTACAATTCGATACACTTTCCTTTTATATTTTGATACATTGCTGAAACACGATTTCATCCCTGATATCTGTCTAGTAGTTTATTATAAGAGACTGTTCATTTCAGTGTTCAGTGTTCAGTCTGTCTTGTCTTCAGTTGCAAAGATGCCTTGGAGTTGGGAGGTTTGTTTGCGCTGCTTGCCGGTAAATATTTTTTTTATTAATAGTATGGAATGCGATGTGCGTGAAAGGTAAGAAGGATAGAATGCATGTGGGATGTTTAGTTTTCAGGTAGGTTCGTTAGGATATTTGTTGGGGGTTTTTTGTTTGTTTATTATTTTACTGTTGTGTTTTGTTTAGCTATGATTAGATGGATTAACGAAGAAAATGAAAAATATTAAATAAGAATACCTACAAGTGGGAATACAAATATAGGTAAATAAAATCACAAAACTAAAACATAAAAAAGTTATCATTTTTTAACTTCCCATTGGAAGTTATTGTAAATGGTCCGATTTGTCAAAATAAAAATTTTAACATATCTTCACGTTTCGCTCCCTAGAATCGGATTCCATTTTTGTAGAGAATGTCTGTGTGTGTTCGTACGTTCCTTCGCTTTTTTGTTCACCGTATCTCAAGGACGAATTAAGATATCGACTTCGGATGGATTTTATTGTATACACAGTAGTTTCATTACAAGCAGAAAGGACCTTTCAATAAATTCAAGAAGCAGTTCAAATTTCCTTAGTCTCAGATATCTCGAGAACAAATCGACTTCAGGTTAATTTTATTCTACGCAAATTGACGTAATAAGGAATTGATTAAAATATAGAAGTATATCAACTTATAGTTTTTTTTTTAATAAAAAAATGTAGATGAAAATTGTTGAAAAAAGTTGTTTGGCTCGAATATCTTGACAACAAACAATGATATAGGCTTCGAGGTTATTTTATTTTATACGCTAGTTTATAGATACAAATTGATAAAATTTTAAAAAATATTGAATTAATAGTTTTTTTTAAGCGAAAAACTGCAAGCAATTCTACACACTAATTATTAAAAAATTGGTTTTTGCCTCAAAAATCTTGAGAACAGATAATGACATGACATCGGGTTAATTTAAGTCCACACACTAGCTTAGAATTGATAATTGATAGGATTTATAAAAAAATTCAACAAAAAGTTTTTTTTTTTAAGTGAAAAAGAACTACAAGATAGGTACTTCACCAAAAATTGTGGAAAATATTTTTTCATCTCAAATATTTTGAGAACAAACAATGATATTGACTTCAGGCTAATTTTATTCTTTAAATGAGTTTATAATAAATGATTGATAAAATTTGTAAAAATATTCAACAAATAATTATTTTTATCGAAAAAACTACAAGAAACTTAACAAAATTGTAGAAAATTTTTGTTCGTCCCAAATATCTTGAGAACAAACAATGATATTAGCTTTTGGGTATTTTTTTTCTATAAATAAGGATTTGTAAAAATATCCCATAACCAGTTTTTTAAGCAAAAAAAACTACAAAAAACCTTACCAAAAAATGTTGAATTGTTTTTAGTCTCGAATATGTTAGGAACAAATAATCATATTGGTTTCGGGCTTCTATATACATATGTATGTACTAGATTATAATTGACAATCGGTAGGTTTTGTATAATAATTCAACAAACTGTTTTTTTTTTAATGCAAAAAAAAAAAATACAAAAACTATACCAAAAATTGTTGAATACAAAAAAATAACATTGGACCTCTAGCTTCCGGGGCACCACAAATTGGAAGTTACTAGTGTGGGTCACAACCAGCCTCTTTTTGAAAATGCAATAAAGGACCGTATTGCAAGAGTCTCTTCAAAACAGACTGGTTGATTAGACTAAAAGTCGATTTATCGTTATTGCTAATTTGTATTAGTAAATATTTTCCTATTTGATAGAAATTTTAAGTCCATCAAGAATTTTTGGTTGACTTTTGTCTTGCCGAATTTTTTCGAAAAGACTCGTAATAAACCCCAAAATTAAAAAAAAAAAAACTACAAAGGGCATAAGAAAAATAGAATTTTTCTGACACGTACCAAACAGCAGCGTTGAAAATTCGTTTGTAGGCATATATTTGAGGGAAAATCA
This sequence comes from Dasysyrphus tricinctus, assembly GCA_963921185.1. Taxonomy (NCBI): domain Eukaryota; kingdom Metazoa; phylum Arthropoda; class Insecta; order Diptera; family Syrphidae; genus Dasysyrphus; species Dasysyrphus tricinctus. The sequence goes on along the minus strand of OY992532.1, from coordinate 14,560,340 downwards.
AATATAAGTTAGCGTTGCCTACCACAATTAAACAGTTACACGAGTTAGGAAAAATCTATTCAAATACAGACCGAAATAAACAAGCAATAGGTGTAGAAATTTTTAATTTTTGTTTGGTGCTACCACAAAGCTAAATCAAAAAGAAAAAAGTAAGGTACCGCACGAAGTAAATGAAAAATATAAGATTAGAAGACAAGCGGGAAAATAATTTATGTGGGTCAATAAAATAACAAAAAGAAAACACCTCTTTTGTATATTTGAAAATGAAACAAAATAAAAAAAACTACAGTGGGAATAAGAGAAGACAAATTTTGGGGAGAGGTAACAACTACCAACATTAAATATTTGTTTTTTGGAAAATATAATTTTATGTAGTGTTACAAAAAACGTGATTTTGGAAAACGAAAAACGAATACAGGACGAAATAGGAAAAAAAAGTAGTTATACATATGCTAACATCATTTTGCGCTTAGGGAAGAATCAAAATTTGGTTGAAGATAAAACGGAGGGAAAATTAAATGTATGTATTAAGCAATTAAGAGCTCCGATTTTGGTTGGATTAACGGCTTAAAAATTATCCTTCCTTAATTATTTTAAAAGCTGAAGAAAAAAAAAACAATTTGGTGTAACTAAGCGCAAGTAAAGATGGAAGTGCGAATAAAGTTTGTTTAACAAATTTTTACTTTTCTTTGTTCAATATAATGTTTGGATTGGTCTTCATAAAAAAGATGAACTAAATTGATATGTATGTATAAATTGGTAAAGATAAAATTTAAAAGAGAAAAAAGATTGTATAAATTATAAAGATTAAGGATTTATCTAGCATTAGCAAGTCATTCTCAATGTCCCCATCGTTACTCAAGGAGTGAAATCTGTAAATTTTTTTTTTTGTTTGATGAATGAATGAGTGAAGTCAAATCAATTTTGTTTTAGTTAATTTATATCACATCGAATTTTAGTGGTTTCGCAAAATAAATAATTAAAAGCATTATCACTCTGTGCTGTGAATAAGTATGAGAAAATAAACATTGAATAAACAATTTTTTTTCACTTCCAACCACTTAAGTAAATTATGGGTCACTTGTGAAATTGACGTTTCGGAAAGCTACTTTTCGGTCGGTTTTGACATAAGCTTCCGACAGCTTCCGCCTATTCTAGTTCTACCTTTAATACACAAAATTTCAAAAACTAACTGAGCAATAATTTGATGTTTTGGCTCATCGAAGTAGGCTATTTTTACTTGCGATTATAGGTAAAGGCAAGTTTTGGATTCGTGCGATAACGGTTCATCTTCTTTTTTTCAATCTTAAATTTAGTAGTTGGAGGGTCTTAGCCCTCTATTTTTCAAGGTTTCCCAAGCAAAATAATTAGTAAATAATAATCATTCAAAATTATAATTTCACTCTTTTATTTCAAATAAAATCTTTTCACCACCGCGTCGGCTCTGCTTCAGAGGTTTGTAATTTCTTGATTACAAAAAAATCACAGGTGCCCATTTCTCTATTCATATTGGGAAAAGAAGCGAGAAAATTAATCAACTGATTAATTCAAAAAAGGTAATCAAATTTGATATTCGAATATTTCTTACTGAACCCACCCTTACTGAGCAGTCGGAGGTGGTAGCATCAAACGTGCTGAACGAATTCATTTTTTCCCTGCCAACGTTTGATAGTTTGAATGGCTTTATCTTTGACACTTGTAAATTGAAATGGTTTTTTGAACATATCATACTAGAGTCATGAATGAGCCTCTTCTTAATTTCGTGTGAGCATATCTTGAGCCTATCTTCGCTTCGTAAAAATTTGTGCGATATTTAGTCAAAAATTTCGAAATCACTGATTTTTCGTTTTTTTTTTTGAACATTTTTTAAACCATCCATTTCGATAGGAAACATAATTATGAACAAAAAGATTTAATATATAAGAAGGTTTTATAATACAAATTCTATATACTACTGAAATAAATCAGCCAAGTAGAAGACTTAGCATTAAGGATTGGACTTGTTGAATTATTGATTCAAAATAGCTTTTTATGGCCTTTAGTCCTATAAATTGGCGTTTCGTTCGGCTTACTCACTTGAACTCATCAGTGACATAGTGAGGGCTTTGTCATACGCAATTTATATTAAGTTCAGTTCAACTTACATGAATTTTTCAACGAAAATCCACTGTAAACTATATCCAACAAGATTAGAATTCCTAATCATTAAGCTGGAAGTTTTTTTGCCCTGGGCCAGGCATAGTTTCTATATAAGAAGGTTTTATAATACAAATTCTATATACTACTGAAATAAATCAGCCAAGTAGAAGACTTAGCATTAAGGATTGGACTTGTTGAATTATTGATTCAAAATAGCTTTTTATGGCCTTTAGTCCTATAAATTGGCGTTTCGTTCGGCTTACTCACTTGAACTCATCAGTGACATAGTGAGGGCTTTGTCATACGCAATTTATATTAAGTTCAGTTCAACTTACATGAATTTTTCAACGAAAATCCACTGTAAACTATATCCAACAAGATTAGAATTCCTAATCATTAAGCTGGAAGTTTTTTTGCCCGGGGCCAGGCATAGTTTCTATATAAGAAGGTTTTATAATACAAATTCTATATACTACTGAAATAAATCAGCCAAGTAGAAGACTTAACATTACAGTGGATTTTCATTGAAAAATTCATGTAAGTTGAACTGAACTTAATATAAATTGCGTATGACAAAGCCCTCACTATGTCACTGATGAGTTCAAGTGAGTAAGCCGAACGAAACGCCAATTTATAGGACTAAAGGCCATAAAAAGCTATTTTGAATCAAAAAGATTTAAGTTTAAAATTTTCAAATTCGGCAAAGTTTCCGAATTTTACCAGAAATATTTAAAAATGGCCTCTCAGAAACGCAAGGGTCATGCTAATGCCCCAAACAAACAAATCGATACCTTCCCGTAAGAATGTATTAAGCGACATTTCAAAAATTTTAAAGGCATTGAAAAAAACCTCTGGTTCAGTTATTTATTTATGTATTAAAAAAAAATAAAAAGATTTGGAACGGGAATTTCAACTCAAAATGCTTCGAAAAATCTGTTTACTACAACAAAATACCCAAATAAATAATTGAATAAGAGGCATTTTAAAGATTTAATTTTAAATTTTTAAAATGTCGAATACATTCTTACGGGAAGGTATCGATATTCAAATCTGAAAGCCCTTCAACGCAATTGTTCCCTTATTCGTTTAATTATTTTGTTTACAAATTGGTGTACAACTTTCCCTAAAAGTGTCTATAGGTAAGATATATACCGTATATACCCTATGAATATATCATAATCAAAAACTATATTTGGTGTCCTTTTTGACATTGACATGCTGCGCTTGTTTTAACCTATACAATTGGAGCGATGCATGTTGTGGTTTTATGGAATGTCATTATTGTAAGCCTCAATTTTAACATCGTCCAATTCTATAACCATCGAAACATTACACCGAAACAATATTTTGGAGGTGAGTGAGGACTTTGTTATTTTAAAGTGATTAGCATTGAAGTTGACACAATATGTTGGTTTGTAAATTTGTTTAGGTAAATGAAATTATATTTCATTTGTTTGTCTATCTCTGGTGCTTATTTAAATGAAAACATCATTATACAATTAGTAATGATCAAATGGTTTCACCACCCAATGAAAAACAAATAATTTTGTTTGTAGATAAATTCTCTCAGAATTCGGGAGAAAGAACTAAAGAGTGTTTCTTTTAGACGTGTGGTTTTCGAGAAGAAATAAAACGCATATAGTTTAATATTATGGCCAAGAATCTAGCTTTGTTATAAAGATAAGGGTTTGCCATTATGTTTTAAAAAATGATGTCGGTCAAGTGACCGCCGCCGCTGCTGGCGCGAATAAATTTCAGCCGAGAGGCCCAATTTTCGACCACTTTTTGCATCAATTGGGGCCGTATGTCAGCAATAACAGGTTGTTGATTGTTTCGTTGACTGTATGGCATGTAGCGCCGTCTTGTTGGAACCAATGGTCGTCAACATCAACATCCTCCAATTCAGGCACGAAAAAGTCATTAATCATGGTTCTATAGCACTCCCCATTGACCGTAACATTATGCCCGGCTTCGTTTTTCTTCATTTTTCATCGCAGCGCGCGAACCGAACCAATATTTTGGTAATAAATTTGCACGATTTGCAAACGTTGTTCAGGAAATGGCAAATCAAACTGAGCACAAATCAAATGATAGTTGTCAAAAAGACAAACTTCGAAAAAAAGTATTGCCATATTGAAAACTACACGTCTTAGAAAAACACCCTTTATATAATCGCCAGTTTGTTCACAGTATGTTGGAAATTAACAATATGATTCTCCCAGGTTCAAATCGAGACTCTCTATGTTTTGCTCATCAGTCCAAAAACGCGTCAATTTTCTTAATTGGCATATTTTCCATTGAGCCAGAAATGTTCCTCATCAGATCACAATATTACATTCAAGACTGAAGCATGAATGTGCTAATTAAATTAGTTTGACACAATGAATTGGTTCGATATATCGTTGGGTAGACGGTTGATAACTGGTCTATGGCGGTTTAATGGTGATGTAGGGTGCTGATAGCTGATGTTGCTGGCGGTGGGTGTATTTATAAATGGACGGTGACGGATCGTTGAACGCGTGGTGTGGGTGGGGGGAAGTGAAAAGTGTAACACTTCATTACAGTGTTCTCATCTTAAAACCAATTGTGGAGTTAAATTGTAAAGTCAAATCAAATTACGTGATAGCCTCTCCTTAAATTTTATTGAGAAGATATACAAATAAAAAAATATTTTTAATATCAAAAACACAAGCTTTAACTAAGATGCTTATGTTATAACTTCTTCTTAGTTTTTCTATTCAAAAAACTTAATCGTATTTGAAATTAAAAACATAATTTCTGTCTTCGCCTATACCAACCTGAGAGGTTGTCCGTAATCGGAAATATATTGATTCTATATGAAATTCAAATATATTTATTTTTTTAGGATCCTCTTTGAAGATACTTAAAAAAAAACTAAAACTAAATTTTATAGATTTATATAAATGGAGACAAAAAGTTCTTTTGACTTATTTCCGAGAAATTTTACTCATGTTTCTCCTTCTGCTTAAATTGACATCGATTGCAAAACTGATATAATATGTATGTGTGTAGCTATGCAAACAAATAAGTGACCCATATTGAACTTACTGTCAATTGAAGCTAAACAAATCTTCCTTTTAAAATAAAGTTCTAGAAGGTCGCCTTTAACATTAAACTGCGACTATCATACTTTCTAAGGAAATATCACAAGGAATAATATTCACACCTTGAAAACTCACTGAAATTTCAGTTGAGTTCCACCTTCAAAAAGACATTCCAACCTCTTTTTTTTTTGCTTGTGTTGAAATACACGGTGAATATTTTTCTTCTTCGTGGCAAAAGAATGAAAGAATGTCAATCAAAATAAAAAAGAACACGACTTGGAACATCCTTAAGAAAAATATGTGTTTTTTTTTTCTTGAAGAATTTGAATTTTTCATAAATTCGAAATTCTTTGAAATGATTTTGTGTTTGAATGAACTTAAATGTTAAATCGTTCATTTGGAAAGGTTTTTTTTGATGTTTTTAAGTTTGTTTTTATATTTTCTTTTGCTCATGGGCCAAACGGCCAAGTATTGGTTTCGAAAACAAAAAATCTAAGTTAAAATTGATCTTTAAACTATAATATTTAGTATAAACAAGTCAGCTTCATTCGCAGCCTAAATTGCTAATGACTTCTATCTGGCCGTATGCAAACGTTAGTGTTTCTAAATAGAATTTTTTTTTTAGATTCGAAGGATTTATTTATTTGCATAATACATTTTTTAACTGTTTAATTTTTTTTTTTTTTTTTTTGACTTAGTCTGCCGATTGGTTTACTGTTTATGATTTCTAAATAATAAATACAAGCAATTTTTTTGTCCAATAAATAATAAAAGTAAATTAAAACTGAATAAAAACATTTAATAATAATTTGTTTTGTTCCATTTAAAAGTTACCGTTAACGATTCTTTTCCGATAACTTAACGCTGTTTTGCAAAATTTAAATAAAGCTGGGACATTCATCTCGTTCAGGAAACTAATGACGTGTTCATTTGAGAGGATATCGCTGCCAAGAAAATAATTTCTTGTTTCCTGGAGGATTGGGCTTCGACCGATGAAATGGAAAACATCTTTCCCTCTCTTTGGAGTTGCATATGTTGCACAAAATTGGTAGGTCCTCCCGGTGGGGTATATAAATAAGATGAAGAAGTTCCACTCTTAGTCTTAACATCATTGAAATTCTTTCGACACTATATTCGTCTCGGAAGTAATTTACTCGCTCGAGGTTGAAGTTTAATCTGCTGTAAAGTGATCTGTAGATTGATTCTCTTGCTTCCCTTGAAAATTGGTTCCTGATGTGAACATCTGCTGTCGAAATCAGCTCGCAGAGGATTTTTCTGTAGTCAATTGGCAGCACTTCCTCCAGGTTGAGCACAAAGTTACAGGAGTCTGCGAGCTCAAGCCATACTCTCCATACCAGCAACTTTTGCTCTGTAATGATCATAGCAATAACTTTTTGGTAATCCATGTAGCTGGCATTTTTAATACCTTGCAGACGAAGTTTGCTTGTAGTTTTAGAGTTTTAACAAATAGTAGAGGTAGACCAGTCTGGAGGTTAATCGCGTAGTTGGGTGTATTTGGAGGAAGTCTAAATGTACGTTTTATGTAGAAGCCTATTGAATAGACCTTTTAAAAGGGAACAATTACGTGCAAGGGTTTTTATTATTGAATATGTTTGTTTGGCTCATAAGCATGCTTAAAACCGAAAATGCTACTAAATTCACCCATGCGCTTCTGACAGAATGGTCACACTGGCCACTTTTCAGTAGATATTTTTGGTATAACTCGAAAACTAAGCCGAATTTGACAATTTTACATTTAATACTTTTTGTTCAAAATTAAATTTTCTATCGAAATGGATAGCTTGGAAAATTTCTTAAAAAAATTTAAGCAGCAAAAGTAAACAAAAACCAACATACAAAAAATCGAAAAATCAAAGATTTTTAAATTTTTTTCTAAATTGCGCAAAACTTTTTTCGGAGCAAAGATACGCTCAATACATGCACTAACAAAGTAAACTGAAGTTTTAGGGCTTTAATATGACATGTTAAAAAAGCCATATTATTTGAAAATTGACAGAGATATATCCATTCAAACTTTACCATTTCTTATCATTTTTCACAGTTTTTGCCCGAAAGTCTATTTTTTAGTACTTTATGACAAATTTAACGTTCCTAGCAACTAGTACCAAATCTTATGTAAATCGGACCAGCCGTTCGGCCTGTAGGTCTGAAAGCATTTAAAAACAGCCGAAAAACGAAATTGCGAACTTACATCCTTTTTATAAATTCTCTATAGTTCTTATATCATATTATATCGAAATTTTTATTTCGAACATTTTTACGAAAGTGAAAGTTGCCATATTGTGCCGAAAAAGAGACTTTAGGGCTAAAACTGCGAAAAATTATAAGAAATGATAAGGTTTGAACGGGAATATCTCGGTCAATTTTGAACAAATATTAATTTTTGAACATGCCATATTAAGTCCTTAAGTCTCTACTTTATTTTGTTCATGCATGTATTGACCCTATCTTTGCTTCAAAAAAAGTTATGCACAATTTATTAAAAAATTTAGATATCCTTGATTTTTTGATTTTTTTTAGGTACGTTTTTGTTAACTTTTCCTGCTTAAATTTTTTCGTAAATTTTTTTTTACAATCCATTCCAATAGAAAATTTAATTTCGAACAAAAAGTATTTTGCGTAAAATTGTCAAATTCGGCTTAGTTTTCGAGTTATACCAAAAATACTGAAAAGTGGCCAGTGTGACCATTCTCTCAGAAACGCATGGGTGAATTTAGTAGCATTTTCGGTTTTAAGCATGCTTATGGGCCAAACAAACATTTTCAATAATAAAAACCCTTGCACGTAATTGTTCCTTTATACCCCTCATTTTCTGGTCTATTCAATAGGCTATAGAAGCGAAGCAGTTTTTCGACTGTGTCGTATTGCTTGGCACCCCATACTTGCGCGTCATATAGCAGGATTGCTTCAGAAGCAGCTTCAAAAACTTTAAATTGTACGCTATGTGTTTCTAAATATATTTTTACAAAGTCTTTTATATGAAAAACCTACTGGTCACGCCCCTACCGATGAAGCTGAGGAGTCTAACGAGGAAGAATTTTACTGCCTCCTGGACGGAGCCTATGGAGCCTGTCCGGAGTACGATGTTAAAGTCGTGCTCGCAGACTGCAATGCCAAAGTCGGTTGGGTTAGTTGGAAATCACAGCCTCTACAAAACGGCCACAGATAACGGCTTCCGAAAAATCGATTTTGCTGCAGCTCGTAATACGGTGATAAGTAGCACTAGGTCCCCCAAGCATCGAACAACTTGGACGTGGAGGTGCTGCCGTGGATTCGATGACCACTTTCTTGTTGTGACAAAGTTCAGAGCCCGACTGTCCAAAGAAAAGAAAGCGAAGATCGTACAGAGGAAAAAATTCAACATTGCATGCCTTAGTACATCTGAGAAAGCCCCAGCCATAAGCCACAACAACTAGTGGAACCACCTATCAACCACCCAGAAAAAAGAACCCGTGGTATGATGATGAATGCACGGCATCATACCACGGGATCTTTTTTCTGGGTGGTTGATAGCCTGTGGTGGTCTCGGTTATCTCCACAATGATGTCACGATACTGGTTTGAAGCAGGAGACGGAAAATGCACGAATGCAAATGCTGCAACGGAAAACAAGAGCATCAACAAGAGAGGAGTACCGTGAAAAGAGAAGGAAAAAAAACCTGTGCAGAAAGAAATCAGGTATCTCGAGGAGTCTAGCACCACCACCAACACCCGCCAACGCCGCGCAAGTTCTACAAAGCAGCCAAGCACCTGACATCTGTTTATAGGACGATGCATGCAAGCTCTTCGAAACAGCAAAGGGAACCTATTTACCGAAGCACAGGGAATTGAAGCGTTTTTAAGCAGCATTTCCAGCAACTGCTAAATGGGCATTATGTAGAGGAAGCGACAGGAAAGCAAAAAGTATGAGACCAGTCAGTGAAGATCCTGTGCCAGCGCCCAGTACTGAAGTGCTTACGAAACCCATCCACAAGCTTAAGAAAAACAAATCCACCGGCTCGGATGGCTTACCTGTGGAACTCTTCAAGTGTGGAGGAGATGTCCTGGTAAGGTGCATGCACCAGCTCATCAACCAGGTGTGGGAGGAGGAAAGTATGTTCGACGACTGGTTAAATAGCTCCATATGCCCAATCTTCAAAAAAGGCGATCCTATGTCCTGCAAGAACTACAGAGGCATATCCCTGCTTAATATTGCCTACGAGATCCTATCCAACGTACTATGTAAGCGTCTAAAACCTTTCTGCAACACTATGATCGGCACGTACCAGTGTGGCTTCAGGCCAGGCAGATCAACGCTATACCAAATCTTCACATTGAGGCAAATCCTGGAAAAGACCAACATATTTCAAGTCGAGACCCACCATCTTTTCATCAATTTCAAAGCTATTGCCAATGTTGGAACTTGGGATCCCGAAGAAACTGATCCAGCAATGCCGCATGACTTGACTAAATACGCGATACAATGTGCAAATGGGTAACAGCTCATCCGAGTTGTTCCAGACGTGTACAGGGCTCAGACAAGGAGATGCACTATCATTTGATTTATTCCTGGAGCAGATAGTGGGCAAGAGTGGTGTTAACCTGGAAGGCCCTACCTTCAACAGCTCCTCTCAAGTGCTTGGCTATGCGGATGACATTGACATTATCGGCCGCTCCAAGAGAGCTGTACTTGAATCATTCACAGCTATTGATAAACAGGCGAAACACGTTGGTCTTGAAGTGAATGAGGACAAAACAAAGTATATGCTATCAACAAACAAAGCCTCATCTGCCTATCGCCAAGGACAAAACTTCACTGTTGGTAGTAGTAATTTCGAGGTTGTTTAGGGGTTCAACTACCTCGGAACAAACATCAATTGCACGAACGACACCTTTGTGGAAATCCGACGAAGAACTACCCCAGCAAACCGCTGCTACTTCGGTTTGGCCAAATAAATCGGTTCAAAGCTCCTTTCTTGAGAGATCAAGTACACGCAATACAAATCGCTAATTTTACCAGTTCTATTCTAGGGCGCTGAGTGCGGGACGATAAGTAAAAAAGGGGAATATATACTTTCGAGAGAAAAATTCTTCTGAGGATATTTGGTCTTATATGCAAAGAGGTGCGAACGGCGGAGAAGATTCAATCGTGAATTGTACGAGCTGTACCAAGATGTGGATGTAGTCCAAAGAGCCAAAACACGTCAACTACACTGGCTCGGCCACATCGAGCGAATAGGCAACAACGCTCCAGCTAAGAAAATCTTCGAATCCTAGCCTCCAGGTTCGAGCCGACCAGGAAGACCGAAACTATGCTACAGGAACCAAGCGGTTACAGACGCAAGAGTGATTGGTCTCAACGACTGGAGGGAGCTTGCGAGGGGGCGCAACCGATGGATGACCTCAATATATCTCAGGCAGAGACCCTCCATGGATCGGGAGCCGGATATGTAAAGCTGGCCATACACGACAGAGCCAAAGAGCCAAATGGCCCCACGCCGATCTAAAATCGGTCGTGTGTGGGGTGGATCGGCTGCCGATCCATTTGGATTTTCAGCCAATCTGAAATACAACCAAGCCAAATGGATCGGATGACTCGGTCGTGTTTGGCCAGCTTAAGTAAGTAATCGTTCTATAATTGCTTTATGAAAGCAGCAAGCATTACACATTTTAAATTTGATCATGTCCCATGCACGAAAGGTCTTTGTTTTATTTATCTAGATTTTTTTTTTATAATAAGCGCGCACTAAAGGGGTTTTGAGTACCCTTAAAATGAATTAACACAGTACGAGTGTTACGAAAATAGGGAAGGATTCGAGAGGAGATACCGATGCACATTAGTTTTGTAGTTCTGAATATCAAAATGAGAGGGAATTACAGAGCCAGGTAAAGTATTCCACATTCGGGTAGTGCGACTAAGAAAAGAATCACTATACTTGACAGTGCGTCCGAAATTGAGCTCAAGGGTATATTGATGTGCATTCCTAGAAGTAGAGTATCACGGTGAAACTGCTTAAGGGGAGGAATGCAACTGGCTATTTCACTAGAACACTGTTTGTTAAAATACCGATAAAATAATGAAAGGCACGAAACATTGCGGCGGTGTTCGAGAGATGCAAATGTTTTCGTTATTGTTCTATCACCTATCATTTTCAACGCTCTATTTTGAATTCTATCCAACAGACTTAAATGGGTCTTAGGAGCACCTGCCCAGATATGGGAGTTGTACTCAAGCTTTGGACGAATGAAGGCTTTATAGATTACAGCCAGATCAGAAGAGGAGACAAATTTCTTACTTCTTCGAAGAAAACCTAAACATTTCGCAGCATTTTTGGCGACGTCAAATATGTGATCATTCCACAGAAGGTGGTTTGTGATGCACATACCCAGAACTGAAAGCTGTTCGGTTTCCTCGATGCAAGTGCCACTCATGGATAGTGGCAAAGGGGGTGGGTTTCGCTTTAACGACAGAAGACAGCATTGAGTTTTTGAAGCATTAAATTCTACGCGGTTTCTTATTCCCCATTGGACAATGCTGTTGAGATCAGAATTTAATGAGCTTATCATACGCTGCCGTTCAAGTTCCACATCCGAAGAACATGGAAGTGAATCTTGGAACGAATATGAAAAGCTGAGGGTACTGTCGTCTGCAAAACAGTTTAATGGATTAGAAGTTTCAGACAGAAGATCATTTATAAAAATAAGGAAGAGAGTTGGAGACAAAACGGAGCCCTGGGGCACACAAGCATTTATTTTATGAATATCAGACTTGAAACCATCCAACACAACTTGTATTGAACGGTCCGAAAGGTAATTTCTAATCCAACGAAGAAGAGATTCATCAATTCCAAATGCACGCATTTTCGATAAGAGAGCTTGATGCCAAACTCTATCAAACGCTTTTGAAATATCAAGCGCAATAATCTTACTTTCTCCAAAACGATGTAAAGATTTGTTCCACTGCTCGGTGAGATATACCATCAGATCACCAGTGAACCTATTGCTACGAAAGCCATACTGCCGGTCATTAAGAAGCTTCCGTTCTTCGAGATATTTCTTAAGCTGATAATTTATCAGCGTTTCCATGACCTTGGAAAGAAGGGACGTAAGTGCAATTGGACGATAGTTAGAGGGAGAAGAAGATTCACCTTTTTTAGGGACAGGCTGGACAAAATGCTGTTTTCCATCCACTCGGAAAGAGACCAGTAGAATAGGACAGATGGAAAAGCTTACGCAGTGGCTTTGCCAGCGTTGAAGAACACCTCTTCAGAACAATGGGAGGGATACTATCTGGACCTGCAGATTTGTGTACATCAAGATCCTTTAGAACTCTTGCCACTGTACGAGTGCGAAAGAATATTCGTCCGATGGAATCATTAACGCTCTCAAGTACAGGAGGAGTTGAGACACTCTCTGGCGTTGTCGAGTTAACAGCAAACTGTGCTGCAAGCAAATGGCTTTATGAATTGAGCTAACATAGGGAGTGTCATTGAAGACGAGTGTTGGAACCGAAGACGAAGTTGTATTTCTAATGTTTTTTTACAAATGACCAAAAATTCTTACTACCTTTGGGACACTGAAAGATTTTGTCTTATTGAATTATTGAATTGCCATAAATTTAAGTTGATTTTCATATATTCTGACAATATTTATTGTCATACGATTCCATCAAACTTATGAACATTAAAACAAAATTAAATAAATTAACACTAAATTCAGTTAAAGCCACTTTTATTATGGTAAATGACTAATAGTGAATGTTTATTTTTAGGTTTGGTTTAAGACAAAGTACCTATTAGTTTTAATTATATGAAATCGATTGATTTATTTTTGTTATTAAAATTATTTTCATGGTTTATTTTAATTATTCAGCATCGTTCAGGGATATTAATTAGAATCAACACACCTTGTTTAATAACAATTAACATAAAAAATATGTTTCACCTGAAAATAAATCAAATTTTCAATACCTACTATAAATGAGTATCTAACAAAAATACATTAATTATGAACAGCGGGCTACAGAAGGTATCTAATAAATCTTAAAAAGTTTGTGCCATTATAACCAGTGACCCACAAGTAGTTATTGAGCTTGATGACGAAGAGCCATAAAAAAAACATCAAATAAATAACACAACAAAAAACCATAAGACATTAGCACTAAGCACGTAGGTATATTTCATTTTTAGTCCAGTAATTTCGGTGTAAAAAAGAAACCAACTCAACATTTTTACTAGCCATCATTCTCTGATAGGTTTATCGCTATGTGACCTGCTATAGGCCCCCAACTTTCATACAAATATTTGAACATAATTATCATGTTCTGAATTTAGTACAAATTCACTTCCGCAATAGTCGATATTCAAATCTATTTTTTTTTTTCGAAATCCGTAAAAAGAAAATTCTAAACGTCAAAAAAATCTGTATAAATAAGTTAAATTTAAAAATAACATCAAAAATGCATTTGATATCGTGGTCCGTGGCTTTTTAGTGGTGTGTCTGTCCGTATTTGAACCAAAAATTAAGTTTTTTAAATTATTTAAATTCAAGAAAAAAATAAACTTCAAATTAATTCAAAATGTCAAGTTAGTTTTCAATTCACCTGAAAATCAAAACACACTCATTCCGAAAGTATTGAAAACGAAAGGAATTTCAAAACACCGAGAGTTTGAAAACGAAAGGATTTTTTAAGTAATCGGAATTCAGAACAGGGGTGATTGTGTGTGTGATAAATACGATGATGAAAAATATTGTAAGAAGTTAAATACCTTACCAACCTTATTCAAGAATTCGAGTTTAATACCCAATAAAATGCACACTTGGGTCGCACGTACTCTTTCTTATGTTGATTAAATATGAATGCTAAAAAATAAAGATACAAATCGTTGAATTTCTTAAAAGATTATCGGGGAGAGTACTATAACTCAGGCGCCAAGAAATGATAACGGTTTTTTGTAGAACAGTTTAATACAAGAATTTTTTACTATGGGAGTCTATCTCATTCCGTTTGGGCGGGAGGGGCAATTTTATAAGAACAGTACCAAAAATGTAAAAAGATTATTAAATAAAATGCACGACTGGGTCGCACGCACTTGCTCTTATGTTCAAGACACTGCGTGTTTAGGAAAATTGTATATAAAAACATGGAAATTATGAAAGAAAAATAAAGAGAAGGATGAAATACGACATTTAAATTGGCTAAAACAACTCTTTCGAAAGTTTGAGGTGAAAAAAAAGTATGCCATTTTAAATCGTTGGGGCGGTTTTTTAATAAATTAATCGTTTATATATAAAATTCTTAAAACATTTTTAGGAACAAATTTTGGTATGCAAATCTAAAGTATATGTTTATGTGCATATAAACACAAAATTTGAAAAAAAAAATTGTCAACCCGTTTTTGAGATATCGAATTTTCAAAAAAAAAATTGAAACTTTTTTTAAAAATCCAAAAACTTTTTTTTAAAAATTTTGATATGCAATATTATTAAATCTTATCTGAAATTTGCATATAAAAAAATTCATCTAAATCCGTTGATACGTTCTATGACAGGTACTATTAATAGTTGCTAAGTGTAAAATTTTATAATTTTTGGTAGTAGATCACACTAATTTTAGTATATGAAAAAGTTTAATCAAAATCATAGGAGTCGTTTTTAAACAAAAAAATAGTTTCCTTTTCGGTTTTTTTACTTTTGTATGGAAAGTACCGTTATTTTTTCATAAATGTAAAATTTTTTCTAAAAGTATTTTATAAAGTACTAAAAAACTCTTAAATATCAAGTTTCAAAAAAATTTATCATGTTTTTCGAAATATTTGATTTTCCAAAACAAATTTTGAAACATTTTTTTTTTAATCCAAAAATATTTTTTCAAAAGTTTTGGTACAAAAACCTATTTATATTTTTTGGAAGCTTCTGTGTAAAAAAAAATAGTTGAAATCGGTCGAACGGTTTTGAAGAAAATCGAAAATTTGAAAAATGGTTCTATAGGAGGTACCATTAATAACCATTATCTATTTTTACTTGCGATTATAGGTACTATAAGGCAAGTTTTGGATTCGTTTAAAAAAAAAAATTTTAGATAACAATCAAACATGATATTACGATGATAGAGGACACGAAAAAAGTGGGTGGCACAATTCTGTCTGTCTGTCTGTCTGTTCGACTACAGCCTAAACGGCTTGATCGATTTTCTTCAAACTTGGTACATAGTGGTTTTTGGTGATTCTGCCGACACGTTTTTTTCATTTTTTTTTTAGAACCAAATATAACGGTACCTGCCATACGATTTTTTTTAGCAATTTTACATAATCGTATTTTTCTCAAAAACCGCTCGACAACTTTTCTTAAAAAAAAAATTTATTTTAGTAAAGGCTTTGTTTAAGTGGAAAACCATTTTTCAAAAATGGTTATAACTGGTACCTCCCAAAAAACCATTTTTTTAATTTTTGTTTTTCTTCAAAACGGTGAGACCGATTTCAATTATTTTTTTTATACAGAAGCTTCCAAAAAATATAAATAGTTTTGTGTATCAAAATTTTTGAAAAAATATTTTTTGGATTTTTAAAAAATGTTTCAAATTTTTTTTTGGAAAATCAAATATTTCGAAAATGATAAGATCGATTTTTTTGAAACTCGATATTTAAGAGTTTTTTAGTACTTTCTAAAATATTTTTAGAAAAAATTTTACATTTATGAAAAAATAACGGTACCTTCCATACAAAAGTTAAAAAACCACAAAAGAAAATATTTTTTTGCTTAAAAAGGGCTCCAACGATTTTAATAAAACTTTTTCTATATACTAATATTAGTATAATCTACCACAAAAAAATATAAAATTTTACACTTAGAAACTATTAACAGTACCTGTCATAGAACGTATTTTTTTATTTTGAATTTTCTCGTTATCAGCTAAACGGATTTAGATGAATTTTTTTATATACGAATTTCAGATAAGACTCAATAATATTGCATATCAAAATTTTCAAAAAAAAAGTTTTTGGATTTTTAAAAAAAGTTTCAAATTTTTTTTTTGAAAATTCGATATCTCAAAAACGGGTTGACAATTTTTTTTCAAATTTTGTTTTTATATACACATAAATACTTATTTAACATTTGCATACCAAAATTTTTCTTAAAAATGTTTTAAGAATTTTATATATAAAAAATTAATTTTTTAAAAAACCGCTCCAACGATTTTAAATTTTTTTTTCCCATACAATCATATTTAATCAAGAATTATGATGGCATCCTTCTTTTTCACCTCAAACTGTCAAAAGAGTTGTTTTAGCCAATTTCAATGTTGTATTTCATGCTTCTCTACATTTTTCTCTAATAATTTCCATTTTTTTATATACATTTTTCTTTATCCCACAGTGTCTTGAACATAAGAGCAAGTACGTGCGACCCAGTCGTGCATTTTATTTTTGTTAGTTAGAAGACATAGAATCATCTATTTTTCAGTTTTAATTAAAAATTAACTAGAGCAACGAATTTCAGAAAAAAATAATATATAATTTTTCAGTTTTGAGAAATTACACTTTAAACATTTTTTTATGCTTTTTTCTCGCAAATTTTGAGTTTAAAATTCGTTTTTTTCAAAAATCATGCATAGATTTCACTTGATTCAAAAACTAGCTAATAGAACAGAATGCATAACTACTTGCTATGAACCATATGGCTCAATAGATTAAAATAAATTAAAAAAAAATTGAGTTTTTAAAAAAGTTTGAAAATCTTCTTCTCAAATTTAACAACTTTTGTCACTCAAAATCACCAATGTGAATTTTCAAAGGTATCGTTTTGGTTTGCGTAGTTAAAGCGTTTTTCAAAAATAAATATGGCATGCTCAGCAAGCGAGATTTTGCCCGACGAGCCTCCCGACAAGCGAAAAGTTCATAAAAGTTCCCGAGTTTCTTTGCTGTGTTTTTTTTAAGAAAATCTTTCTAATAAAACTGGACCTACACTAAATACATATAAAGTTTCTGTGGATCAAAATGGAATTTTGGAGGCCACCAAACTCGGATGGTGGCTCTTACAGATCTTAAGAGGCCTCCTTAACTCGGCTGGTGGCATCTACAGATCACTTCAGGCTCTCAGAACGCAGTTGGTGGCCCTCACGGATCTTTGGAGGCCCCAAAACTCGGTTGGTTGCTTCTACGGAATTTTGGAGGCTCCCAGAACTCGGATGGTTACTCTTACGGATCTTTGGAGGCCTCCTGAGCTCAACTGATGGCATCTACAGATCACTTTAGGCTCTCGGAACGCGGTTAGTACGGATCTTTGTAGGCCCCCAGAACTCGGTTGGTGGCCTCTACGGAGTTTTGGAGCTCGGATGGTGGATCTTCCGGATCTTTGGAGGCCTCTCATTCAGCCGTTCGGACTCGGGAAAAAACTTTAGGTCCCCTCCATTCCTGCCAACAACACGCACACAAGAATAGTTGTGAGTTGTAAGTCACTAGACCCTGGTTCTCCACGAGCTGTTGCGCCACCCAATTTATATTTATTTAATTGTATCGTTCAAAAAACGATAGAAAAATTTTACAGTTCCAAAAAACTAAAGATTCAAAGTTAATGAACAATTTATTATTTACAAATATGTGGGACACATATTTTTAAAATAGTTGACCAGTCAGGTTTGGTAGATATCCATATCTTAACAGGGCCAAATCACTCAACATAACTCAACTTTACGACCATATAGCCATCGAGAATTCGAAACACATAAAAGTATCCATCGTTACCAATAACGACAAAAAAAATTCTAATTCAAACGAATTCTATATTCAAACAAACATCAAAAGTTTAGCAGCAGGATTCTACTTTAACTTTTATTGGCAGCGATCCTGCTGGCGATGTTCAATTTCATATGAATTTCCACTGTACTACGGATTGCTTTCCCAAAAAAACTCGCCTTCTTATTCATGTTTGAAAATCCAATTATTGGATCTTCAAAAGTAAAAGTCTCGAGTTATAGGCTTAGGCTTAACTTAAAAATAGGAATTAAGGTTCGGTTTTTCACATATCCCTCTTCGAAGTCCAAAAGAGAACCTCAAACGTGCCATTTTCACATATATAAAATATTAAAGGTGCAAAAAGTTGGTACCTAACTACCTACTTCAAAAAAAAATCCGTCACTTCTGGTAAACAACGCACGTAGAATGTATTAAACCTAAATTGCGGTAATAGCACCAATAAAAATAGCTTCAGCAAACATAAAGCAGCATTAAAAAAAAAAAAACAAACATCCTTAAATGTATCCTCTCTAAATTCACACACAAAATTCCCAAAATAAATAGCCAACATCCATTCAATGTTGGTTTCCAGCTTAAAACCGCCGCCCACCTTCTCTACAAGGCACGCACTATTATAATAATCATATGGACGGGACTGCGATGTGCATCTTGAAAATAAATTGAAATTTTCTCAAGACGTTCAATATGCGGAGTGGCGTATGTGGTGCGGGTAATATTATCTTCCCGCTTCCTTGAGGTGTATTTATTTTGTTGTTTTCTTTGTGAAAACATCACCTTTACACCCTCCTCAAGATGGTACCTTCATTCAATTTCATATTTTTATTTTTATCATCTTCTTCCTTATGCACATTATTGTGGCCTTGACTTCTGTTTCCAGGTCGTCCTTATCGGCTAATAGAATATTTTCAGCACGTACATAAATGGATGCTATAGGTATGTGTAGAGGACAACAACAACCACGCACCCACATAACGAAGCATAATTTTGACATTTTATGAAAGATCCTCAGAGAAGTCCATGCGTTGACAACTAACAACAATATTTATATCCTATTTGAATAACAATGCCTGGGTATACTCACTTTTGTGTCCTGATAACGGAACGGAATCTGGGTCCTTTTTTTCTGTCAGCTGCGAAATATCAGTATTTTTGTTTGTTATTTTGCAACCAGCATCCAACTCAAATGATATCCTTTGTGAATTATATTTCGTTCAAATAATAATTGTTTTTTTTTTTGGTGAATCTAGAGGGATCCTTGTTTATCCTTGTTGAGCTTGACACATTTGGAGTAGACTAAATACGCCAGCACATGATTGTTGCAAAGGAAAAACCACTCAATCTCATACATAATTAAAGGTAATTAAATGAACATTCGAACTGTATTATCACACGCACTAATTAAAGAGCATTTTCCTTAGGTAGCTATAATCCTGGAATGGATTTAGATGCTTATCACAGTCACTGCACACAAATTAAAGCACAATCACAGTAATACTAATCTGTTGTTAAGTGGATATGGACATACAAAAAAAGAGAACTATGAAGCGGCAGCGGTGGGATACG
Organism: Dasysyrphus tricinctus; assembly: GCA_963921185.1. NCBI lineage: Eukaryota > Metazoa > Arthropoda > Insecta > Diptera > Syrphidae > Dasysyrphus > Dasysyrphus tricinctus. The sequence goes on along the minus strand of OY992532.1, from coordinate 14,540,819 downwards.
AGAAGCTCCTCGGCAAGGATTGCCTCTGGACCAAATTCCTAATTTAAACTGAGGCTGGGCCGCAAAAGATAGCAAAAAACTTACAACTAAAGGAAGTGCATTTGACCCAGTCGGGCGCATGCCTAGGAAATTGTTGTTCTTATCAGTTGTATGGTTGTCCTGGTGCTTTTTTGAAGAGGGAACCATTTTAGACACGAACCACTTCTACAAAAGCTCTATTGCCAACCGTTTTGCAGAGCAGAGTTTTCCGATTGATTCGAATGTTAAACTTTTTCGGTTATTAGGAGCAGATGAATCATTTTTTTCTTGTATGACAATGAGCCATTAGAGAATGTTGAAGAAGTTAAAATCCTGCGGACACATAAATTACAATCAAATTCTTGCTGAAGAAGGACTGCAGTGATGCAATGACAAGAACTACGTAAGCTTTGGATTCGAAGCTCACTAAATTAGATTTGAATTTTATTTTATTTCTTATTTTTTTTTTTATTTCAGGGGTTATTTCCTTGAATATTAAAGGCCACAAGAACAAAAAAAGAAAACTGATGATATCATTATTAAGGGGGAGTTGATTTTTTTTTATTTTGCGTTGTTTTTAAATATCACATTTTTTTTTATTAGAAATGTGTTCTGTTTTTTTTTTTTGGGGTACCCAAATAGGCTCTTTAGTATTTTATATTTTCATCAGTTTATTCATCATCGCTCGTAAGAGGTCCTTTTTGGTGAACTAATGAAATGTTATTAAGAAGGTTACAGTAATTAATTAGGAGGCATTTATATTAAAATTGTGTATAGTTTTAATAGATAGGCCTTGGTGATGAAAATCATATCAAATGGATGGCGTAACTTCTCTCTTCCATGAAATATCTAATTTGTTTTTAAATCACACTGGGTGATTTGAATATGAATCAACAATTTTGTCTATGTGAACTTCTTGGCCCTATAAGTGTGCCTTAAAAGCAGCAGTAAAAGTTCTTTAAAAGGGTAATTCTATAGTTTTGGGTGCTTCATCCGTATGCATGCGTACATCTCTGGAAATCTTTAGATGGTTGGGTGTTCTAGGGCGCGGGTAGTCACTGATTGGCGTCAAAATGGCGACGTCCAGTGATGCAACGAATTCTACACACGGCAATTGTGATTATTTTATCTCCAAGTGGTAGCCATCGGATACTGGTCTCGCTCAACCGGACTTGATGTGATAAACTTATAAGCGCGAGTGATGAACAAGAGACAAAAATAGCAACACTTTTATCTTCTGTCGGAAATGACTGGGTGTATAATTCGACTGAAGTCTTAGACAAGCCTATCAGAAGCATGGTGTGCGGCGGATGAATTCAGCATAGAGAATCAACAGTGCCATCAACAGTCTTGAGGACAGAAATCGGGAGGAGTGTTCCCACTAAGGCACCTCTCCTTTTATCAAGACGGCAGTGGAAGAACTCCCCAGATGGAATTAACGGTGGCGTCGGTAGTTCTTGTTAGGCTGAACTACTTAGTGTACTACTTAGTGTACACTTTATACGGGCTACTATGACACATTCGGAGCTCAGGCATATAAGGAGCGGTTAATCCAGCTCCCCGCCCTTGGAGCTATATTTTAAGGGTCTGGTCCTCCAGGTTGGGGGTCGTGGCGACTTCCCGGCCACGTAAAGCGACTTTAGTTGCGAAGCAGCAACAAGCCTCGGATTCGGACGGATTTACTATTGACGAACCTAGCAAAAGAGATAAGGACAACGAACTTCGGACCTGCACGTGGAATTTCTGTCGGACCACTCGTAGCCAAAATTAAAGCGAAGACCCTAGGTTGCTACAAAGTAGACATCACCGCGATCCAGGAAGTGCGATGGGATGGGCCAGGCAACAAAAAAACTAAAAGACTGCTAAATCTACTACGGTGACTGTTACCGACCACAAGGGCAGCATCCTTTTGGATGTGGATTCGTCGTTAGAAGCAAACTTAGGCGTGTAGCCTTAAGTTTCTATTATGCGCCTCACGACAATTCGCATCGTGGCAAAATTCGGCAACATTAGCCTCATATGTGCGCCTGCCCCCACAGAGGAGAAAGACGACGATACCAAAGACGATTTCTACGAGCTCCTGGACAGGACATATGAGCAACACCCTAGTAATAACATTAAATATTCTTGGGTGATTTTAATGCCAAACTAGGAAGAGAAGACGTCTTTTGTGGCCCAATCGGAAGATATAGTCTGCACAACACTACATCCGATAGCGGACTCAGGTTAATCGACTTTGCTGCGGGGCGAAACGTTGTGGTACTTAGTAGGCAGTTCCCGCATCCGAAATACACAAGGGGACATGGCGAATTCTTGCACAATCAACTGCTAACCAGATTGACCACATTGCGATCGACGCAAGGCACTCCTCCAGTATCAAGGATATCCGAACGTTCCGAGGAGCCAACGTTGATTTGGACCAGTACCTCGTTGTAGCCAAAATAATGCTACGGATATCCAGACCAAAGCCAAAGCAGGGAAATACTGTAAGGAATTTTAACGTCCAACGGCTACAGTCGCAAGAAATCGCCAGGTCCTTTTCCGATCGAGTCTCTCGCACCCTCATAAAAAGTCCTATGCCGCCAACTGCAAGTATCGAGAACCAGTGGAAGAATTGCCAGGAAGCCATCAGAGATGCCGCCTCTGACGTGCTGGGACCACCACAGCGAAATCCCTGGTTCGACGAAGAATGCCGACAAGTACATGCAGCCAAACAACAGGCATACAAAGCGGCGCGGCGGCGCGGCGCTGCATAGAAGGACCAGAGCTGCCCGCGAGCTTTACGAGCAGAGAGGAACACAAGCTTCTAAGAAGGAAGAAGAAAGATCGTGAGAAGCGTGCGATCGAGGAAATAGAGGGCGGATGCCATTGCAGGAATAAAGTTCGGAAGTTTTACCAAAAGGTAAAGAGAACCTCCCAGGGTTACAAGGCCCGGATCGAAGCCTGCAAGGATGATCAGGGGAATATCGTAGTGGAATCGCAGTCGGTGCTGAGGATATGGAAAAATCATTTCTGCAAATTGTATAACGGTGATGGCGAACCAAATTCCACTACCATTCAATCTGGACGACGTAGGCCAACAATTCCGACCTTACTTAAGTCCAATAAAGCTGCTGGAGCTGATGGCCTTGCAGCTGAGCTATTCAAAGCGGCTGGCGATAAATTGGTAAGGAGTATGCACCAGCTCATCTGTAAAATATGGTCGGAGGAAAGCATGCCCGATGAATGGAACCTCAGCATTGATCGCCCGATCCTCAAGAAAGGCGATCATCTGGACTGCACCAACTACAGAGGCATCAGTCTTCTTAATATCGCCTACAAGATCTTCTCTGCCGTAGTTTGTGAACGCTTGAAGCCATTCGTCAACAACCTGATAGATCCATATCAGTGTGGCTTCAGGCCAGAGAAGTCCACCATTGACCAAATATTCGCACTACGGCAGATCTAGCAGAAAACCCAGGAGTTTCAAATCGATACCCACCATCTTTTCAGCGATTTCAAGGCCGCGTATGACAGCATCTTTAGAGACGAGCTATAAAGAGCAATGTCTAGTTTTGGCATCCCTGCCAAACTCGCTATATAGAGCAATGTTTAGTTTTGGCATCCCTGCCAAACTCGTCCGCTTATGCAGGATGACGATGGAGAATGCACGCTGCTCCATCAAGGTCGGCAAAGACCTGACCAACACCTTTGATGTCAAAAAAGGTCTTAGGCAAGGCGACGCGCTGTCATGCGACTTCTTCAACATCGTTCTTGAAAGAATAGTGCAAAACTCTCACGTCAACACTAGAAGCACAATCTTTCAAAAGTCCGTCCAATTACTCGCTTACGCTGACGACATTGACATAATCGGATGAACAAAGCGTGATGTCAGTAGTGCTTTTGTGAGTATTGAGAAGGAAGCCAAGAAGATGGGTTTAACGGTGAATGAAAGCAAAACGAAATATATGCTGTCAACAAGAAAGGACACCCAATATCAACGTCTATGACAGAAGCTATAATTTTGATGTGGTCAGAGACTTTGTCTACCTATAGGACCCTCTATAAACTCAGCGAACGATACCACTACTGAGATCAAACGAAGAATTGCTCTTGCCAATCGCTGTTTCTTTGGGCTAAGAAGGCAATTGAGAAGCAAAGTGTTTTCTCGAGCAACTAAACTGTCCCTGTATAAGACGCTTATCATCCCCGTCCTGATATATGGTGCAGACGCATGGACAATGCTAACGGTGGATGAGAGCGCGTTAGGCTGTTTTGAGAGGAAAATTCTCCGGGTGATTTTTGGTTCCGTCTGCATAGATGGGGAATGGAGAAGAAGATACAACAACGAACTGTATGAGCTGTACAGCGACACCGACCTAGCCACAAAAGTGGACATCAACCAACTTAGCGTGTGAAATTGAAGACAGCTAGCTAGAAACCGAGCCGACTGGAAGAAGCTTGTTGGTTGAGGCCTTGGTCCACCCCGGACTGTAGCGCCACCTTAAGTAAGTGAGTAAGTACATATCGTCGGCCTCATATGCACACCTTGTAACTCACAAATTCAAAATTTTACAGGAGAGACGAAAATGTCTCACGGCGCTTATTTTCAACATATCTTTATATTTTTTTGCACAAATATATTAAAAAAAAAATAATGGTTTTAATATAAATACAATGTTTTAAACAAAAAAATAATATTTTTTGTTTTATAGGAGTTACGAGGAATTGTTACCAGTTTCACCTGAAGTTATTTGAAGTTACGAGGTTTTCTGAAGAAATTGTCAGCCTTCGTTTATAAATTAAAGAAATGTGGTGCAAATTAAACTGCATTTAATGGAGTTACGAGTTTTACTTAACATGAATAATAGTTACGAGTAGTCTTTTCGTTGAAGTTACAAGTTTTTCCCGGGAACAGAATAAAAATGGAGTTACGTGCTATTTAAAATTTGAATTTAAGCTTATTTAAAGTTTTAAAAGAAAAACCAAATTTTGTGGGTTGCTTCGCTGACAAATTTTCTATAAAATGGCATCAAAAAGTCATTTTCAGTAAAAGGTGGAGTTACGAGGTCTGCTTATGAGAACGACGATATGTATAGATGCCAAATTTGTATAGCGTTAAAGTTAAAGTTAAAGTTAAAGTTAAAGTTAAAGTTAAAGTTAAAGTTAAAGTTAAAGTTAAAGTTAAAGTTAAAGTTAAAGTTAAAGTTAAAGTTAAAGTTAAAGTTAAAGTTAAAGTTAAAGTTAAAGTTAAAGTTAAAGTTAAAGTTAAAGTTAAAGTTAAAGTTAAAGTTAAAGTTAAAGTTAAAGTTAAAGTTAAAGTTAAAGTTAAAGTTAAAGTTAAAGTTAAAGTTAAAGTTAAAGTTAAAGTTAAAGTTAAAGTTAAAGTTAAAGTTAAAGTTAAAGTTAAAGTTAAAGTTAAAGTTAAAGTTAAAGTTAAAGTTAAAGTTAAAGTTAAAGTTAAAGTTAAAGTTAAAGTTAAAGTTAAAGTTAAAGTTAAAGTTAAAGTTAAAGTTAAAGTTAAAGTTAAAGTTAAAGTTAAAGTTAAAGTTAAAGTTAAAGTTAAAGTTAAAGTTAAAGTTAAAGTTAAAGTTAAAGTTAAAGTTAAAGTTAAAGTTAAAGTTAAAGTTAAAGTTAAAGTTAAAGTTAAAGTTAAAGTTAAAGTTAAAGTTAAAGTTAAAGTTAAAGTTAAAGTTAAAGTTAAAGTTAAAGTTAAAGTTAAAGTTAAAGTTAAAGTTAAAGTTAAAGTTAAAGTTAAAGTTAAAGTTAAAGTTAAAGTTAAAGTTAAAGTTAAAGTTAAAGTTAAAGTTAAAGTTAAAGTTAAAGTTAAAGTTAAAGTTAAAGTTAAAGTTAAAGTTAAAGTTAAAGTTAAAGTTAAAGTTAAAGTTAAAGTTAAAGTTAAAGTTAAAGTTAAAGTTAAAGTTAAAGTTAAAGTTAAAGTTAAAGTTAAAGTTAAAGTTAAAGTTAAAGTTAAAGTTAAAGTTAAAGTTAAAGTTAAAGTTAAAGTTAAAGTTAAAGTTAAAGTTAAAGTTAAAGTTAAAGTTAAAGTTAAAGTTAAAGTTAAAGTTAAAGTTAAAGTTAAAGTTAAAGTTAAAGTTAAAGTTAAAGTTAAAGTTAAAGTTAAAGTTAAAGTTAAAGTTAAAGTTAAAGTTAAAGTTAAAGTTAAAGTTAAAGTTAAAGTTAAAGTTAAAGTTAAAGTTAAAGTTAAAGTTAAAGTTAAAGTTAAAGTTAAAGTTAAAGTTAAAGTTAAAGTTAAAGTTAAAGTTAAAGTTAAAGTTAAAGTTAAAGTTAAAGTTAAAGTTAAAGTTAAAGTTAAAGTTAAAGTTAAAGTTAAAGTTAAAGTTAAAGTTAAAGTTAAAGTTAAAGTTAAAGTTAAAGTTAAAGTTAAAGTTAAAGTTAAAGTTAAAGTTAAAGTTAAAGTTAAAGTTAAAGTTAAAGTTAAAGTTAAAGTTAAAGTTAAAGTTAAAGTTAAAGTTAAAGTTAAAGTTAAAGTTAAAGTTAAAGTTAAAGTTAAAATTAAAGTTCAACATTAATTGGTCAAAATGAAGAGGAAAAATTAAGCAAGACGGTTAACATATGCTTTGTATAGAGAAAAGAAATATCGTAAACGAGTATTGCAAATGGGTTGATACAACACACACACTTTCTCAAGTCATGTGAAGACTTTTTCTCACCCTACTTAAGAATTATTTCGTCGGGCCCTTTTTCCTTCGATAAACATAAAGGTACCTTGCAAGTTATTGGGTTAGAATCAGTCACTTTTAAATTTATCAATTTGAATGGGAAAGAAAACAAAGAAAAAAGAGATTGCTTAATGTGCCATAGAAATAAATTTATTTCAGCTTTGAGAAAAATGCTAAAAGCAACTAAGAGAAGAATCGCCGTCGGCTGAGTGATTCAAAAAGTATGGAAAAAATATTGTTTTTATTTTGTTTGTATTTTATTGGTCTAATTTGTTTTTCTTTATAATGAGCGGAGCCACCTGATTTAAATGCCCAGAAATTCGAAAACTATATACAATGGGGTGTATTCACAGATGTTTGCTAAACTCTTGCTAAGTTGTTACTAAGCAAGTCCAGAGTAAAGGCTATTCATAAATAAATTTAAACCTAAGTTTAGGGCTTAACTTGTGGTCTAATTGTTAACAAAGGAAATGCTGTGTTTAAGCAGTTATTATCACAGCCAAATGTCAAATTTGATTTTTTTTTTTGGTGAATTAAAAAACTGAGGACCCGTTGTACAAACGTGGTTCAAATTTTGATCCGTGGTTCAAATATTTTTACTGGCTGATTTCGGTGGAATTACTGAGGTTCAACGATGGTTCACGGTTCAAGTATGTTATAGTAGCCAGTATAATGCCTGAACCATCGTTGAACTTCAGTAAATTCCCCAAAGTCAGTGAGTTAAAATTTCTGAGCCACGAGTAAAATATTTCTACGAATGGCCCTGAAGAAAGTAATTTATATCAAATAATTGCTACGTAAACTTATCGTCCCGAAAAATGTCGATTGATACTACATTTGATGAAGATATGAATATTTAAGAGGAGTTTGAGTTATTAAGTGAATTGCAAAATGTGCCACCAACAAAAAGAAAAATAGAAAAGAAAGAAGAATAGAAAAGGAAAAAAGTTCCCTCTCTGGTTGCGACCAGTTTTCCTGGCGTTTGCGTTTTATATTTTCTTTGTTGTTCATCTAAAAATACTATAGAATATTTTCGAGTTTTTTTTTTTTTGGATTTTGTATTTAATAGTTTTGTTTTTCTAACTTTTTAAACTTCCAATATGAGGAAGGACCATACACAATTTACACTTTGGAAATATAAGTGTATTTTTTTTTCTTTGACCTGTCATCATTTTTAGTATAATTGTAGTAGAATACAACCTTAACCTGTGGTTCTACTTAATACAGCTGTATTAGGGCATACGCCCTAATGTATTTAAGACAGTTATATTATTATATTTTAGTAATGCCAAGTAATTTTCGAGCGCACCCCACTTCCGAAAACAAAAGTCCAACTCCGCAGTTATAACTGCTTCATAAGATTTCCCAGTACTCGATTGTTTCCGCCCACTCCGTGCCCCTTTGAGAATAATAGTTTTACCTTTTATATTGCGGGATCGCAAAAATCACTGTGTGCTTTGTACCTAACCTACACGATTTTCTGTGTACAAAGAGAAAACTCACCAATGGCATATATCAGCTCTTCCTTGTCATCGTTTTGATTCCGTCCTTTGTAAACTTTAAGTATGAGCCAGCCCCATACAATTTCTATAATGTTCAGGTCCGATGAATATGATGGCTAAAGCAACAAGTGAACATTTTGACTTGCAATAAATGACTTCACTACTCGAACCGTATGGATAGGGTTGTTGGCCTGCTTTTTGAAACACTCTAAGGTGCCAGTTATAGCTATCATTGAAATTCATCAATGAAATCTTTAATGATTGATTTTGAGATGTTTAGAAAGCAAAATCATTTATTATTTTGACGGAGGATTAAAGCTCAAGACTAAGTTAATATTTCGAGTCAAAAAAAAATTTCAAATGGGCTCAACTTTCCACAAAAATTAACTTTTGATTTTTCAATGATCATTGGTAAAGTAGTTCAATCATTGAAATAAGAAAAGTCTTTTTATGTTGAAAGTTGGGCCTATTTGAATTATTTTTTTGGCTAAAAATATTTACTAAGTCCTAAGCTTTATTTGTCCATCAAAATAATAACTGATTTTACTTTCTAAACGTCTCAAAATCAATCATTAAAATTTTCATTGATGAGTTTCAATGATAGCTATAACTGGCACCTAAAGGCTGTAATATCAGTTTATTTTTGAAAACGTATCTGCTTCTAACCTTATGACTTGTAGTGTATGTACTTTTTGTATGTTATTTTTGTTACTTCAGTACCTTTTTTTTAGATTCACATTTTGACTGTTATGAATATGTAGTTTCGTGTAGGCTTTAGCATGAAGATTTTCTAAAAACAAATAACACATCCCTATTGCTTGAATGACAAAGTGATATTAGCTAAAGCGAGGCTACTTTTGAGCCAAATTAAAGTTATTTCATGGCTTTAAAGCTTAAATTAATGACCCTTGACCTTATTTATTTTTATTTTTATTTTTTTCTTAGAATATTATACCTACTTCCTTGTTTAATGTTGGTAATTTGAAAGTTGAAATTTGTATTCAAGGCACGATGGTATTCATGACCTTTTGTTAGCAGCTATGCATATATACGACATGGTCAACAATGATATTGATATTCATAGATAAGTGGAATTTGGGTGGTTATGTAGATATAGGTATATGACTGTAGTAGGTATATGGTTACAATATTTTAGATAAGGTTTCAACTCTCAACTAAAATGGGTTAATTGGTCAATTTCTTTTGGTTTGTTGACGTTGTGATAAAGAATGATTTTGGGTCAGATCTAAACGATAAGATATGTTAAGGATATAGCAACCTATACATATATATGCTGATTTGAAGATTTTAAAGAAAATACCAAAACAGGGACAGACAGTAGTCATTTTGGTTTTTGAAAATAGCAAACTAGGTCTGATAAGTTGCCAACAGAGAAACAGCTTTGGATTTCTGCTGAGTCTATTCCTTTTTTGCATTAGCGGTGGATTGCGTTTTGCGTGGAAAATAAAACACACTTTTTAAGGATAGCTGTTACGTACGGGTTGAAACTTTTTCCTCGAACCTGACAGCTGCAGTCCACTGTTACGTATACGGGTTGAAACTTTTTCCTCCAACCTGACAGCTGCAATCCATCGGAAAATAAAGTATAATGCTGTAGGTGTGCTGTGTCCCACGAATCTTCTTAAGCAAGCCAATTATAAACCAGACTTGTCTTGTGAGCCAATGCTCAAATTTTTTGATAGATATAAATTTTAGACGTTTTCTTGTTTAATTTGGAATAGAGCTCGTAACAAAGTCTGAGCATGTCGAGCATGTTCTTTTAACGAAGCGTTTTCTGAGAGCTCTGAATTATTTTTGAAACACACCTGAACACTAATTCTCAAATGCTTGTGTTCAGCATTTAGCTTTGTCTGCTCAGCTATTTTATTCTGAGCTCATAGAGTGCACTCTGAACAAGCTCAAAGAAATCAGTCAGAACGAAAATAGAAACAAAACTTCTTAGCTCTGATCGCTCAGAGGTAAAAGAGAACCCCATTTTTTTTTTTAGATATGCCGGTCTCTGCTCTGAACTAAAAAAGAAAAACGCCTTTTGTCAGCTTTTTTTGCCAAGTTAACATCATGATAAGTGGACTCAAAACTCCCCATTCAAAGCTCAGCTGCTTAAGTTTTTTGTTTGTTTACGACACCACAAACATGGCCACAAAATCTCATAGACTAAGAGCCCACAGCAGATTTTGGGTGTGAACGATAGCAAAAAAAGAAGTATAGGCGTCGAAAGCTTCATTAAAGGCTATTAAAAAAATCAAAGTCTTGCAGTCCACAACTGGGGCCTTTGCGAGTAACAGTGCATCAAAAAAAAAATATGAATGCAACTTCGAGGATAATCGTGTTAGCCGAAATTGGTTTTCACCCAGCCCTAGATAAGCTTCGCGGATGCCATATCACGGAATCTGAGATCATTTGAGTGTTAAATTTGCCCTGCCAGACTGTTTAAAAAAAACGTTTTTCACTTTGAATTTTGAATTTTTTAAACGGTCTGGTAGAGCCAACTATACACTCAAATGGTCTCAGATTCCGTAATATGTGATCCGAGGAGCTTATCTAGGGAGGAGTGAAAACCAATTTCGGCTAACACGATTATCCTCGAAGTTGCATTCATATTTCTTTTTCGATGCACTGTTACTCGCAAAGGCCCCAGTTGTGGACTGCAAGACTTTGATTTTTTTAATAGCCTTTAATGAAGCTTTCGACGCCTATACTTCTTTTTTTGCTATCGTTCACACCCAAAATCTGCTGTGGGCTCTCGGTCTATCAGGTTTCAGGTTTTGTAAAATCAGTTTGTTTTTTGTTAATTATTCTTTTTTACATGTTTGGTGACTGCCAGAGATACACCTACCGCATCACATCACCGCTAGTGTGAAAGCTGGATGGCCGATTTTCCAACACTACTCGTGATCCCAAAATGAAGCAAATGGACCAGATAGGCTTTTCCGCTTTTAGTCATAGGTAAAAAATGGTTGCTGGCTCCCTGACTATAAGAACAAGAGCTTGCAAAGTAATCAATTTATTTCAATCTTTTTATTTCAATTTCTATTAGGCGGAGAGAAAAAGTGCGAAACATATTCAGCTTGCAATTTTGAGCAATTACATATGTCCGACTCTGCACCTACATTTGTGTGAAATCTTTTTACTTGCGATAAAGGTACTATAGGGCAAGTTTTGGATTCGTGCAAAAAAAAAATTTCGAGATAACAATCAAACATGACACTACGATGATAGAGAACACGAAAAAAGTGGGTGGCACAATTCTGTCTGTCTGTCTGTCTGTCTGTCTGTCTGTCCGTACCTCAACCTACAGCCTAAACCACTGAAGTGATTTTCTTCAAATTTTGAACTTAAGGTTTTTTTGTAACTCTCCAGAGGGGAAATTGAAATTTATTTTTTAGCTCAAAAAATAACGGTACTTGCCATACAACCGTTAAGGAAAAGCTTATTTATCTCAAAAACGGCTCCAACGATTTTGATAAAAAAATCAGTGTATTATTGTAGATATGATATACCTTTTAATAAGAAAAAAAATCACCAAAAACATTTACTAACGGTAGCTGTGATATAACGGTTTTTTTGATTTTTGGTTTTCTGATTAACCGCTCATCCGATTTCAATAAAAATTTTTTGCACAAAAACTTTGTTAGAATATAAATAATACTGCATACCAAAATTTTTGAAAAAATTAATTTTGGATTTTTAAAAAAAGATTCAAATTTTTTTTTTGAAAATTCAATATTTCAAAAATGGGTTGCTGAATTATTTTGAAATTTCAGTTTTAAATGTATATTAATATATACTCAAAATTGGCATAACAATTTTTTTTTTGAAAAATGTTACAAACATTTTATATATAAAAAAATAATTTTTAAGAAAACGGCTCCAACGATTTTAAATTTTTTGTTTGCATATATTCATATTTTTTCAAGTAATCAAATGGCATACTTTTGTTTGGGCTCTAAGTAATTTATCAGGCTGTTTGTACAATTAAAAGAACGATTTAAATGCTTTTTATACTTTTTCTATAATTACTTGAATATTTTTTAAGGTTCTTAAGCCCCATACAACTTGAACATAAGAGCAAGTTCGTGCGATCCAGTCGTGCATTTTATTTTTCATGTAGAGAAGACGGTGTTCCTCTCTCCTCTTCTGCTCGTAGAGCTCGCGAGCAGCTCTGTATGCCTGTTTCCTGTTGTTTGGTTGCATGTACTGTACATACATACTTGCCGGCATTCCTCGTGCAACCAGAGGTTTTACTGTGGTACAGTGTCTCTATTTTTTGATTCAGATCTTTTTTTTAGAACAAAAAATGTTTCAAATATGTCAACGATTTACTTCCAGGTTTAATGGTTAGGAAGTTATAAAATTCCAAACTTTCTCCCAACTTTTTCCCATACAATTTGTATGGCATAATGCGCATTTCTACCCTTTGAACATTTTGCAAATATTTTTTTTTTTTACAATTTGGTGTTATGATTTCTATTTAGAGCAAGTATCTTCGACGCATTTGTACATTTTATTTTAAATCAATTTTATTGATAAAAAAGAGTAGGGACCTACATATGTATTTATTTTGTTTTTCCTAGAAATATTATGTGCTTACTTACAACTCAGCAACTCACTCGTTTACTCTGGTATTAGGTCCGATTTGATGCACCAGAGATAAATTGTAGTAAAAATTAAGTACACTCAATTCCGCTTAACAGCACTCTGCTTAGCTGAAAACCTCGCTTATCTGAAACAAGAAATTCAAAACGGAGCCTTTTTGAGCATTTTCACACAAACTACTTCGCATAACTGAACACAGCGGCGTAGCTACCTAGGGGCAAAGTGGGGTGGGGCCCCAGGGCCCCGAAGGCTTAGGGGTCCCAGAGACTGACAGAAAAAAAAATTTCAAAGCGAAAATCAAAGTTCTTCTTATATTTAAGAAAGTTTTGGCTCAGTTTGTTTTGAATATTATGGGTCACTTTCAAGACTTGTGTATAAAGTCTCGGATAGCCTGTCCGGAACTTTTTTGCCAAATAAATTTCAACTTTTGACTTCAAATATCTCGGACAATAATATCCGACAGAAACATATAAAATCTTGGATAGCATATCTGCCTGCTATGAGTTTCCGTCCTAATATTTTGAATTAGGTACACTTAAAATCAATCCGTCGCGATTCATACTGAATTTGAATCTTTAAAATCAGTCACATTTAAAATTAAAACGACAAGGATTTTCAAAATAGCTTTTAATGGCCTTTAGTCCTATAAATTGGCGTTTCGTTCGGCTTACTCACTTGAACTTATCAGCGACATAGTAAGGGCTTTGTCATACGCAATTTATATTAAGTTCAGTTCAACTTACATGAATTTTTCAACGAAAATCCACTGTAAACTATATCCAACAAGATTAGAATTCCTAATCATTAAGCTGGAAGTTTTTTTTTGCCCTGGACCCATGTTCTATAAATCAGGCGATAACTTTTCGAATCGTTAAAATATGAAACAACTCATTCCTCAATTATCACCTCTGGAAAAAATCGGGTTTCTGTAACTGAACGCGATAAGTTTAGTTTCCGAACTATTCCGACTGGAATTTCCATTGGAAGGCGATAAGTTGAGATGTCAAATTGACATTTCAAAACCAAAACAATTCTTCGCGACGGTGTGCATATTTAACAATTTATATTTAAACTAGTCCTTTAATTGATTTTTTGTGGCGTGGATATTTAAATCTCGTTAGATTATGGAAATACTTACAGGACAAGATCTTAAGGTGGATAAAACCGAGTCAAAAAGTTCAGATTTGGACAAAATTCAGTGTTTGCCCACAGAAACGTCTCCAGCAAATCTTCAAACTGCAAAAACAATTATTTTTATTCAGAAAAAAAGAAAAACAAACACAGGTTTATGAGCGGAAAATCTGATTGCTGATTGCTGATTGGAGCTGGTCAAGCGCGTCCCATGTTGGTTACAAATGGACAATCAAAACAGGAGGCCCTGGGAAAGAAGTTCTAAAGGAATTAAACATTGAAGAACTTGAGGTAATGGATTTAAAAAGAAAATAGAGTGTTCTTATCTATGCATATAAACAACACTCGGACAAATTGGGAGCAGAAACAGTAGGACATGGGGCTTCACTTGCCCTGAAGGGAACTGAGAGTTCTTGAAGACGTTATTATTTTTGCATGACGCTGACGGAAACGCTGAAGTGAGAGAAGAGAGATTATCTTCGATCTGCCACTCACAAAACAGTGCAAAGTGTGCCACAGCAAGCAAATAATCCTTTCCGTTGAATTGAACACAATAATATCTTACAAGAAATATTTTGTTTAGTGAAGAAAAGTGACGACGGCAGTAATTTTAATTTCCTTCATTTTAAGGACGAAATAATTGAGAAGTAAATTAATAAGGACAGACGTGCTAATCTTCCCAATTTTGTGGCTCCTTATTTGGTACCCTACGATGGACGTTCTTTGATACACAGAGAATCTTGGGGCTGGGTAGCCTATAATACGTGTTTGAATGATTTGAAGACACGATTTGCATTTCTTTCTGAATGAATTGCAACGACAATTTGAAGATGTATGTTTGTAGGTATGTTTACATAAATTGTTTGCGTCTTTTTTGTTTACTTTTTAAACTATGTACTTTTTCTAGTTATTGCAGTTGGTGGCTGAAGCACAGTCCTTAAAGAAGAACCTGAATGAAAACCAAATATTTTTTGAAGTGGTTTCTCAGAAATATATCTAAGGTCGTTTGGAGTGTGGTTGGTACAATACTACCTGATCCTGTAGAATTGTCGTGTTTGAAGCTGTTAAGCACTCATTGTAATAAAACCATATGGATTAGTTAAACTATTACTTGACTTGTTATCATGTTTTAAAAGTTTAATTTTTATTTATTTAACAAATAAAGTTTTAAAACATATGTTTTTTCTTGGTGTAAAACCTTTAAATATGTAGGTACATTAAATTAACATAATATTGCTTATCTATTTAACAGCACATAAGTTGTACAATAATCACTCTAAAAATTTAAATTGATTTGAAAACAAATAAAAAAGTATTTGCTTTGGGAACGTCTCCTGATAAAATGCCTTAAGACGTGTTACCATTATCCCATCTCTGTTTGAACATTTCTGTATGATATAGACACAATATGGATGATTTCTTCAGTGAAATCCATAGACCGATTCCGGAATGAGCCATCAGATATATTGACTTGTTGGGTGGCACTATTTGAGCTTAGAAACTTTTTTGAATGTCCTCACTCACAGCATCGAGCACATAAACAGGATTCGCACCAACTAGCTTAAGTATTCATGTTAATAGGTAATATATCAACTGGGGCAGATAATTCACAGATATTTGGTGGAGAAGCAAATAACTTAAAGACTTTCTGTAACGACTACCAGCTTTCCTTCTTCCTGCATGTTTATTTCGAGTTCATCTCTTGGAATAATTTAACACCACCGTTTTCCGTATGTTGCTCATCATCATCGGATTCATCGCTCTAAACATGTTCGACTGAGTTAAATAAATCATATAAATGTTTTTTTTTTTAATTAAAACTTACATCTGCTTCTGGAGACGATTCTTTTTTAGGCGTATTATTATTCGATTTGTTACAGTTTCCTTCTTTTTATTTTAAGTCGATTGCAACCACTTTCTTGTCAATTGTTCCTTATTTTCTATTTTTAAATGTTTATGATTTATGAAGCATGAAGTTTGTGGAAGAAATTCACAGAAAATATTTACAAACACATTCGTTAACCAATAAATTTGTTTTATCGCCACCTATTTTGTAAGCGATAGGATTTGACGTTTGAAATGAGAAACTTATCGACTTTAAAATATACAGAAACCCAATTTATCGCATTTTTCCAGTATTTCTATTCCGTTTGTTCCAGTCGATAAAGTTAACGACTGTCAAAGTTACAGAAACCCGATTATGCGATAAATTGACTTGTGTTCCATTTTTAACCGTTTCTCGACAGTTTTTATCGATTCGATAGTTACAGAACATGGGTACTGGTCTACAGCTGATAGACATACAAATATTTGAAGAACATAATTTTATCTTTTCAAAAATGTATGGCACATCGCTGTTGAGTAAAAAGACCACGCTCCAATGCAGAAATGCATTATTGCTCTTTTCTGCATTTTTCCCAAATATCTTTTGAATCCCATGCTTGAGCGTATAACGCCTATATAAAAAAATAAAGCACATAAGTTAACCTTTTCAACGATACCTGACACATAACTGTTGAGTTGTGCAACCAGTTACCATATTAAGAATGCATTTTTGTTGTTTTTGCTGCTTCAAAGCCAAATATCTTTTGAGCCCCATGGTTTGGAGCTTGGCTGCCATGTAAGAAAATGAAGTACTCTCATTGACCTTTCCAATGACGTATGACACATTTCTGTTGAGTTGGTAGACCAAGTGTCAATCAAGAACTGCATTATTGATATATTTGGGGTTTTTCATGTCCAAGTACCTCTTTAACCCCATGGTCTACAGCTGACAGACATACAAATATTTGAAGAACATAATTTTACCTTTTCAAAAATGTATGGCACATCGCTATTGAGTAAGAAGACCACGCTCCAATGCAGAAGTGCATTATTGCTCTTTTCTGCATTTTTCCCAAATATCTATTGAATCCCATGGTTAAGCGTATAACGCCTATATAAAAAAATAAAGCACATAAGTTAACCTTTTCAACGATACCTGACACATAACTGTTGAGTTGTGCAACCAGTTACCATATTAAGAATGCATTTTTGTTGTTTTTGCTGCTTCAAAGCCAAATATCTTTTGAGCCCCATGGTTTGGAGCTTGGCTGCCATGTAAGAAAATGAAGTACTCTCATTGACCTTTCCAATGACGTATGACACATTTATTTCTGTTGAGTTGATAGACCAAGTGCCAATCAAGAACTGCATTATTGTTATATTTGGGGTTTTTCATGTCCATGTAGCTCTTGAACTCCGGATTCCACGGCTTAACGGCTATATACAAAAACGTAGTACATGCAATAACCTTTCCAACGATATATAACACATAAATGTTGAGCAGGTCATCCAAGTACCAATTAAGAAATGCATTATTATTGTTTTTGGTGCTTTAAAGCCGAATATCTTTTGAACCCCATGGTTTACAACTAAACGGCCATATAATAAAATGAAGTATTTGCAATGACCTTTTCATTGATGTATGGCACATCTCTGTTGAGTAGGTAGACCAATTTGCCCATTCTCCTTTACCATATTTTGACGGAATTCCGCTTATTTGAATAAACTAGTTTCAGTTTTCCGAAGTTCGGTTAATTGAAAAATCCGCTTAACTGATACAAATATTCTGCAACTATCGTGTTCCAGTTAAGTGGAGTGGACTGTATTAAAAACAGGCTTGTCAGAAAAAAGATCAATCTTCTAACAATGTGTTTGCATTGCTGTTAAAAAACGATATTATATGGTTATGAATGACTGAGTGATAGAACATTATTGTTGCTGCTCGAGAATTCAATGGAGAAATCTTTTCAAAAAGACAGAGATAATATACACAGGAGGTACTCTCACAACAAGAAGTAGTGTAACATCCGGCCTCGCACGAAATTGCTTTTATATCAAAGCACAAATATTATTCCTCCTGTGCCTCCTTCGTCCTTTTGCTCAGCTCAACTTGATGTCTTAGTTTTCATTCAAGGAAATAATGTCGACGCAATGTATGAAAGTGAAAAGATGACGACATTTATTGGGGCTCTTGAGCTCGTATATGAGAAAGCACATTTCTGTGAGGAGAATATTACGCCAACATGGGATTTGTCACAGCAAAGACAATGTAAACAATGTAGGCTGAGTAATAGTCCAGTCAAAATAGACATAAAAATGTGCAAACCTAGCCAAAATTCCGATAAGGCTGAAAATTGGTATAGACCTTTCTTTTAACATAACAAATCAGCTGCGAAAAGTCCTTGTCAATCCCACACGAGCATAAAAAGTTATTGAAGGTCAAGTGTCGAAAAAAATGGGTTTTCACCTATAACTTTCAAACGATAAATACTATTGAAAAGTAGTATGAGTAAATTTTGTAGATCAGGCAATTTTCTACAAAAAATATTAACACACTTTTTTTCGTAAGACAGATGGTTTTTCGGGTATATCTCCTTAACGGTAAATAATTTCGGAAAGCGTTTCAAGTAACGTTTGTAGACCATTTGACACTTTACAAGAAAATATTTTTAAAAAAATCCAAAAATGTACCGTTTAAAAGATATAATTATTTAAGAATTTGGTCAAAAGCCAAAAATAACGGTTTTCTGATTATTACTCGTAAATAACGAAGTTGTTCAAAATTAACGTATGCCCTATTTGTAGACGTTAAAATATTCAGCTTAAAAGATTATCACACTTTTGCCTTACGAGTGGTCGGTTACAAGATATTGCGATTTCAAAATGGCAAAATGTCGAAAATATAGAATTTTTACGTATAACTCTTAGACGGTTAACGCTCAGTTTGAAGACTATAAAATTGCCTACAAAATTAATTCGACCCAAGCAATAATGCACAAGGTATTGAATTTAAATATCGTTTAAATTGTAAGTTTTAGAAAAAAAAAATGTTTTTTTCTTGTAGAGTATCACATTATCTACAAACTTACATCGATTTACTTTTTGATAACATTCACCGTTTAGGAGTTGTAGATGAAAATCCTATATTTTTGACATTTGGCCCTTTTTAAATCACAATATTTTTTGACCAATCACTCGTATGAGACAAAATTTTACTTTTTATTAGGTCGTACATTTCAATCCTTACAAACTCAGTCTAAATTTTTTTTGAATGACTTAGCCATTTGAAAGTAAAAATTAAAAACAGTTTTTTTTTTAATTTTGACCAAATTCTTAAAATAACTATATCTATTGATTGATACATTTTAGAAAAAAAAAAAAATAATTTTTCTTGTAGAACACCACATTATGTACAAACCCTGCATAAAGTACTTTATGATAGCGTTAACCGTTTAAGAGTTATACGTGAAAATTCTATATTTTCGACATTTTGCCATTTTGAAATCGCAATATCTTGTAACCGACCACTCGTAAGGAAAAAGTGTGATAACCTTTTAAGCTGAATATTTTAACGTCTACAAATAGGGCATACGTTAATTTTGAACAACTTCGTTATTTACGAGTAATAATCAGAAAACCGTTATTTTTGGCTTTTGACCAAATTCTTAAATAATTATATCTTTTAAACGGTACATTTTTGGATTTTTTTAAAAATATTTTCTTGTAAAGTGTCAAATGGTCTACAAACGTTACTTGAAACGCTTTCCGAAATTATTTACCGTTAAGGAGATATACCCGAAAAACCGATATTTTCGTCAATTTACCATTTTTAAAACAGCTTTATTTCCTAAACCATCTGTCTTACGAAAAAAAGTGTGTTAATATTTTTTGTAGAAAATTGCCTGATCTACTAAATTTACTCATACTACTTTTCAATAGCATTTATCGTTTGAAAGTTATAGGTGAAAACCCATTTTTTTCGACACTTGACCTTCAATAACTTTTTATGCTCGTGTGGGATTGACAAGGACTTTTCGCTGCTGATTTGTTATGTTAAAAGGAAGGTCTATACCAATTTTCAGCCTTATCGGAGTTTTGGCTAGGTCAAATGTCTATTTTGACGGGACTATAAAAGGTTATACAAAAAGAGGGAGAAAGAACCTGAGCACTGGAACTATCGTTTCTTTAAAACCAGGACAAGCTTCAGTATGTTGGTTGGAATAGAAATGGGTATGTGAGTGCCCTTAAGTGTTCTCCTTTTTTGTATTAAAAAAATAAATTGCACGGAAAGACGCAATATGAAGCTGCAGCAGATGTTTGGAGGCATCTTCCTTATTGTTAAGCGTTTGAATTTCAATTGCTTGTTACACAATAATCCTGTTAGGAAACTGAGCTTTTTGGCGGGGACCTTTTTTATGATTGTAATTCATTCCTTAGATATTTACGATGGAATTTTAATTGGGAGTCATATTTTTGTAATTCTGTCGATTAAGCACCATTTTCAAAAATGGCGCCAATCTGTGAAAAATGGTAAAATAAAAAAAATCGTTAATTACTTGAAAAATTTCTATGATCAAAATAACGATTAATGTCTTACACCTTCGAATAAAATTTCAGTGTTGCCACTTTTCGGGAACATAATTTTTTTACTTCAACGGCTGGAACCTCCACTTTTTTTATAATTTTTAATATTTTGAACATTATCCAGCTGCCAAACACGAAATGTGAAATAATGATCGATACCTTAAAAATAGGTGTCGAGTAGACCGATCTTAGGTTAAAATGTCAAAAGGTTAAAAGGGGAAGTCCCCCCTTTTTTTGGTAATTGTTTATATTGTTAACATGAAGAAAGTTGCGGAAACAGCTCCAGACTTCAAATGTGGTTTGGAAAAATAACGGTTGATGTCTATTAAGATAGGTGTTGTGTAGAAGCAGCTTTGGCTAAAATTTCAGTGTTGCCACATTTCAGGAACATATTTTTTTTTTTATCAAATGGTGGTAGTTCCACTTTTTTGGTAACTTGTGATAATTATAAAACAAAAGAAGCAAAAACGCCTCATGGTGGCAAATGCGTGCTGAGAAAATAAGACGCAAGTTTTATCGTGTTCCTTCAAAATATTAAAAACTATACCAAAAAAATGGAAATTCTACCCTTTGACATCAAAAGAAAGTACAGGGTAGGCCCAAAGCCATGGGATGGGCCAAAAGTCACACCTGCGTGTAAAAACTGAACAACTTTTTTAGTTATTATTACTTTTTATTGTTTTTTTTTTTTAGTATAACATTAACTTTGGATGTTATAAATATTATCAGAGAGATGACCACCATTTTCATTGCTGAGCAATTGGGCTCTTAAACAGGCGTTTATTCAATTTTTACACGCAGACGTGACTTCTGGTCCACCCTGTATATTCCCAAAAAGTGACAACACTGAATGCGCCTGAAAGTATGTCTTTTAAGAAACCAACCCTCGTTTTCCAACACCCGTGTGGTGTCTGTAGGCGTTGTTGCAACTTTGTTAATGTAAGAAATATTAAAAATTACCAAAAAAAGGGGAGGTCCCACCTTTTGTCATTAAAAAAATTGTTCCTGAAAAGTGGTCACACTGACATTTTAACCCAAGGTGTGTCTACTCAACACTTTTTTTAAATATCGATTATTATATGGCAGGTGGCGGAAATTCTGCAACTTTTTTCATGTTCAAAATTTTAAAAATGATCAAAAAAGTACAGGCTCATACCGTTGACATAAAAAAAACGTGGCAACACTGAAATTTATCATGAAGGTGCGTCTACTAAACACCTATATTATAGGGAATCAATCGTTATTTTGATCATAGAAATTTACGATTTATTTTATCTAACCATTTTCCACATATTGGGCGCCATTTTTGAAAATGGTGTCCAAGCGACAGGATTAAAACAATGACTCCCAAGCGAAATTAGGTACATCCTTAGCATGTCAAAAATAAATTACGAACATAAAAGTAAGGTCTCTCCCTCCATTAAAAGCGCAGAGATTCTAGTACCCTGGCTGGAGTACAGGTTGGGCGTCATTTTCCAGTAATTTTTCAAAATGGCGCCCAAGTGACAGGATTACAAAAAATGAAAAAATGACTCCAAAGCTGAATTTCATCGTTATTGTGTTCAAGGAATGAACTTCAATCATAAAAAAAGGTCCCCGCCAAAAAGCTCATGGGATTCGGTTTCCTGGACCGGCGACAAAAAGATAAAAACCAAGGTTTAAATTGAGTAATCGTCCTATACATGGTTTGATATAACAATATGTAAAACACTAAAAACCCACGAAAAGAATGAAACAACATACATATTCTTGATGGATTTTCAACATTATAACATCCTCAGCACTATTTAACCATTCCAATCCCATTAAAAACACTCGGCTCTCTGGGTCAGGACCTGTCTACGACAGAAACTGCAAAGGAATACAATAAGACGTACTTTGCTAAGGACTTATTGTATCTATTATTTAAACGTTTTGTATGAATTACCTCGATCTGACCTCTACAAAATGAGACCAGTTTTTAAAAAGAATTCCAGTTTTAGCGAAAGTTGATTAATAATCCACAATAATGTATAAATATATCAAAAAAGAATTTAATACAGCAAATCTAATCACCTTATTTGTACATATATGTATATTCAGAAATGTCTTAAATAGATATGTTCAATATTACACAAACTGTCTCAATCTTTAAGTACTTCAATAAGTTTTTTTGTTGACTTTTAAATGAGGTGACGCACCACGACTTTGAATAGAAAAGGAGAATAGAATGGAGCAGCAATGCATCCGTGCACTTTATTTTTATATTTTTCATTCAATATTTCTAAAATCACTTCATTCTTAAAGTTGAAACATAAAATCAAATCAGTTTTGTGCATTTCATTGATGAATATACCTAAGGTTGATGGGTATATAGTACCTATAAAGGAAAAAATGTTGTCAAATGCATTAACTCAAGATGGCACGATTGCACTTAAACTTTTTACAGAAATACGTGCTTGTGCTGATGTTTTTTTTAGTGGTTATAGAAATAATAAGCACAATCTATGTATATATCCTTCTAAATAGAGACATAAAAAAAAATATTGTGAGGTATTTACACGTCATTCAAAGACACCAAAGTGTGCGGTGTGCCAGAGTATACCTAAATGTGGATGTAAAAGTTACTTGATAGTGTTGTTTTAGCTTTGACTTAATTCCTTGCATGTCTCATTGCACTTTTTAAGATTTTGAAATAAAAAACAATCTTAAAAGTTCAACATTCAATTCAAATCTTTGCAGAATAAAGCGGATCGGTGCAAAACAAACTGCTGGGTCATCATAGTAGTGGCCCACGTTGGGCGCCAATTTGTTACACTTTAAATAACGCGAAATTAACTAAATATCTTTTAAGATTATTACAAACGAAAATATGACTAACTGTACTCGTGCCAGATAGAAACGTTAAATTTAACAGAAGCTGGACTGTCAAACCCCAGATGCGAAAAAGAAAAATGGAAGAAACGAAAAAATCATAAAAAAGTGCAAAAGTCAGTGCTTAGAAAAAGCTGCCACCACGGCTGAACTCAGCACACCCCCTGAACACGAACTTTAAATTTTTAGTAATATTTTGTTAAAATATGAATTATTTATTGTTGATTTCTAATTACCAAATGGTGTCACTGAAAAACAATAGAAGAGGGTACCAGAAAGAAAGAAAGGAATCACAAACCTCCAAAACGAAATCGACGCACAGTGGTCCATTTTTTGAATTTCAGTGACCAAAATCATTTCCTAAGCCAATTCTTAATACAATTTAATGAAATTTGGTACAATTAATGATTTTGGGATACTGAATTCAATGTTACTGCAATAGACGCTCGAAATAGTGAAGTAATAAAAACCAGTGCCGAGATTCAGCTATTTCAGCGAGTGAAATGAGATGACTTGCCTTACTCGCCGACTCATCTCACTTCACTCGCAAAAGTGATTCAGCTATTTAAGTGAAATGAGTAAGCTCGAATTTAGTTTCGAACATGAGGCAAAGAATAAATATAAAAGAGCTAAACTCAACCTCCTTGTCTCACACTCACACTCGTTACGCAAAATAAAATGAAATAGCAAATAAAACAATGTAAACATTGGAATCTTTAATAATGGAGTATCTCTTGTTACAATTATTTTGTTTGTCGTAATTAAAGCTTGATGTGAGTTTTCAACCTTGAGAAATAAAAAGTTTACTAGTGTCGAAAGTGAATAGAATATAATTTTATTTAATATACATTATGTTAATGCATCCAGCACCTAGGATATCGCATTTACCACCTTAATAATGTATCGACCACCTTATAAGTGTTGATTCCCTGAAATTCAAAGTTTCTTTTCCTTTTGTATAATTAAGAAGACGACAACGACCTTTCCGTTTGAATGTTGGCTTTAATTTGATTCTCTTTATTGAATATAGGGCACAGACTATAAATAAATCTGTTATACAAACAACATTAGCACATTTCAAATACCAAACATGCCGCCCGCCTTGAAACATTAATTTCAAACAATTCATAGATAATTACTTCAAATCTGGCTATGCGGACCTTAAGAATTACTTAACTTCTAGATTCAGAGATTTATAAGTTCATTTTTTTTTTTTTTTAAGATTAGTCAATATTAGGTAGATACTACTTGTAATAAAATTTATGCATGTAAATTCATATAAGTAAAGTAAGGAAATTTTGTTCAACAATTACATTTAAGTTACTGATGCAAAATTTTAATTTTTTTTTTTTAATTAGTTTAACTTTATAATTCAAAGCTAACAATTTTAATTTATAGTAAATTTTCAACATTTAATTAAAATCAAAGCTATTCAGTTAAAAGCTGGCACAGCTTGGCTATTGATCGTTTGATGATGCCGTTTTTGGTTATTATTGTAGCCACTCGAACAAGGCCGTCACTTCCATAGTGAATTTCTCGAACTCGCCCCATCAACCATCGACCAGGCGGCTGATTATCATCGCGAATAAGGACCAAGTCGTTTTCTTTCAGGTTTTCCTTTCGTTTGTTCCATTTTATTCTTTGTTGTAGTGACGTTACATATTCATCTTGCCAGCGCTTCCAGAAAACTTGCTGCAGCTTAGATATGAGCTGGAATCTTGATAAAAGAGTTGGTTTCACATGCTCATAATCAGGTTCTGGAATTAATTGTAGCGAAGTTCCTACCAGGAAATGCGCTGGAGTAAGTGGTTCAAAATCTTCTGGTTCACAGCTCATTGGAACCAATGGCCTTGAATTTAAACATGCTTCAATTTTGCACAAGAGAGTTTGAAATTCCTCGAAGCTTAGAATGACGTTTCCAGCAACTCGTCGCAGATGAAATTTTGCTGACTTGACTGCAGCCTCCCAAAGGCCTCCGAAATTTGGGGCTGCAGGTGGTATAAAGTGCCAATTGATACGATCGCTTACTGCAGCTCTATTTAACTTCTCTTGAACACTCCTCGTGCTCAAAAAATCATTCAGCTCTCCCAATATGTTCCTCGCTCCTACGAAATTGGTACCGTTATCACTGTACAGGTTCTTACATTCTCCTCTCCTAGCGATAAACCGATGAAGGGACGATAGAAAGGCGTCAGTAGAGAGGTCTGATACCATTTCCAAATGGACAGCCTTTGTGGCAAAGCAAACAAAGACTGCGACATACACCTTTTGGCTTTTACATCCCCTTGAACGACGTGGTGTTGCCATGAATGGTCCCGCGTAGTCAACTCCTGCATTTAAAAATGCCTTCTCCTTCTGGAATCTTCCAGTTGGCAAATTTCCCATACGTTGATGCATCGGCTTTGCTCTGAATCGTTGACAGGTAGGGCAACGATGAACGTACTTTCGAATCGCATTTCTTGCCCCCAGGATCCAAAATTGTTTTCTGATGATCGCACCTACCAATTGTGGCCCAGCATGAAGATATTTTAAATGAGTATCTTTCATTACAAGTCTCACAAAGTTTCCCTTGTTAGGAATTATAGCTGGATGACGCTGTTCATATCCAAATGATGCGTTGTTAAGCCGCCCGCCAACACGTAGGATACCATCTGGATCTAGAATTGGATTTAGCTTAAGGAGCTCCTTTCCTGAAATCTGTTTTCCACTCTGCAAGTCACAAATATGCTCACTAAAATTCGGTTTTTGAACTGCCTTCAGTATACTTATTAGTGCGTTTTTCAGTTC
Organism: Dasysyrphus tricinctus; assembly: GCA_963921185.1. Taxonomy (NCBI): domain Eukaryota; kingdom Metazoa; phylum Arthropoda; class Insecta; order Diptera; family Syrphidae; genus Dasysyrphus; species Dasysyrphus tricinctus. The sequence goes on along the minus strand of OY992532.1, from coordinate 14,514,841 downwards.
GCACGTAGTTAGCCAGCCTACTATGGGGTCCTCCCTTTTGCCTATGCCATATTTTTCGTAAAGCTTATTCGCCCTTTTTACCTTGCAGTTGTGAATGAAACGAAGAAGATTAGCTGTAATCCTGAGTAAGCGATTTAATGAGGAATATTTTTCTAAATAGTCCCAAGATTGATCGTCACAAATGGTGTTCATAACTGCCTTCCTTTCCTCCAGCGTATTTTTGTCAACACGAATAGATGGAATTGATTCAAATTTAACTGGGTGTTCACGTAAAAACATTGGACCTTGCCACCAGAGCTTATGATTCCGTAACAGGCTACCAGATATTCCTCTTGAAGCGCAATCCGCGGGATTTACCTCTCCTCTAACATGAAACCAATTCTCCTTTGGAATGACAGAGTTAATTGCAGCCACCCGGTTAGCAATGAAACTTGCAAACCTTCGAGGATTCCCGTTGATCCAGTGCAACGCCACCATTGAATCAGTCCAACAATATACTTGTATATCCTTGTATTCTGGTATCTCGCGTATTTTTGTAACCAAGCTAACAGTTGAGCAGCGCACAATTCTAATCTAGCTATGACCAAAATCGGATTTAGGGGAGCCACCTTCGCTTTAGCCGTAACAAAACTAGTTACTACTCTTCCTTCCTTGCTAACACTCCGCAAATACAACACTGCACCGTAGGCATCCTCAGAAGCATCAGCAAATCCATGCATCTCCCATGATTCCTTGTTATGAGAAACATACCTCGAGATCTCTATATGTTCGATGTCATTTAAGCCATTTCGCAGCTCCTTCCATTTTTGAATGACACTAACTGGTACCTGGTCATCCCAATCTATTCCTCCTTCCCATAACCGCTGCAAAAGAATCCTGTAATTTATGAGGTACGGTGCCAAATATCCTAAGGGATCAAATATACGGGCCATTTCCGCTAACAAGTTCCTCTTGGTGAAGCAGGAGACTTCATATTTTTGAACCTTGAAAGTAAATGAATCTGTTATCGGATGCCACCTAAGTCCTAATGTTTTAATGGATTGATTTGACTCTATACACCAGCTCCAACTTGGCTCCCTCCTTTCAGCCGGAATCCCATTAAAAAGACTTAGAGAATTGGAACACCATTTTCGAAGAATCAATCCTCCTCTTTCCAGCAACTGACAAAGTTGATGAACTATTCTTTGAGCCTCCTCTTCACTGCTACAGCTAAATATAAAGTCATCCATGTAAAAGTTGTTAGCTATCAAAGCCGATGCTTCCGGAAAACTCTCCGCTTCGTCCTCAGCTAGTTGTAAAAGAACCCGAGTTGCCAAGAATGATGCCGGGGTTGTGCCATACGTTATAGTATTCAACTCATACTCCTTTAAATCCTCCGAGGGTGAATTCCTCCAAAGAATGCGTTGGAAACACCTATCTCGCACATCTACTAACACCTGACGGTACATCTGAGCAATATCAGCGCTTAGAGCTATAGGATTTATCATGAATCGGAAAAGAATGTGTGTTAAATCATTTTGTAGAACAGGTCCATTCAAAAGCTGAGAGTTCAAAGATTTTCCACCGTAGGGATCACACGAGGCATCAAATACCACTCTTAATTTAGTTGTACTGCTTTCAGGTTTGATGACAGCATGGTGGGGTAAATAGTATCCTCGATTTGCATGCTCCGCTTCAAGTTCTATTTCTGTCATATGGCCTAACCTTTGATACTCTTCCATAAAGTTTACATACATTTTTTGTAGATCATTATCCTTTACGAATCGCCGTTCCATTGCCTTAAGCCGCTGTTCCGCCTTTAAACGAGAGTTTCCCTCAAAAACTGCATCTTCCTTAAATGGCAGCCTGACAATAAACCTACCGTCCTCCATTCTTCTGTAGTGCTCCTTAAAATGTTTTTCACAAGGATGAGAGTCATAAGACCGTGTTATAACAGGCTTTGGCTCTTCTATTTCCCAAAACCGCTCCACCGACCTGTTCAAATCATTTAATGTGTGAAAAACCATCCTCCTATGCCCTTGCTCGTCATCGTCCTCGCTCGCTAAAACCCAACCGAATGCCGTTCCCATTGCTATAACCCTGTTGCTTTCATCGAATATTTTGTCACCATTAATCGATTTCAGTACGATACTCGCCTTTAAAAATATATCGATCGATCTTGGTGTAGAAAAGTGAGGATCTGCCAACTGGATGTCACCAAGCTGTGTTTTAACATCGTAAAATACCTTATGCTGCGGCAAATGTTTCGTGATTGTACCTAGTATTGCGGCTTGAGTTGAAACCTTGAAGTCGTTAATCCTAGACTTTACTTCTAAATTTATTGAACCCCTAACCTTGGCCTCACCCTCTCCTACAGCATCAATTGTTAGATCTGAACGACTTCGTTTAAGACCAAGATATTGAGCACATGCCTCCGTTATAAGCGAAACCTGTGAACCGGAATCTAATAGTGCTCTACATGGCTTATAAGCACCCGATTTGTCCTTGACCAAAATAATTGCGGTTGGCAATAAATTGTATTGTTTTGTCGTTCCCAAAGAATGGTTGACGCTGACTGATAACACACTGGCTGAACCTTGCGATGCTCCGACTGCTCCATCATTGTTCTCAACCCTTTCACCTTCGCCTATTGTATTTCTACCCAAAACTACCGATGCTGCTCCTCCGCTGCTTGCTTTCAGCTCTGCATGAATTAAAGTATGGTGTTTCCCTTTACACTTCCTGCAAGTAGATGACTTGCATTCCTTAACCGAGTGGCCTGAGTTTAAACAGTTATAGCAAAGATGGTTTTGAGCTATAACCGATCGCTTTCCATTTAAATCTAATTTTATGAACTGAGGGCATACGCTCACAAAATGATTTTCCTTACACATCGTACATGCCAAGCTAATAACAGAATTAACTGCCTGGCGATTGATCCTATTAGAAGACCTCGAAGTTCGTTTATTAGTTTGTAACGATTCTAATTCGAATACCCTAGCCGACAGAAACTGCATCATCTCGTCAAATGTTGGTGACTTAATGTTGGCTGTTTGCCTTGCCCACAGTTGTTTAGATTCGGAGTCCAGCTTAGACGCAATTACATAAATTAACCAACAATCCCAATGCTCTGTTGGTACATTCAATGACTTAAGTCCAGATATGGATTCCTTGGTAGTACTAAAAATGTTTCTTATGCAACTTGCACTTGGAAAAGAACCTACACCTGGTTGCTCCATTAAAGTCCTAACATACGATTCTATGATTATTTTTTCCTTGTCATACATGCTGTTCAAATCCTCCCATGCCTGTTCATAATTCGCGTCAGACACATTTATATGTCTCAATAGAGAAGCCGCTTCCCCCTTTAGAGATAATTTCAAGTACTGCAGCTTCTGAGCACCTGACAAGGTTCTTGACTGATGTACTATTGTCGTGAAAAGATCCTTAAAGGTAGGCCATTCCTTGTATTCACCCGAGAATGTAGGAATTGAACAGGGGGGTAACTTGGTACCACTATGAGAAGTACTGGCACCAATGTTAACCTCTGAAAGCCGATTTAATGCGGTCACGATTGAAGCCTGATTATTCGCAATAAGACGTACAGATTCCTCAAACTCTGGTGGTATGTTTTGCGTGTGGTGAACATTTGTCGATTCTGCCGAGACCGACAATCGGCCTGGATTTATTTTGTTCGAACACCAGGTTTTTATGGTATAATACTTATTTTCGAACTCCTCTCTAACCCCTTCCTCCTCAACTAATTCTGCATCTGACAACAAAGCTTCAATTTCCAACTGCACTTGTTCGAATGCTTGCATGTTCTCCTCTAACCTAATAAGTCGAGTGTTTGCATCTGCGGCAGAAATAGTTTCATCCGCGGTTTCCCTAAAATATTTTTCTAGGCGGCTGAGGATTCCTTTATAAGTGCCTCTTTTTTTTCTTAATGCTTCCATTGCAAATTATGTATAGATAAAAATGAAAGAGGTACTCACCAGTGTACTATTTAATTACAAAATTGCGATGTATTTCAAATTTATCCAACTTGCCTGTCTCACTTTTATGGTCACTACTGTGCCTTGGCTAAGAAACGACAAGAACACTGTACCTTTTACATTTTTTTTTGTTTTAACACCAACACACACTCGTTTCTCCCGTTTCACAGTTTCTCTCGTTTAACCGTAGGCTATTATTCTACCGCAATATTCAAGGCAATACCGTTCTATATTTTTTTTTATATATGGGATTACCGATATGAAATTTATACATTTATGCCACCTTTATTACGTTTATTTAAATGGATTTTTTTCCTCTTTTCACAATTTCTTAGTTTAATACCACTTTTCTTACTCTTTTATTTTAGTTAAGTTTAAGTTCACCACACAACATACACCTCCGACACGCCGCGCCGCACCGCCACCACCGTACCGCACACAGCCCGATGGGAATCAACCACCTTTTTTTTAACAAAATATACCGAATTTGGTTCGAAGGACCAATGTTAATGCATCCAGCACCTAGGATATCGCATTTACCACCTTAATAATGTATCGACCACCTTATAAGTGTTGATTCCCTGAAATTCAAAGTTTCTTTTCCTTTTGTATAATTAAGAAGACGACAACGACCTTTCCGTTTGAATGTTGGCTTTAATTTGATTCTCTTTATTGAATATAGGGCACAGACTATAAATAAATCTGTTATACAAACAACATTAGCACATTTCAAATACCAAACACATTATGTGCATATGATATAGTAAAATAAGATTTAAGTATCAATAAAAGGGTAGTTGTTTTCATCTACGTTGTTGTTTTTTATTTCGTTTCCTATGCATGAATAGGAATTCTTGAGAAAAACACACATACCTATCTAAAACTGGAAATTTACCAACACATACACCAAGTCACTGCGGAAATATCTGGCGAGTAATCTGACATTTCATTTCACTCGCTCACTCACTCACTTTTGCTAGCTGAATCGATGTTTGATGAAAAGTGACTCATCTCACTCACTCCCTGCGGTTCGAATTAGCTGAATCTCGCCACAGGCCTGTTCACTATTACGAGATTATTCACTTTTTCGAGCGGTAGTTTTAATACACTTTCTAAAGATGAATTTGATCCAAAATGCACATTTCCTCCATGTGAATGTTTTTAATTATAACTAAGCATTAAACAAGGCTTTCACTCAGGTTTAAACAAAGAACAGAAACAATTCTTCAGTGTTCTCAAGCTATGTAAAATGTCAAATTATTGTTCAGATTCGATCAAATTAGGCCTTAAAATAATTTCCAATACAAGAATTAAAAAAAAAAAAAAAACGAGCACTAGAATAATTTTTAATACCTTGGGAACATTTTGGACTATCTTAAATTGTGTACAAATCAGTATTAGAGTCATTTTTATATGAAAATACATTTAGCCACTTGTTTTAGTACATTGCAAGCTTAAACTTGACTCAGTTACTGACTTCGACATTACTTTTTTTTAATTTTTTAATTTTTGTCCATATGCTCCGACATAAATTGTATAGCCCCTGTTTGAAGTAGAAAAAATAGGCAAAAACATTGAATTAAACATCCCCAAGTCATTAAGTATACCAAATTTCATTAATTTGTACTAAGAATTGGCATGGGAAATGATTTTTGCCGCTGAAATTCAACAAATGGACCACTGTGCGCTGGTGAAAATAGGCATAAATTGATAGAGGATTTTGTATTTCTTGATGGGAATTTAAAATAATATATTTTGCTCGAAGGCCCTTTTGATTGACAGACAGGTGGTCCGTTGCAGTCCAATTACCCAAAGAAGGTTGACATTTGGCCCCGCCTGCTAGATGTTACTCTTTTTGCCCAACATAGTTTTAACTTTATTATACTGTACTGTAAAAGAGGAACCATTGTTAATTAATCCCTGATTCCCCAAATCTAATAAAAACGCACCAAAGTAGGATATATTTTCCAGGAAAAAGGTTTTAGAATTTCGAAATTGATTTGTTCGATTTTTGCTGCTTCCGTCCGGTTTTCTCTGAAATAGTTAGAAAAAAGGGGGAAAATGGCTGAACGCGTTCATCATGCGTTCAGTAGCGACCAGCAAATGCCACGATGATTTATGTGGAAATAAGTAGGACCGCTGTTCAGCAACATAGAATAGTAAGCAACTGTTACTTTGTGACCAGAGTATCAAGATTAGATAAGAGATAATTGAAAAGTGTTAGAAATCGAAGAAATCAATTTTGGTTAAAGTATAAAAAGTAGAGCAAGTGAAAGAGAACTTGAGGAGGAAAAACAGAAGAAATCGTACAGGGAAGAAAATTTACAGAGGAGAGGAAGTTGGAAAAATAAGTAGAGTTTTAAACCGTTTGGTAATTTTTCTATTCATATTTAACTAGTTAATTGTTCGTTATTTTGTGGCTCAAATTGTGCTAATTTGAAATTCGGTTAGTTTCTGTTTCCCTTTATTAAAATCCTCTTTGGTTCTTTTGGGACAGTGAGGTAATGGTTCATCTTCTTTTTTTTAATCTAACATTTTTTTAAAATTCAATTGAAAAGATCATGGGTTTTAACCATCCATTTTTAAGATTTCTCAAGCTAAATACTTAATAAATAATCTTTTAGTTCCAAATTATAATTCAATTCTTTCCACCGCCACCGGCGGCGTCGGTTTTGCTTCAGAGGTTTGTAATTCCCTTTAACAAAAAAAAATCACTGGCGCCCATTTTATCTTCTGTTCAGATTGGGAAAAGAAACAAGAAAATAAATCATCTGATTAATACAAAAAAGGTAATCAAAATATTAATATTCTAATAGTTTTGCTGAACCCACTCTTCCTTAGCAGTTGGAGTTGGCAGCATTTAACGTGCTGAACGCGTTCTTTTTTTCTCCGCCAGCGAAACTCATTCCGAAAGTTTGGACTTAATGTTCGTATGATCTTTCCTCGTGGTCGCGCAGCTCGTTTCGTTGCTCTTTCGTGCCAGGAGAAAACAATAACAAAAGGCCAAACGAGCTAATAAACTGAGAATCTATACAATTTTGCCCATCCCTCTTTCCTTTTTACCAGTTTTCCTCTTGCTTTACACACGAACAATGCCTTAACCCAAAAATTTTCCTCCAATTATTCACAAGTTTCCTCAGATTTTTCGTAACTAGTTTGTTTGTTTCAGAACTCCACTTTTACGATTTTAAAATCAATCATCTTTCTTTTAACATTCAAAATTTTCTTTTTCTAAATTTACAAAACTTCTTATTCAATCTTAAGCCAAGTCGAGAAATGTCTTTCTAGGCTTTTTACATGCCTGGAGAGTCTTTTCTTGTGTTTTCGGCCAATCAGTGACCCGTGATTTGGGTCGCGTCATCATTCAAAAATAGCCAGTCTATTTGCGTCAGTAGGCCAACGCAGTTGAAACCTTGCAGCCTTTCCTATTCACACTTTTAAGCATCCCAATTTTATGCATCATCACCTATGGGGTGATTTCCAGTGTTAGGCAATCAAATGAGTGCATTTAACCTCCTATTCTCCCCGAATAAGTGCGCTTTCACACGAGGAATGAAATTTCAAAAATTGCCTGGAGATTTGTTTCCTCGTGTGAAAGGTACAAGAGATTTTTAAGGAGATTAAAAGAAAATGTCAAAAAAATCTCCAGCAACTTGTTTCTTCATGTGAAAAGAGACTAAATTTTGGAAAGAAAACTTTGGGAACTTTGTTGTTAACACGGGTAAACAACGGGGTCCCCTGCAAAACAACAACAGAAATAGTATTGTGAGGATTTGGCAGGACCTTATTTAAATTATCAAGGGAGTTTGTAAGACTTCCCTATATCGAATTTATTTCGTTGGGCTATTGTGCAGATCTTGGGGAATGGACTAGCGGTTAACGTTCCATCTTTTACAAAAAATATTTATGAGATCGGTTGGGCAAGCAGCCTTTTTCAATAAGAGTTATTTTGGCATTCGGGGACCAAATATGTCACCTGTCCCAAGTGTCGTCTGTGCTTTTCTTGGTGTTTGGTGTGATCAGATTTCCCGTCTGTCAAATTTGGTACTTGGATTGGGGGGCCAACTGTCAACGCGATGAGCTACTTCATTTCCATAAATGTCATGGTGTGGTGGGAAGGGTGACTTAATTTGTTTTGTTTCGCCGAGCAGTCTTAATTTACAACGGCAACGATCAACCAGTTTTGACTTCATTACAATTGATAAAATTGCTCTGATTGCCGCCTGGCCAGATAATATCAAATAAAGAAGCCAATCCTTCGTACGTTTCACCCCCCAAAACCTATTTTTTTTTACATTGTTGTATTTGTAATTTCATTTCGTGTCGAAGAAATAGATGTGAATTACAACAACAACAAGACCTGTGCCGAATGATGTGCTGATTGCTGAATGACTAGTTGATTCTATGTGTCCGTTTTGCACTACTTTTCACTAATACTTTGCAAATCTATTCACCACAGCAACAGCTGTTCGTTTCAGCTTGTAAGCAAATCAAATTGACTGCCGAGGATTGTCTTCTTTATTTGATATTCTCTGCGCCTGGCTATCTATGAAAATGCCAATGTCTTTGCTTATGCGGAAATATATTTTGCGGCCTGCGGCACTTCCGCTTGGAAAACACTGAAAAAGTTTGGGAGCGCCAATGATCTACGGGATATGGCATGTGGATGGATTCTCTGAGAATATACCTTCCCTACCTACCGTTGAGTCTGTTTTGAAACTGTCTGTAAAAACCGATACATGATACGCATCTATTACCCAGTTTTCCTTCCATAATTCCCTTGCCATGCCTTAGTTGTTCCTTGAGATTTAAAGGCTTGTGCTTGATTTATTTTTTCAACGCTACGAAATGGATCTAAGACAAATATCTATAACTCTTGTATCGTATTCTCCGACAAGCTGCTACTACCAAGAACAATAGGACAACTCACGACATGATTTTTGAAGGAAGTTCATGGTGCACAGTGACTACAGTAGCCGTTTTCCTTTTGAGGTTGCAAAGTACTTATGAGAAGATGAAAACCCTAATCTAGTACTACCAACTGCACATAGTCTCATGTGCGAGTAGACACATTTTACATGGGAAAGTAGTTTGATGTGTTCCATTGAAAAAAGCTAGCAAAGTACTTGCAAGTACTTCGCCACCTCCAAAGGAAAACGCCTAGTATTACACAGTTGTATTGGTTGCGTTCCTGATGTACAAAAATTGTCGGACTACCATACCACCCAAGACCCAACTGAGTGAGTTTGTTAAAACTCGTCTTCCATATTAATGGTGCAAACATACACCATATGGTCAAACCACAACCATATCCAACATCCGTATATTTAAATGAAAGGGATATGTCCGGTTTCAGCAGGATATGTGGCCTTTATTGAAAACCTTACTTCATGTGGAGTGAGCAGACGAAAACCAATTGGACAACCCCCTGAGGAATTGTATGCTTTTTTGAACCAAAATGCATACTGTCTTTCTTGATATATTTTTGTCGAATTCAAAGTGTGGAATATTATCCCCAAAGGGCATGTCCACAAATTAGTGAACTCTAATTCACTTTGATCCACAGGTCAGTTTTGGTGCTAATTTAATGACCGAATAAGTTTGCTCACATGGCTACCATTTCTATCTACATATGTATTTCCCTCTGAAGGCTTTCGCCCCATCTCGATGTTTTTTTTTTAACGTAGCCTAATAGCCTATTGAATAGACCTTTTAAAAAGGAACAATTACGTGCAAGGGTTTTTATTATTGAATATGTTTGTTTGGCCCATAAGCATGCTTAAAACCGAAAATGCTACTAAATTCACCCATGCGTTTCTGAGAGAATGGTCACACTGGCCACTTTTCAGTATTTTTGGTATAACTCGAAAACTAAGCTGAATTTGACAATTTTACATATAATACTTTTTGTTCAAAATTGAATTTTCTATCGAAATGGATAGCTTGGAAAATTTTTTAAAAAAATTTAAGCAGCAAAAGTAAACAAAAACCAACATAAAAATAATCGAAAAATCAAAGATTTTTTAATTTTTTTCTAAATTGCACATAACTTTTTTCGGAGCAAAGATACGCTCAAGGCATGCATAAACAAAGTAAACTGGAGTTTAAGGGCTTTAACATGACATGTTAAAAAAGCCATATTATTTGAAAATTGACAGAAATATATCTATTCAAACTTTACCATTTATTACCATTTTTCACAGTTTTTGCCCGAAAGCCAATTTTTTGGTACTTAATGACAAATTTAACGCTCCTAGCAACTAGTACCAAATCTTATGTTAATCGGACCAGCCGTTCGGCCTGTAGGTCTGAAAGCATTAAAAAACAGCCGAAAAACGAAATTGCGAACTTATATCCTTTTTATAAATTCTCTATAGTTCTTATGTCATATTATAGCGAAATTTTTATTTCGAACATTTTTACGAAAATGAAATTTGCCATATTGTACCGAAAAAGGGACTTTCGGGCCAAAACTGCGAAAAATTATAAGAAATGATAGGGTTTGAACGGGAATATCTCTGTCAATTTTGAACAAATATTAATTTTTGAACATGCCATATTAAGGCCTTAAGTCTCTACTTTATTTTGTCCGAGCATGTATTGACCCTATCTTTGCTTCAAAAAAAGTTATGCACAATTTATAAAAAAAATTTAGATATCCTTGATTTTTTGATTTTTTTTAGGTTGGTTTTTGTTAACTTTTCCTGCTTAAATTTTTTCGTAAAATTTTTTGAGCTATCCATTCCAATAGAAAATTTAATTTTGAACAAAAAGTATGTAAAGAAAATGTATGTATTTCCTTTAATTTATTCAATCACCCTGTGATGCCTCCCAAACGTAAACATAATCGATGGACTAATAACATGTGCAATTGATTGTCAAACTAAGGATTATACCTATCGAAACCCATTTATAGTTAGGAATCGAGACTTTAATTTATTAACATTAAATGTCGTTTCTTTAATTACAGGTGATATTTTATTGTAATTATTTTAAGTCAAAATTTGTTAATAATAAAATAATGCTTTAATTACAGAGAAACTCAGATATGTTTTGAATTATTGTCATCTTTGCAATTAGTAACCTTATAAGTATTATATGTAAAATTGTCAAATTCGGCATAGTTTTCGAGTTATACCAAAAATACTGAAAAGTGGCCAGTGTGACCATTCTCTCAGAAACGCATGGGTGAATTTAGTAGCATTTTCGGTTTTAAGCATGCTTATGGGCCAAACAAACATATTCAATAATAAAAACCCTTGCACGTAATTGTTCCTTTATACCCCTCATTTTCCGGTCTATTCAATAGGCTATAATAGCTTTATTTAAAAACCTTTTAGCTCGAAAATCTGACTAATGAAGCCAAAGCTTTATTTTTTATAAAGCCATCCACATCAATTCAAATTGGAGGATAATAATTTAAGTTACAAAAATCCAACTAAATAATGACAAACATTTATTAGAATAACAAATATAAAACCTCAAAGATTCATGTGACCATCGCCTGTCACCTGTCGTTACAGACACATGCCATCGACATGTCAAAAAGAATAATTATAGGTATTTCACTTATTTCTTCTTTTCTTGATGTTGGCCAACACAACGTTTAAAGTAAAATATTGTCAAACTCAATGGGGTATTTGCATAGATGTTGCTTGAGCTGCTGCTAGCCTAAACTGGAGTTTATCTTATGGAATTTCAATAAGATAAACTCCAGTTTGACTTAAAACAGCTTGAACAACATCTAGGTACTGGTACATATGTATGAATATGCCTCAATATCAATAGTTACCTACATAATAATCGTTAAATCGGAATGAATTTATGAATAACGAAATGTTCTTCTTCTGGATTATACGAAGTCAATTAAGTAAGAAGTTTTTGCATTGAAATTTAACCACTTTCCGGAGATTTGCCAGGATTATACCATACAATTGTTTCCGACTGCATCAAGTTTGAATCCAACAATTTGTGCGGTGAAAACTTTAAATTGCATTCTCCCCAATTCAAGCCTTAAATGATTCCAGAAATTTGGAAACAATGTTCTCTGATACATATACATATAGTTCTAAGTAATTCCAGAATCAGATATGGTGATATGGGTATGCAAGTTGGTGGAGGTTTTAATTGCGTCTATGCAGAAATTTGCATCCTTGTGAAATTTGATTCAATGAGGTGAAGAAAGTTATTGCAATTTTTCAAAAAATTAAATTGAGTAAAAGAGTAGCTAAATAATATTTTGATTGTTTCTATACAGCATTCCCATAAGTAGAAACAGACTATACATTCTGATTTGTGTTCTTCTCCAGTTCTTTACCTCATAAAATAATAACACCAGTAGTCCAGTCATAATATGGGTTTTTAAACCATGCAAATTGTGGGGTAGTTTCTATTTTTTCTCTGCTTTATGTTTTGGGGGGTGCTGAATCCGAATCTGCTGCGACTAAAGTTTCGTGACGCAACATGGAGAAAAATACAAAAATGCCCATTAGCGCTGAAGCGGTCATCGAATATTGACGTATTTTTGCTGTTTCCACAAAACCCATTAGGTATTAAAAGGCGAAGGCTAACAACCGGCATGAATTCCATACATGTTATCGATAGTTTGTATGGAAACCATGTTTTTTCTGTGATGGCGTCGGTAATTCCCGATGTCATTTTTTCGTTTTAAATCGCCATCTCTCTTGGCTCAGCTAAGCCCCAATCCCCCAATTTTATGCAAACGTCAGTTTTGCTACGAGCTGTCAACGCATAGACAAGTAAAACTTTGTGTCTTCTACTACACGCCAGTAACAGAGTTTTTATCCGCTTTTAATGGCGTTTTCCATATGGGAAATTCAGATTTCGATCCAAAAATTGATTTTTTTCGTTGCCATGGAATGGATTCCAAATTGATTTTTTTTTGCCAATGTATTTGTGTAATTTAACGTGTATCTCATTGCTCGTAACAATATGCATCCCTTTTCTACTTTTGGTAGAGTAATATTAGCTTCATGAATTCACCGATTAATATAAAACAGCTTCCTTTTTCCTTTGCTTGCACCTGCAATCAGTAATATTTTTTTTTAATTTGTTGATGAAAAAATACGCAATCAAGGGCTTATGCACAAATAGCCTTTTGAATAGACCTTTAAAAAAGGAACAATTAAGTGCAACGGTTTTTATTATTGGTATGGGCCAAACACCATAAGCATGCTTCAAACCAAAAATGCTACTAAATTCACCCAAGCGTTTCTGAGAGAATGTTTACACTGGCCACTTTTCAATATCGAGATTTTATGAATCGAGATTTCAACGGTCGCCATTATAAAAGTCGACATTTTGAAAGTCGACATTGTCATAGTTCAATAAATCGCATTTTTTGTAATTTAATTTTTGTTGCAGGGTCTGTAATGTGTTTTAATATTAATACAATAATAAAACATCCAGATAATGAGGAAGTTAGAGTTCGGAATATAAGGTTTAATGTAGGTAGGCAACAAAAATGCGTTTTGGGTTTGTGTGTAAATGGAAGTCCACACAAGTGCAGTGCATGCTGCAAGTTATACATCAATTTATATTGAATAATTTTGAATGAACAACAACAACTTGCGTGTGTTACCACCAAGTATATAGGCTAAATGCGTTTTATTGAACTTTCTTGAAGCTAAACAAAAGGTAATATAAAATTAATAACTACCTGAATAAGTTAGTTATTATAAGAATCAAATAAGAACTTGTGTCTTAAACATAGTCTTAAATTTTCCACAGCATCAAAAAACTGTTAAGTTCCGTGCAAACATTTAAAGCGGAGCGTTGTTCTTTGGGTTACTTTCAAATGACTGACAGAGACAAACTATCGACAAGTCCAAATGTCGACTGGTTAAAATGTCAATTTATATTTTAAATATAGACTTCTCTATATATGGGAAAAACTCCGATATGTCGTTATTTTTCTCTTCTTCTATCAGGGCAGTCGACTTTTTGTCAAATCGACATTTCAGTAAGTCGGTAAAAACAAAGACGGTATTTTAACTAACAAAAAAGTCGATAAGAGTCGACATTTTAACCAGTCGACATTTTTGTTGTCGGTCATTCGTACGTAAACCCTATATACGGCTAGTTTTGGATTCGTGCAGAAATTTTTTTTTGACATAACAATCAAACATGACATTGCGATGGGCGATGATAGAGAACACGACAAAAGCGGGTGGCATAATTCTGTCTGTCTGTTTGTATCTGGATCTACAGCCTTAACCAATGATGCGATTTTCTTCAAATTTTGAGCTCAAGGTTCTTTTGTAACTCTCCAGAGCAGTAGCGTACCTACCGCGGTATCAGCCGTATCAATGATACGGGGCCCCCGATTCAGATTAGTTGACGAGTGTAAGAAAGTTTTCATTGAGATGCTTTCGATACACAATTTTAATAGGTTCGCTCGTTGAAGTTAACCTAGAGTTGACCCAGGTTTTCTTGACAACCACAATAATTGTCAAAAAACACCAAAGGATTCTCAATTGTGAAATAAGCAAGAATCAACATTATCTTTACAAATCAATAGAAACAAACCACAGCTTCCATTTTCTATTTCTATTTGTTATTATTAAAGTAAAAAATGCTTTGGAGCTCATGTCACTCTGACGATTTATTCTTTACCCCAGCTCGCCCCAGCAAGAAACCTAGATCTCCTTCAGGGGAGTTCAGGGTGACCCTATGTATGTGTCAAAAAATACAGAATTTGCTGGTCAGGGCCCAGGAGAATTAGACGAAAAAATGGTTAAACTAAGATATAATTCTTATAAAACTAAACTTCGATGGAGAGCTCCGTTTTACTTTACCTTCATGACCAGTTTAGTTGAAAAACTTATCAAAACTTCATTTTTCGATGGACAACATTTTTTGTACAAATTGTATTCGGGTTCATCTCCTTATTATAAAATAAAGTTTTGGGTGGAAGAGGTAAGGAAAAGTTTTATCAAAAGAGGGAGTGGGTTGTGCATTTGTTTTCTAAAAACTCGTTCGAATTTCATTTTACAACGAATAATTGAGGAACCAGAAACTTTCATACAGTTTTATTATCTTAATAATGAGCTATCATTGACGTCCAAAAGTTATAGCCTTTCCGTAAAGTGACAAACAAATATTTTTCGAAAAACATATCTAGGAGACTGGTTACTTTTCTTCAAAAATCAAGCTGGTTTAAATTTAAGCTCATATAATGCTATACAAGAAAGATTATTACACTATTTTACTATAGAGCAACAGATTTTGGGAAAAACGTGCATAAACGTTACAAAATTACTATTGATATCTTTTCAACACTCAAAAGTGTTATATTCTTTCTTTCGTATAATTTCATGTGCTTGGATTTAATTTTTTTGAACAAATTAACGGTTATATCTTAATCTGAGTCCCTGTTAGGAAAAATGGCGCCCTTAAAAAATGTTTGATACGGGGCCCCCAAAGTGCTTGCTACGCCACTGCTCCAGAGGGTAAAATTTTTTACAGAAGATATCAAGAAAAAAGGAAAAGTTAACAACATGAAAAGCTGAATTCTGGTTCTCCGATGACATCTTCAGTTGTAAATTATTTTGAATTTAGTTTTTTACGAATAAAAATCACTAATTAACGAGTAAATTGAAAGAGATTGTCTTCCAAAATTTAAGCCCCATGACTATTTTTTAACAAATCGTAAAATTTGATGTTTATTTTTTTTTGTAGATAGTACCTACATAATTTGTTCCACCAAACAAAAGTAAGATTGAATTTACTCGATAATCAACAGACAAATCAAAAATTGTTCTCTTCAATTTCCGCTCGGCTAACTTATAAGATACACCAAAAACCAAACAAAAGACTCAATCAGTTAAAGCCTAATGCGGTTCGGATATTTGTTTTACTTCTATTTTTTTTTTTTTGCCTCCGTCCCTACCATTTTCTAACAATCGGATAAGTTTTATTATCCAAATGGATACAAATATCTAGGAGGAAACAAGCCGAAAATGAAAGTTCCTCATAGAGAAGGAAATAGCATTCATCCAATAAAACGACATGACCGAAGTTAAGTTGCCAACAAGAAAGCCCCCAAAAAAAAGATAGATAAAAATCATCCATGACCAGACCCCAGACCATTATGTCCTTGTTCGTTGTATAAACTTCGTTCTGGCTTCTGAAAATCAAATTGGAAATTCAAGGAAAAGAAAGAGGCAAACAACAGAAAGTGAAAATAAAAAAAAAAATCCGGGGAAATTTACTTTTTGAACCCTGTCCAATTTTCCCATTAGATTGTCATGCAAATCGTCCAGGCAATGAAGTGATGCGGAAAAATCGCACACAATCTTTGGAAATTGCTTTCTTTGCCTCTTGACGGTGGTGCTGGTGCCGGTGTGGTCGAATGGATTTGTTTTTTCCTTTTTTTTATAATTAATCTTGTACATTTATTAAAACATTAAATTCTAAATTATTACAATTACGTTAATAAATAATAGTGTTGTAGTTTAGGCCTCTATTTTGTTGGCATCAGCAGTTCCGCATTAAACAACGAATTCACAAATAGATTGTAGTAGAGTGACTTTCTGTGACGACAGCGATGAGATGGGAATCACATCTTCTTCATGTAGCCATCGTATTTGAGGTTTTGGAGGAACACCGGCTGCATGTCGGCATACCAGGAGATCTCTTCACGCTGCACGACTGGGCCGTCCTTGCACGTCAGCCAGTAAGTGCTCATCAGTCCTTTACCCTTGAATTAAAAATTGAAAAAATATTTTGTGTAAGTTGTAAGTTTCTGTGAAACAAATTGAATGAAGTTGAAGTTATCTTTTAAAATTTGATTTAAAATCACCTTAACATCTATTAATCCTCGATGTTCGGTCTTGAAGCCACCAACCTTCACCAGCGCATCGTTCATCTCTTCGGTTATGTGGATTTTATGTGCTTCGCCTGTTGATTCCATGCGAGATGCTGTATTCACTGTGTCGCCAAACAAACAGTAACGAGGCATTTTTGTCCCCACAATTCCAGCCACCACCGGACCCGTATGAACTCCACATCGGATTTGCAGAGTTTCGGAACTTCTGCGTGGGATTTTGAAAAAGCTAGAGGCATCCAACAAATCCAAGGCCATGGTTGAGATTTCTGTTATGTGTTTGTTACCTAAAATGGAATTTTCTTTTGGGTTGATAAATACTGTTTTAATTGGATGCCTGGAAGACAAAGCAAAAAAGAGAGCGAAAAAAAGCAAAGAAGTTAAAACAAAATCGAGGAAAAAGTTTAAAAGAGGACATAGAGATCCCAATTTGTTGGTTTTATTTTATGTTGTTGTATAAACAGAGAGAGAGGCATGATAGCTATTGGCATTTATATTTGCATTTCTTAAATTTAATGTCTTTTCAGATCTATCAGACAAAAGTCTTAATTTTGTTGGCATTATGTGAATCAGTTCCAGATCTCGAAGTCTTTTCTTTTTAAATAGCACCAGCGAACAACAAGTCGCTGGCGGAGTTATTAAAGATTGCATAATTTGGAAATTCAGCTTTTAGATACGAGCTCAAGCCTTAAACACCATCAAAATCTTTCTGAAATCGAGGAAGATCCAATACAACTCCTTCACACCACGGAAGGATAGGAAGAATTTACTTCTACTAAAAGAAATCCATCACTTTTATGCTGCCATCGAAGTTGAGGAGGAACCACGGATAGAAGGACTTCCAGTCATCAAAGTATCCCATTTCAAAGCCAAGAAGGTGCAAGGGAAAAGCTACGACAACTTTGTGGTAGAGTTGTCGAAGTCATGTTACATCAATGAAGTCTACACAAAGACGTTAGTCATAAACCATAGGGTGTACTGGGAGCGCCTACAGTTCAAAGATGTCATCCAGTGCCGAAACTGCCAGCGTTTCGGACACGTTGCCACCAACTGCGGACGCCAGTACGTGTGCGTCAAATGCAAGGAGGACCACGAGCCTGGACAATGCCAACGGATTTAGGACACTGGACTGGATGTATGGTGTGCCAATTGCCAAAAGGAAGGTCACCCAGCCAGCTTCAAAGGTTGTCCAACCTTAAAAGCATGACTCACTGAAAGGAACAGGTCGTCAGCAGTAAAAAAGGCACAGCAGGAATTTGCTGCTAAATCAGCATGCTTGGTTACCCGCCCTGCAGTCAGCTTTGCAGCAATGGCAAAAGGTGCTGGATCATCACAGAAACCAGCAAACTCCAAGAATCAACAGCAACAGCAGAAAACGGCACCAGCAAAAGTGATCACACCCGGGACAGCAACAAAAATGAGAAGACGAACCAAACCAACGTCAGCTCAACCAACGAACATAATCACCGAAGTCCAAAGGATTTTTGGATCCGACCTACTCACAGTCATGGGAAAAGGTCGGGGTGCAGTTCTACCGAACTATGCTCAGCTTAGACCTCTATTACACGTTGATTCTTTGCGTCTGACTCTTTTCGAATTTTCATGAGTGCGAAGGAGAAAAAACATCGGATTTCACTTTCGTACTCATTGAATTTTGACAAGGGTCAGGCGTAAAGAATCATCGTGTAATAGGGGACTTAGCGAAGACGAGAATTCCATGGCACTGGCCACCTTCCTGTTCCAAATATGCAATTGAAGAAGCGATCTTCACATTCTCAACAGCATCCTTAGACGATGCACTTATGGACTCATAGCTGGTGATTTCAACGCAAGGCATCACCTTTGCCTGGATACTGCTGTCACCAACAAAGGCAAGGCAATCGCTGACTGGGTGGATATACCAACAGCGATCAGCACTCATTGGTTGCTATTTCACAGCCCAAATCAACCTTTCCCAGAACACCATCAACTTTAGATTTTTTCATTTCTTCATCTAATTTTGTTCATATTCTTCCAGAAATCAGAAACTTCACTTATTCAATAATACCCAGACAATAATACTCGGACGATGAAGCTATCCTGCTAAGCATCGAACTCCATCAACCCATCTTCCTAGCGACACAACCAGTGGAAAACTTCATCAACTACAGGAGACTGGATGTACACAGGCTACAAAGAGACGTTGAAGCCACCATAATGGATAACATTGAAATTGACACAGCCATTGACTGTCTGGAACTGGCTATTACGAACGCATTGGATAACCAAAAGCAGTCCAAGACGTCAAAGGACCGATATCAGCAACATCCCCAGTATATCCAAAACCTATACGCCCACAAGTAACGACTTAGGAAACGTCTTCAAAGGATCCACCAGCGAGAGCTCAACACAACTAACAGTAACTACCAACCTGTGGATGTGGAGTGAACTTCAGTGTGTCAATATTATGTTACAGAATTTCATCCAACACCACAACAAAAACCAGTTCCAGAAGAGATTCCAGTCAATCAAACCTGGACCTGACGCCTTCAAGAACATCAACAGACTAATCGGCCAGAAATCACCAATGCCTGAGACGATCATTACCAATAATGGAGGTGCAACAACGATACAGGACAAAGTTGAAGCCTTCGCTTCCCACTTCGAAGGAAACTTCATGCCAAGTCCATCAGATGATCCAGTCTTTCTTGACGAAATTGAGACATCATACAATTATGCCAATTTGGATAGAGCAATGTTTAGCGACACCAATCCTGCAAGTGATCCAGTCGACAGCCCAAACCATTGATTGGATGTATGAACACAGTCATTATAAGGCCAATTCTAACGCATGCATAGTCTGGTGGCCAGCCTTAGATAAGGAAACCAATCTAAAAACCATGACTAAAATTCAAAGACCAGCGTGTATTAGCACAACCAGTGCTATTACCACACACCAACGGCCGCTCCTGAAACATTCCTTTCACTTGCCCCACTCGATCTGTTTACGAAAGCGTTGGCGGCCAAAAGTGCTTTAAGACTTCATAATTGTAAAAATTGGAAAAGGGCCTCTGCGTTCACAGAACTAATATAATGAATTTTACAGACAGACATTCAAACAGACTACGTTTCACCGCACATTGAATTCAACCCAGTAACCATGCTTGCTTGCGAAACCTGGAAAGTCACGACTACCATCTCAAAGAAATTGCAGGCTTTTGTGAACCGTTGTCTACGCCATATTCTAAAAATTCGCTGGCCACAAATTATATCAAACGAGGAATTGTGACGCAGGACAAGTCAAGAGCGGCTGGACGTTGACATAAGAAAGCGTAAATGGCAATGGATTGGTCACACGCTGAGGAAACCAAACGATGAAATTGCAAAGCAGTCATTTGAATG
Source organism: Dasysyrphus tricinctus (assembly GCA_963921185.1). Taxonomy (NCBI): domain Eukaryota; kingdom Metazoa; phylum Arthropoda; class Insecta; order Diptera; family Syrphidae; genus Dasysyrphus; species Dasysyrphus tricinctus. The sequence continues at coordinate 14,494,639 of OY992532.1, read as the reverse complement.
GAATCCTCAGGGTGCACGGCGGGTTGGAAGACCAAGAACAACATGGAAATCAACAGTTCTAGCAGAAGCAGACTCCCAGAGAAAGACGTGGCCACAGTTAAAATATCTATCTGCAGACCGTGAAGGATGGAAACGATTTGTTGGCGCCCTATGCCCCAACCGGGATTACAGGACTTGATGATGATGATGATTCCAAGTGAAAGTGCTGGCAGTTTGCGAAGCCGCGAAACATCTTGCCTCAAGCAAATCAGTCAAACAACAATATTGACATTTTCATAGAAAGCCAGGCGGCAATAAAAGCCATTTCCTCAATCACCACAAAGTCCAAACTGGTCGATCGTTGCCGGAATGAGCTAAGAGCACTTAATGCAACGAACACAGTTACCCTTAGATAGGTCCCAGGATATAGGGATATTCACGGGAACGAAATGGCGGATGTACTCGCCAAAAGTGGGTCATCTCTTGATCCGAGCCAAATCAAAGTCTCGGTGCTCATGCTACTGGAGCAAGAAAAAAGTAGAATACACCAGAGTTTCTTAGAAGCTGCAAATGTCAGATGGTCATCCATCGACACTTCTCGGGTTTCAAGGAATCTATGGCCAAATATTTCGAAGAGAAAAACTGAATACTTACTCAAGTTAAGCAGGCCTCAATTATCTCTCATGATTGGCCTCCTAACGGGCCACATCTCAATGAGAACTCAGATGAGCAGAATGCGCATCAACTCATCGGACTTATATAGAGGGTTTCATGATGAAGAGGCGGAGGAAGGCTCGCTTCACTTCCTTTGGGAATGCCCCAGCCTAGCTAGAACCTTGAAGAATAATTCTTCGATGAGCTAAGCGACGTCTAAAGCTAAAGCTAGTCAGTTCTAGCTTAAACTTTGTTTTGAGTGAATAAAAAAAAGAATACGTTAAACAGCCTTAGCTAGAAAATTTAAGCTCAAGCTTAATATTTGTTGGCTTTTGTTTGTTTATTCACATGTTTTGCCTTAGAAGTTGAGGCTAAAACTGTTATTTGTGGGACCGAAAAGCAACGCAAGGAGATTTTGGATGTTGATTTACCAAAACTGTTTACGGGATCTATATGGCAAGTATATTGTTTTCATGTAAAAAGAACTAGTCAAAGCTTTCTAGTCAGGGGTTCATTAATCTTAATATTTTTGTAGGTTTATCTATAATATTCTAGCTAAAGCTTTTTTTAATCACGCAAATTGGAGCTTAAGCTAGAAAAACAAGCTTTAGCTATACCTACATGAAATTAGCTTTGACTGTTTAAAAAAAGCTATTACTAGAAGACATCTGTAAGTTGCTAGCTTAAGCTTGTTTTTTAGATTTTTATTTATTCCCAAGACCCATTATATCGTCACCTGATTGTAAGAAAAAGGAAACTTATTTTTGTTTAACTTTTGATATCACAAGGTTAATAGCTGATTTCTATTTTATCCCTTCTTTGGTTTTCAAAAGTAAACAAACAAACTATGATCTGTCCATCGATTAGGACACAACATCATCAACTTGTAAAGAATTTAAAGATTTCGTCTACCTAGTTATCAACAACACCTATGAACATAACTCCACAAACGACACATTGGTGGTGATCCGACGAAGAATTGTTCTCCCGGAAGCCGTTGCTACTTAGGTTGGTGAAACAAATTATGTACATATTTCAGAACTCTTCACGCATTTTATACGCCTTAAAAATGTCTTCTACTGCCAATCCTATACTAAACGGTACTAAGTTAGGATGATAAACAGAAAGGCAGATCTGTATACTCAATTATATGGAAAGATAATTTTGCTGTCAGATATTTAGTTCAAAAGATTCCTGCACGGGGACTATTTATAGGCGATATCGAGCAATTATTGACAACAATGTACCAACAATGAAAGTCTTCAAAACCAGACCCCCACGTAAACGTTTATTTTACCAAGCAAGCTTGTCACATGTGGCGATTTGTCGCCAAACAGGCAATTTGAAATTTTATTTGACAACAGAGAGCTTGGGCAAAAAAAGTAATCCTCACTTGGGTTAGCCTTGAGCTAGAATCAGATTCCTACCGTAAACTCCCTTCTCGCTCTTTCTGAGTGAGCTTGGACAAAAAGTAATTCTCGCTTGAGTTAGTCTTGGACTGGAATCAGATTTCTACCGAAAACTCTCTTCTGGCTCCTTCTGAGAAATGCGTGAAGTGAGAATCGCCATTTTGGATTTTCAAAAAAAAGGTAGTGCTGTTTAATGTGCCCAATTTGTTTTGTACTGCCATGTGCCGTATTTAATAAAAACTCATCTAAAAAATCATTGGTTCTTAGAGGGCACCTATTTTTTGCGATTTTCGACAGAAAAGTTGTGCTGTTCTGTGCTCAACTCTTGATGGCTTGTGCCGTAAATGTTTTCAAAAACTCGCAAATTTGCTAATTTTACGAATGAAATGTTTGCGAAATTTTAAAATTTATTTATAAAAAAGTTGTGCTGCCTTGTGCTAAGAAAATGTTACTAAGAACCAACAAAAAAATTGCATAACAGCAAATACTATTATGGCCAAAACAAAACTTTGCGAAGGTCTGTAGCGTGGAGTTGAAACCGCCGCGCCATTTTCGATTTTCAAAAAAAAAAGTTGTGATGCATTGTGCTCAACTTGTGCTGACTTGTGCCGTAAAGATATTTCAAAAATTCGCAAATTTGCAAATTCTACGACTGAAATTTTTGCGAAACTTCAAAATTTCTCAAAAAAAAATTGTGCTGCCTTTTGCTCAGAATATGCTACTAAGAACCAAAAAGAAAAAAAATCGGATAATTGCAACTACTATTACGACAAAAAACAAAACTTTGCGAAGGGCTGTTGTAGCGTGGATTTAGCACCACCATTTTCGATTTAAAAAAAAGAAAAACTTTTGCTGCATTGTGCTCAACTTGTGCCGCCCTGTGCAGAAGATATTTTAAAAAACTCGCAAATTTGCAAGTTTTACGAATGATTTCTTTTTTTATTTAGTGAATACTAAAAATTGAAAGTTGTGCTATTTTGCGCTAAGTTAGTGCTGAAGAGATACAATATCCGCATATTCGTAACGGCCAAAAAACCAGTTTTGCGAAGCGTGAAGTTAGCACCGCTATTTTCAATTTCAAAAAAAGAAGTTGTGCTGTATTGTATTGTGCTGAACTTGTACTGCCTTGTGCCGTAAATATTTTTCAAAAACTTGCAAAATTGAAAAAAATTTCATCATAAGAGTTACAAAAATGCTAATTTCTTTTATCTCTTCGGAATATGGCAGCTTAAATTGAGCACAAAACAGCACAATTCTCACTTTTCACTAATAACAAAATTAAAAAAAAAATCATTCGCAAAGTTTGCAAATTTGCGAATGTTTTCCTAATATTTACTGCACAAGGCGGCACATGTTGAGCACAATGCAGCACAACTTTTTTTTATCAAAAATGGCGTTGCTAAATTCTTTCAATTCGCATAATTGCAACTGTTATGGCCAAAACAAAACTTTGCCAAGGGATGTAGCTAGCATGAAGTTAGCACCGCCATTTTCGATTTCAAAAAAAAAAAAAAGTTATGCTGTATTGTGCTCAACTTCTGCTGCCTTGTGCCATAAATATTTTTTTTAATTCTCAAATTTGCAAATTTTACGAATGAAATTTTTGCAAAAGTTCATTATTTCTTAAAACAGAAAGGTGTGCTGTTTTGTGCTCAGTTTATGCTGCCATATTCCGAAGAGATGACAAAAAAATTCGCATATTTGTAGCTTTTACGGCCAAAAAAACATTTTTGCATAGCGTGACGTTAGCACTGCTATTTTCGATTTAAAAAAAAAGATGCGCTGTATTGTGCTCAACTTGTGCTGCCTTGTGCTGTAAATATTTTTTTTAATTCGCAAATTTAGCGGTGCTAACTTCACACTTCGCAAAACTATTTTTGGGATTAAAAGTTACAAATAAGCAAATTTTTTCTTATCTTTTCGGAATATGGTAGCACAAAACAGCACAACATAAATTTTTTACAAAATTGCAAAATTTGAAAAATTTTCATCCGTAAAATTTGCGATTTTTTATAAAATATTTAGCAACACAAGTTTAGTTGAGCGCAACTTTTTTTTTGAAAATCGAAAATGGCAGTGGTAACTTTACGCTACAGCTACAGTTTTGTTTTGGCCATAACAGTTGCAATTATGCGTTTTTTATTGGTTCTTAGTAGCATTTTGTGAGCTTAAAGCAGCACAACTCTTTTTAAAGAAATTTTAAAATTTCGCAAAAATTTAATTCGCAAAATTTGCAAATTTGCGAATTTTTCAAAAATATTTACCGCACGAGCTTAGAATAGCACAGCAGAACCGTTTTTTTCAAAAATTGAAAATGGCGGTGCTAACTTCACGCTAAAAAAATGGATACCCTCTTAAAACCAAACCCTTAGTACGGATTTTTTTAAAAAATACGGCACATGTCAGCACAAGTTGGGCACATTACAGCACAACCTTATTTCTTTTTTAAATATCCAAAATGGCGGTGCTAACTTCACGCACATTGAGCTCTTGGCTGTCAAACTCACTGGAAACTGAGTTATATTAAACCACCCTTAAAATAGAATTTGAATTAAAAAATCATTTCAAACCCATTTTGTTTTCGTATAATTATTCTCATATACAACTTGTGGTACAAAAAATATATCCCATAAACAGCCACTTAACATAACCAGTATAAAAGCAAACAAACACAAATATGTATCTACCCCTATACATGCATAAAATAAAAAAATTACCATTTTTAACCGGCAGTCCCGAGGCAACCATGTAAGAGTCTCCAATCGTTTCGACTTTGTAAACATCATAGCACTCAATTCGTTCATCGAAAACTTTATAAATTGAATTTAAAAATGTCACCACCTTGTAGTCACACACAAAAAAAAAGGAAAATACAAGTTTAAAATCCGGGGAAACACAAAAATTTTATAGACTACCTCAAGTGGCGTGCATTCAGCGGCAATTTCGGTGAAACCCACGATATCACTAAAGTAAATAGTTGCAGCTTCATAGGATTCAGCTGGCACCTGAAAATAGCATTTCCCTTAGAAAAATGTTACCATGAGATACATGGTGTTCTTTAAGTATTTTTTTTTTGTTCAATGCAAACCTGCCTAGTCTGCTTTAACTGCATGGCTACACTTGGAGGTAGCATCTGAAACAAGAGGGTGTCACTTTTGCGTTTCTCTCGCTTCAATTCCTTGGCCTTTTGTGCCAAATGAATTGCATACATCTAGAAAGATAAATAAAGAAAAATTTATGACAATTTGTGGTCTTTAATCAAAATGTCCGTGGGCAGTAATCATACTTGAATGGTCGCCGCAGCATTTCGAACAAGTATGATGATTATTGGCGACACTAGGAGAACCACCACCAGAATGGCAATTCCCACCGCCTCCTTGTTACTAGCCTGGACCAGAGTATTCTCAACGTAGTCCCTGTTAAATTACAGCGTCCAGTTTTAATTAAGATTACAGACCTTTCAAGGCTGCTTACTTGATATTTTTCCTCAGTTCCCTTTGAAGGACTCGCAGCTCTTCGGTGTAAGTCAACATTAAATCATAATAATCAATGGCATCATCGACTCTTGGCTCTATCCTTTTATTTTTCAAAATTATTGAACTCCTTGTGAGATTAGAAAAAATATTGGAAAAAAAAATAAAAACTCAAGGACCTCGTTTTATTGATTTAACTTACCAATTCTTCAACTGCTGAAAGTCACCCATGTTCTTGGAAAGATTGGTGTACATTGACCTCAACGAAGGAACATAATTTATCGTAGAGTTTATCAGCTCTTTGCCCAAGAAGTCATAACGGATGTAAGATACATACGCCTCGGTACCCAGGACTCCACGTCCAAAGTATTTTATACCAAATGACGATGCTATGCCCTGGCACTCGATGCTTTTAAGGAGGTTCTTAAAACCCACAAGATATCTTTCGATATGAAAATGAAATTTAATATTTGTTTTGTTTTATATTTCATTTTGTTTTTTTTTATATATCTACAGTCTTGCTGCACTTCTTACCTCCAAACTCCACTGTTGTCTGTCTCCTTGATTTGCTCTGACAAATGATGGAGCATCCCTTTATTGATGGCAGCATACCAATTCATCACCTCTGATATAGAACTTTCTTCGGAACTTATTTTCCTGCTGAAATATTAAAAAATATTTTTTATTCTTAATATTAAAAAATATATAAAATCACAGCCAAACAATAAAGTGGGGAAAAATTAATTAATTAAATTACACAATATTGTTCGTTTAATTAAAATTGGATTGTTTGCCTAAGAAGAAAAGAATCGAGAAGTCCTACAAGAAAGTGCGACTTCATGAGAATTTATGAAGCTTTGTGTTTTTGATTTTAATGATAATTTTCGGGGTGATGCGATGATAAGATGAAAATTGGTTACGAATAAATTAATTGACTATTTATTTAATTTTCATATTTCAATGGAAGAGAAAAAACTTGATTTAAAATTAACTTTCAATCAACACGGTCTTGGAAACACATAGTAAATAAAAGCTTCAATATGATTTCTCTTAAAAAAATCTATTATTGCCAAGAACTCTATTGCCACTTACCAAAAAAAAAAGAGGCTTTGGGGCAAAAACTCCGACAAATTATAAGAAATGGTTTTGAAGAAAAACTACTTTTCGAATGGGACATAAATTCAAGCTTGAAGCTACTTCTTTATTTCGTTTGAGTTTATCCTAAGCCTATCTTTGCTCTGATACTACACTTTGATAGTAGTACCTCGTGGCTTGATGGTTAGTGCGTAGGACTGTCATGCCGAAGGTGTGGGTTCGATTCCCAGCCGTGCCACCTAAAAACAGAAATGTTTTATTCGAGGTACTGCCTCTTGCGAGGAACTGACAAATCCTCCAAGAGTATACTTGTCATGAAAAAGTGCTTCTCATTTAGCCGTTCGGACTCGGCAAAAAACTGTAGGTCCCCTCCATTCCTGCCAACAATCACGCACACAGGAATGGTTGTGAGTTGTAAGTCACTAGGCCCTGGTTCTCCATGAGCTGTTGCGCCACTCAATTTATTTTTATTTATTTATCTTTGCTCTGAAATAGTTCTGCAGTATCAAGTAAAAATTTAGAAATCTTAAATTTTTCAATTTTTTGTTTTTGATTGATTTTCCTTAACTTTTTTTGCTTAAATGATTTTATAATTCTTTTTAACCCATCCATTTCAATAGGAAGTTTAATTTTGTACAAAATGTTTTAAGGGCTAAATTGTCAATTTCGGCTTAGTTTCCCAATTAAACCAAATATATTAGAAAGAGGCAGGTGTGACCATTCCCTTCAGAAACTTCAAAATTGCAGGCAGTGAAAAATCAAAAGCATTTTTGATTGGCATTTTGGAAGACCGAGAAGAAGAAGATCTGCCATTCAAACCCAGCCGAAAAGGTCATGTCTTCTTATTTCGTGAGTGTCAAGTTAGCAAAGCAACTTTGACGAATCGAAAAATGAGCTGGTGGATAATTTGCCGTTAGCTAGTTGTGATAATTTCGAATTTGTCGTTCAATATTTTCTATGAATTTTTGGGTGCTTTGCTAACTTGATGTAAAGCACCCTGTCGAAAATCAGTAAAAAAACTTCTTATACCTGTTGGTTTATGGCTTAATAATTTGGCGTTAATTAGTCGTTAATAAGTTGTGACAAATTCAATTTGATCGTGCAATGTTTTCTATGTCTTTTTAGGTGCTTTGCTAACTTGAAGTCAAGTAAGCAAGCAACTCTCATTTGAATAATATGTCATTAATTAGTTGTGACAGTTTCGAATTTGTCGTTCTATGTTTTCTATGTTTTTTTTCGAAAAGTGGTAAGAAATTATAAGACTCAATATGTTATTCATTAATAATTTGCCGTTAATTAATCTTTAATTAGTTGTGTTAATTCAATTCCTTCATGCGATGTTTTCAATGTATTTTGGGGTGATTAATCTCACCGCATCTTTCACAAATCGAAAAATGGGTAGGTAGATAGTTTGCCATTATTTAGTTGTGATAATTTCGAATTTGTCGTTCAGTGTTTTCTATGTTTTTGGGTGCTTTGCTAACTTGACACAACTCGAAAAGCGAGAAAAACTTTTTATATTTAATACTTTACGGCTTAATAATTTGTCAAAAATTAGTTGTGAAAAAATTAATTCAATCGTGCAATGTTTTCTATGTTTTTTATTCTTCTTTAGCTTCATATCAAGTTAACAAATCACCACCTTTAAAAGGTATTAAAACTGATAATATCGAACTGTTTATGCCTTAATAATTTGCCACTACCTAGTCTTCAATGACAATTTTGAATTTGTCGTGCAATGTTTTCTATGTTTTTTTGGTTATTTGGCTTAACTTGACATCAAGTTGGCAAAGTACTATCTGAAAATGGGATAAAACTGTTTATACAGAATAATCTACCATTAACTAGCCGTTAATTATTTGTGATAATTTTGAATTTATCGTTCCATGTTTTCTATGTTTTTTTTGAAAAGTGGTAAGAACTTCGAAAACTTAATATATAATTCCTTGATAATTTGTCATTATTAAGTCATTAATTGGTTGTGAATTCAATTCAATTCAATTTTGTTGTGCGATGTTTTCTATGTAATTATGGGTGATTTGTTTTCTATGAGCGTCGGGTTACCTAATCAACTTTCACTAATGGAAAAATAGGAAGGTGGATAATTTGCCGTTAATTAGTCGTTAATTTGTGAATGCATGTGGCAAATGTACTAAAAAATCGCCATAATTTGATGAGGTGATGAATTTGGTGAAGTGATAAATGCTGGAAAGATATGATATCTTTTTTAATAAGAAAAGTAATCAAACGGACAAGCCCTCTATCCTTCTGCCAGTTAACACGTGCGTTAGGGAGGGAATAGCAAGTTTTTATTAATACTGCTGTAATTATAAGAAGTTTTCACGATTTTCGGGTTGTGTCAAGTACCCAAAGACATTGAGAAAACATTGAATGACAAATTCGAAACTATCACAACTAATTAACGACTAATTAACGACAAATTATACACCAGCTCATTTTTCGATTCGTCAAAGTTGCTTTGTTAACTTGAAACTCATTCTTATTTCCACCAAACACTTTTCATTTTCAACAGCTTCAAGCGACATTTTGTATATTGGTCTCAGTCTGAAATTATTTTTATGAACCGGCAACGGGGACTGGTACCTTCCTTAATTTGCTTACTTCTTTCTTAATCTCAGAGACTTTCGGTCCGATTCTAAAAATTAATTTTTGTGTTTGAAGGTAAAGGAAGAGGTAAGGGAGATAGTGGAAGTTTTAGAAGAGGGATACTTCCCTGAACAATCCTGAATTCTAAATTAATTTCGGGATGTGACAAGAATGAGATGTCACCCAAATCGTCAAAAAAATATTCACCGAGGGCTATTTTCCTAGTTCTGGCTAAGCTGGGACATTCACACAGAAAGTGAGACGAGCCCTCCTCCACCTCTTCGTCCTCACACCCCCTACAAACATCAAATGAGCTTATGCACATTCTGGCCATGTGGGTTACCATTGAATTTTGTGACCCGTTAGGATTCCAATCAAAAGAGACAGTTGAGGTCTGCTTGCCTTAAGTAAGTACTTTATTTTTCCTTTAGAGATATCTGGCCATGGATTCCTCGAAACCCGACACGTGTCAATTGTTGGCCATCTATCGTTGAAGGCCTCAAGGAAGCTCTGGTGAGTTTTATTTTTTACTTGTTCCAGTGGGTACTATTTTGCTCGGTTCAAGTGATGAACCGCTTTTGGTGAATTCATCCGGCATTTCATTGCCGTAAATGTCACTGTACCGCGGGACCCAGCGAAGGGTGCCTGAGTTTTTCTCGCCGAGTGATCTCAATTCACTACGCCTACGATCAACCAGATTTGAGGCAGTGAGAGCCATAGTGGCCTAACTGCATATTTCATTATTTTCAGTAGAGCAAAAATAAGGAGCAGATTATTTTTAAGCACTTGTGGTTTAAGAAAAAATCAAAAACTTGTAGTTTTTAAAGAAGTGAACATAATTTTGATTTTTATTTGCAAGATGATAAAAAATTAAATGGTTTTTGATTTTGCATTAATGATTTTTCAAAATACCGTTATAACTAACCAGATAGGTCACTTTAGCACTCAAGCTTTGAATTTTTTTGTGGGTGCCCTCTAAATGCAAAAAGTCTTATAAGTATGGCATGGAGCTATCAATTCAAAAAATTTAAATGCAGAAATATTGTTTAATATATACAGAATCAATTTTTGAAATAAACTCAATTTTGATAAAATTGAAGTTAGGCCACTATGGCTCTCACTGCCTCATTTGACTTTGTGACGATCGACAAAATAGCCTTGATAACCGCCTGGCTGTCTATAAAGACCCTACCCCAGCATCTGTTTTGGAGCCGTCTGTAAAGACCGATACATTATTTACGTTTGAAACTCTGTTTTCCTTGCGGAAACCTTTCGTTGGCAATTCCGTTAGTGCAACTGGGGTTAAAATCTAAGTACGGTGAAATATAGTCCATTTTAACGTCTACTTCAGTGAAGTTCGTTATGATTCTGTGTCTCCAGTGGCCCAGTTTCCAAATTTTACACTCTCTAAGTCGTAGAACACTTTTGGCACTTTGGCAGCCATCTCCCTCGTAAATAAATCGAGTGGGGCTAGTGAAAGGAATGCTTCTAGGGGTCTAGGGCTGCAGTCGGAGTAGTCTTCATGGCACTAATTGTGCCAATACACGCCAATCTCTGAATTTTAGTCATGGTTTTAAGATTAGTTGCCCTTTCTATGGCTGGACACCAAACCAAACATGCGTATTGCGTTTACGTAAGGATAGGTCTTATAATGGCTGTGTTCATCCAATGAATGGTTTGGGGGCTGAGCTTAAATAAAAAAATAAATTGGGTGGCGCAACAGTTCATGGAGAACCAGGGCCTAGTGACTTACAACTCACAACCATTCCTGTGTGCGTGTTTGTTGGCAGGAATGGAGGGGACCTACAGTTTTTTGCCGAGTCCGAACTGCTAAATGAGAAGCACTTTTTCATGACAAGTATACTCTTGGAGGATTTTTCAGTTCCTCGCAAGAGGCAGTACCTCGAATAAAACATTTCTGTTTTTAGGTGGCACGGCTTGGAATCGAACCCAAACCTTCGGCATGACAGTCCTACGCACTAACCATCAAGCCACGAGGTACTGAGCTTATCAAGTGCGGATTGTAGGAGTTCGCACAGTGTGGGAAAGAATTTTCCTGAGACCACTATCACGATGTCATCAGCGTACGCTACGACTCTGATACCGCTTGGACCTAGTTCAACTAGGATCCGATTAACAACCAGAATCCATAAAGAAAAGGAGATAAGACCCCTCCCTGTGGTTTACCCCTACACGTCCCAGCCTTAAGATTGCTGTCACGCATTTCTGAATTTACAATTCTAGTTTGAAATATGGAATCATTCCAATTTGACACCATCGGATCGATGCTAATAGAGTCTCGGGCTTGTTGAACAGCATAATTTTCCACATTATTGAAGGCCGAAGTGAATTCTTTGAGATGGATTGATTTCCCAATCGTGCCCACTACTTCATGGAGCGCCCCGTCTCACAGATTTGTCCTTCACATTATGCATGTTGGGTCTGAGAGAGAACACTTTCATTTAGCTTCAGGTGAATATGCGTTTCTATTAGTCTTTCTAAGGTCTTTAAAAGAAAGGAGGATGGGCTAATTGGTCTTAAATCTTTCGGTTCAGTGTGGGTGGGCTTGCCAGCTTTTGGAATGAAGATGATAATAACTTCTTTCCATTGGAATATAGTTAATATTTAAGCATCCCCTGAATATTTCCACCAGAATCGGTACAATCACGTCTTTAGAGCATTGAAGCATAATTGGCATTATTCCATTAGGTCTTGCCGACTTGTATCCTGAAAAAAAGAGGGCACTTTTCCTACTATCTACTATTGGTTGGGCCTCTTTCCATAGGGGATGTATCGAAAATATATCCTGAGAAATGAGTGCTCATAAGTGACTCAAGAGTTTCAGAACAGCAGTCAGTCCAGGTGTCATTCGATCTTTAAAGAAAGCCCGGGAGAGTGTGGACCTTTGACATGACTTTCCTGAGCTTAGCAGTGTCATTTGTAGACTCAATGTCCGTACAAAATTTCCGCCAGACTGCTCTTTTTTCAGAATTTTTCCTAGGGGTAGCTAGCTCTTCCCAGTCTGTTTTCCTGGGTTTTTAATAGGGCTTTATGTTTTTTTATTTTGTGTTCAATTTGGAATGTCATCATCCTATGGTCTGAGAATGTAACATTACTTGAGACCTTCGAGTTACTGATAACAACGGAATCAGAGTTATTGGAAAGTGTCACATCAAGCACCTCTCTTCTACTTCTTGTTGCTTCAGGATCACCTCTGTTTAGGATCAAGGGTGCCCTAAGCGCTAAATATTTGCCAAACTGCAAAGTGAAACTATGAAAAAATATATTTTTAAATATATCAATAATAATCTGGGAGCCGACCGTAAGATTACCCATCTCATCGCGGCCATGCAAAAATTGGATGCCAACTGATAGTTTTAGTAAAGCCCGTTACAAAACTACTGGTCGGTGGCAATGGTTAGAAAATGCACTTTTCAGGTTGCATTTTCCGCTAAATGTACCTTAAATAGAAGCAACTTCTATAAATGGGGTATCAAATGAAAGTAAAGATTGTCTTCTACACGATACCAGTGGTTGGACAGACTTTCTTTGGCTGGTGCGAGGAGTTTGGTTTCTTTTGTGGAAAATGCAACTTGAAAAATGCATTTTCTAATCCTTGTGACCAGATAAAGCTGTAACGAAGTGTTACACTTTTCACTTCCCCCCCACACCAAGCGTTCAACAATCAACCAATCCATCACCGTCCATTTACAAATACACCTACCGCCAGCAACATCAGCTATCAGCACCCTACATGACCATTTAACGGCCATAGACCAGTTATCAGCCATCAACATTAACTACTAGTACCCTATTTCAGCATAACATACACCCGCCAGCACCCACCGAATGATCAACAGCCACAGCATACAGAATGCCATTGTATATACTCTGTATAAGCAACAACAACTACGCACTGTATTCGGTGGTGTCACCGTCATACGATATTTATATTTGGCCTCCTTACAGTTCACACTGTCTTCTGGCACAGAAATCATGATGAGGAGGTACAAATCTCCGGAAAAGCCGGATCTTATCGTCTCAAAATAATTCCAATAAATGCAAATTTTAGGAGAGCTAAGTTTCCAGTGTAGCAACCTTGATAAGCTTAGGTACTTTACTTGGTGCTTCCGTGTATCACTTAAAGAAAATCTTTTTGGCATCCGCCGTTAATAGCCCGTTGTTCTCCCTTGGACTAACCTTGGGCTGGAATCAGATTCATGCCGTTGTTCTCCCTGCCTGCTCTTTGGAGTTGATCCATCAGGGCTTTACACGTTGTTCTCCCTTGGACTAGTCCTGGGCTGGAATCAGATTCCTACCGTTGTTCTCCCTGCCTGCTCTTTGGAGTTGTATGAGGGCTAAGCCCGTTGTTCCCCCTTCGATTGGTCTTGGACTGGAATCAGATTCCTACCGTTTAATCCCCGGTTCACTTTGTGTGCAGCGTCTACTCCTATAGCCCTACAAAACCGAGCCTAGATTTATATGAAAATACCGTGTTTGTTAACATAAGACAAAACTAACCAAAATTGTAAGATTGTAAACCTCTTCATATAAATAAAGAGAAAATATTATAAAGCTAGTATTTAACCCGAATTCTTTCCTTCTTAACCCGACTTTTATCAAAGGGCAAGGTAGTGCCCATCCAAGTTCGCGGCACTACACCCTTTTTACAGGAACAAACTCAGGCGATTTTCAACCACACTCTAACTTCAGTACCAATAAAGTCAGAAACTTCAAATTTGCAGTATTTGCTAAACTGATCAAACACAGGTGGCTCACCAAATTTCAACTCCTTAGTATTAGTAATTCCCGAGATATAGGACTTCAAAAATTGCAAAAACCGTAACTGACTGACTCACTGACAGATCATCAAAATTATGGAGCACTTCCCGACATCGTAGAAACTTGAAATTTCGCACAACGGTAGGCCTTGTGGTGCATACAAAGGAAAAAAATCGAAAATCTGCAATTTTGTATTCAGTGGGTGGGGCATCCACCCACTTTCTTAAATATTCTTATAAATTATGTGGAGCACTTCCGATTGTTGTAGAACGATGAAAATTGGTAGGTCGGTAGGGCTTGAAGTATTTTGAAAGAAACAAATTGAAAAATATGAAGTTTCAGTTCAGGGGGCGTGGCATCCACCCACATTCCCAAAAATTCTTATAAACTACATGAAGCACTTCTTGAAATACTTTGAAAGAAAAATATCGAAAATTTGGAATTTTCCATTCAGGGGGCATGCCATCCACCCACTTCATCAGAATTTCTATTATTTACATGTGGCACTTTCGATTGGGCTTGACTTTCACGTGGCGAAATAAATCTTAACAAAAAGGAGTGAAATCACAACAAAAACATAAATGTTAAAAAAAGAGCCAAGTTCTTATATGTACAAGTAACCTGTGCGTAAAAAGTCAGCCAAAAAAAGTAATGAGATCTAAAATATATGGCAAGTTTTGAGTTCATGAAGTTCAATATCAAATATCTTAAGTAGAGTTATATCGAAACAATTCCAAATCATGACAGAAAATTGCTATTTAATGATTACTGATTAAAATTTGGTGGATTTACTTGGCAAGTTTCCTCTTAATTACGCACTTAATCACAAATTTAAAATGTATGAAAACTTGACCAGTGAACCCACCAAATTTTAATCAGTTATCATTAAATACCAAATTTCTGTCATGATTTGGAATTGTTTCGATATTACTCTACTTAAGATATTTGATATTGAACTTCATGAACTCAAAACTTGCCATATATTTTAGATCTCATTACTTTTTTTGGCTGACTTTTTACGCACATGTTTCTTGTACGTTATGTGATCTGCTTTTCATCAGGAAAACCCTGAACTACGACGAGCTTATCACAGCCTCGAATAAAAAGCATCACAAAGCTTGTCCGACCAGTAGTTTTGTAACTGTTTGGATTACAGCTGTGGGTTGTCATCCTATTTTTACGTGGCTGTGATGAGATAGATATATATAGGTAGGTTTGAGAATATTTATAAATCCTATTTAAATTTCAATAATATTGCAACATTTTAAGCCTTATCATACAAAAACAAACCCAATAATCAAATTCTTGATACTTTGCTGACATATATGGCGGTTCTCATATCTAACATTAAACCCTACATCAACAACAAAATTTTGATCATTCACAAAGATTTCTCAACGGTAGGTACATGTTCAAAATTTTTCCTCTTACACAATATATAGGTAGGTACTCTCTCACTCACTACACTATATACACCATCAAGTGCACCCAATTCAATTTGCATGCTAATGAAATGAAAAAGTTCATCCGTCCATCCATTCATCTCGCTTCATTCCAAAACATAAGGAAAGGCGAAAAATTCCTGCGACTTTTATCAACCCGGAAACTGACATACCGAAAATCATTAAGCCTATTTTGGAATTCACTGCGATTCAGCATAACACCATAGTCTTCGTCATCGGGTGATGTAGGAACGCTCACTTCGCTCCATGTGCTCATGTTATTTAACGCTTGGTCGGTGACAGCGAAACGTTGAGTTAAATTCGATCTGAAATTCGATTTTGATTTTTTTTTTTGTTCATTTAATTATTGCGAAGCCTTTTTTATAAAAATCTTACCTGAGTGTACTGCCATTGGTAAATATAAAAAAAGCTACCTCCGAACGTTCCAATTGTAATCGAGTTACCACTTTTCCCAAATCTGTTGCAATCGTTACCTGTAAATGGGGAATAAATTAATGCAATTTCCCAAACAATTGTAAAGAATATTGTGTTAGCTTCAATTGAAACTGAAAGCAAACGTTTGGAAAATAAAATAAAATCACGTTTTTTTTTGTGCGATTTCTATCAATTATGAGCTTCCAAGGTACACTGTGGCGTATACGCAACATAAATTACATCCAAGAGCTGTAATGTATGCCATTTTTTGCAGCGATTCATCAGATGTCAACGATCCCTTCCCATTTATATTCATTTGTCCTCCAGCTATAGATGACATACAGAGAAAGCATACATCCTTGGGACAGTGTTTCATCAGGATATACATAAGACCCTTAGTATTCAAACCAGTTATTATTCCGTTGCACGAAAAACTATGAATAATGCGGATGAGTGTCTTCTATGAATACTTCCTTTATCCTCAAGGATAAAGGTCAACTTATTGCTGCGTCTATTCGTCATTTGGGATAAAATACTAACTATGCATAAGGGCATAAGTAGACCATTAGCTATCGATGATTGTGTAAAGCTTCATTGTGTGAGGAGAAAATACGTCTTGTTATGAAAAACATTGTTCGCTGATGGCATTAAAATGAGGTTGAACCCTATTTTATTCCTAAACCTACACACCTAATATCTATCGACTTTGAAAATGCAGCTGACAATCTAGATGCCAAGCAGTTTTCATCACCTTCATTACTATGCTAATTGTATTTTATTTTTGCCCGTATCCTTTTAATTCAACCTCAAGGGATAAAATTTATATTTATAAAGATGAAGGTTCGATTAGAGTGAAAAGGTTGTATCAATATTTTACAGTCACTTCAATTCATTCTCTTCCTATGGAATAAGAATCTATGGCTGAAAGTTCATTCAAATAGGGATAGAAAGATGGAGGCGGGAGAGTACTTTCCATAGTCCTTCATTGGGCAAGGATACTGGAGAGGAACACATCACATCGAGTCACGTTTGATGTTGTGTCTTGGTTGTTGTTGATGAAAGTGCATCGATAAATTTTAATTACTTTGTGTTGGAAATTCAGGACTTTCTATGAAAATATTGTTGTTGATAGATTTCACTTTAACAGAGGGTGTGTGTGTGTGTTTGTTTGTGTATTTTAAAAGTTATATTCTTACCTGAGTCTCGATATCGGACACCTCGCTGCGATAAGTTAAAATGTCCTGCAAGATAAGCGATGTTTGAACAATCAATGCCAAAATAGGAATGAATGGCAGGACTATCATCTGGAAATAGAGATGAATGAGTCAATAAGAGGAGTGTGTGGAATTTTTATATTTTTTTTTTGTTTTTACAAAATTAAATTATAGGAGTGTTGACAGAAAAGTAATTATTGTTAATTGGTTGATGTAGTGGGTTCATGTTTTTTTTTTTATTTTTCGCTGATGGCTATTTTTGCGGACATTTGAGAGTGTCAATATTTGTCTAATTAAAAGAAGTGTCTTAATACGTTGAGAGCACGTATTAAGACACTTCTCAACGGTTGTTGTCATCGCGTGGGATTTTGGGATTAAAGGTAAATGGTTTGTCCCACCTGTGGTGATGAGATTAAGGGAAGCAATCAAAGTTGGTACGTGTTGGGAGCCATTTAACTCGTTGTAGTTAATTAGTATTAAGTGAATGGGGAAAATAATGTATAGTTATTGAAAATTATTTTTGTGTTTGGGTGGTTTCTGACCATATATAATTAATTTATGGGCTTGTTATCAATCAAATGCAAACACAAAATACAATTTCGAAAAATAATGGTTCTTTTTCCATAATGATAGAATTTCTAGGTTATAAGAGAAAAGTGAATAGTGTGGTGTGGTCCAAAAAAACTAAATATTATATACCACCCACAGGGTATATAATTAGCTAAGTAAAAGTATTTTAAATGATTGAGAAAAATTCTGCATGGATCCGAGTTTCACCAAACCAGTGGTTCCCAACTTAGATTGGCGAGCGGACCCCTTGGAGAAATTCTAAATGTCTGCGGCCCAAAAAATATTTTCTACTAGAAAACAAGTTCTAAAAAGTTGTATTAATTTTTTTTTTTTTTTTCAAAAAAAGCTTTAGTTTGATAACGATTTTTGAGAACACGTTGATTTAACAAGATTTTGTATTCTTGGCTCAATTGACTCAACTAACATTTTTCAGCTTCGGTTTGGACTAACTGGATAAGCCTTCTTATTTCTGAAGACATTTTTGTAAAATCAAAGGGCACGGCCGGCAGTCCCTATCAGACAAGTTCGCGGTACTTCAATCGTAATTGAACCTTTAAAGCGATAAGTCGTGTTTTTGTTTTGCTTCCTAGCCAAAAGTATTTCGCACATATGTATTCTCTGCCCTCCCGTAAAATGCTTATGTCATCAATACACAATAATTTTTTTTCGCAAGTTCTCTGACCTGCTCTGGTCTTAAACACTATTGACATTTCTGTCGTGACCTCATTAGCCGGACCCTTTTTGTTTTTGTTTCTTTGGAAGTGATTTATCCAATTAATAATTATTGTCCCCTTTACATCAATATTTTTGTTTTCTTTTAGCTTTGACTTCATTTACCTGATCACATTTTAGCCATTGTGACTTTGCCCAGTGTGCTCTCTAATCTTGATCATAAAAATGCTGAGAAGGTTAATTGAGGAGCTATGTCAATAAAACGTGAACTTAAAACCATATTTACCAATGATCAGAGAGACAAATATGCTGAATAAATAAAATAAAATAAAACAATATTAATGCTTTTCGCACTGACCTCGATTTAGATTTACAAAGTTCTATTAAAATCGTCATTCCCGGTCTTCGTCATCCAATTGCTCTTATGAAATAAGCAGTGAGTAAAATTAATGCTATGAATTGTGATCTTATCAGATCAGCTTCCTGTTAAATTGACTCTATACCTGATCAACTCCAGTTTAACCCATCTTACACACTTGTATTCTTGCTGAAATTTTGGACTTGACCGTCTATGAACTATTACCTGCACCTACATATATAAGCAGGTTTTATAATTCAAATTCGATATACTACTGAAATAAATCAAATCAGCCAAGTAGAAGACTTAGCATTAAGGATTGGACTTGTTGAATTATTGATTCAAAATAGCGTTTTATGGCCTTAAGTCCTATAAATTGGCGTGAACTCATCAGTGACATAGTGAGGGCTTTGTCATACGCAATTTGTTTTAAGTTCAGTTCAACTTATGTACATGAATTTTTCAACGAATATCCACTGTAAACTATATCCAACAAGATTAGAATTCCTAATCATTAAGCTGGAAGTTTTTTTGCCCGGGGCCAGGCATAGTTTCTATATAAGAAGGTTTTATAATACAAATTCTATATACTACTGAAATAAATCAGCCAAGTAGAAGACTTAGCATTACCTGCACCGTTCACTGACATGAAACCCAACAATAGATCTTTGAATTTTATTTCTTATTCACTTCCAAGATCCTCTTCATCTGGTGTTACAGGACACGATGATGAAAGGCTACCTTTAAGTGGGAAACCATTTTAGCAAAAATGGTTATTAATGGCACCTCCTAAAGAACCATTTTTTTTTATTTTCGATTTTCTTCAAATTGTTTGACTGATTTCAATAATTTTTTGAATACAGAAGCTTCCAAAAAATATAAATAGTATTGTCTACCAAAGTTAAAAAAAAAAAATATTTTTTGAAAAGCAACATGATCGATTTTTTTTGAAACTCGATACAAAAGAGATTTTTAGAACTCTTTAAAATATTTTAAGAAAAAATTTTACTTGTATGCAAAAATAACGCTACCTTCTATACAAAAGTCAAAATCCTTTAAGGAAAATATTTTTGTTCTCGAAAACTTTTTACGTATGCTAGTATTAGAGCGAACTACTACCAAAAATTATAAAATTTAACACTTAGCAACTATTGATAGTACATCTATAGAAGGGTTTCTTCTATTTTGAATTTTCTCATTATCAACTGAATGGATTTAGATTAATTTTTTTATATTCAAATTTCAAATAAGTTCAAAAAATATTGCACATCAAAATTTTTGGATTTTTAAAAAAGTTTCAAACAAGTTTTTTGAAATTACGATGAAATTACGATATCTCAAAACGGGTTGACAATTTTTTTTTTTTGAAAATTAAATTTTTATTAGTACGTCCAGCCTTCTTAACTCGAGTGCTATTAACACTTGCGTATAATTGGAAAAATTCTAGAAAATCTTTCAAGAATCGATCACCAAAATGATTTGATTATTTCAATCTTTCGATCATTTTTATTTCCCTGAATTTATTTCCGAATCAATTTTATTCATTTGGATTTCGCTGGAATTAAGCCTCTACAATTTTAAAGATTTCAATTCAATACTGTACCGAATCCAATTTGATCAAAATTTAAAAACAATAAAATTTGGATTGATTAAAAAAGCTCAGCAAAAAATATGAAATTTTCAGTTTTTTACTGCTCCAAAAAAAGGTGATTTTATGGCAATTGGCTGACATTTGCATCAAAATATACTCTATCGTCTGTCAAAATATAGTTTGCCCCCTATATCTCAAGCCCTGAACTGTCAAATTCCATTGACGGATGGCTACATTGTCAATGGATTGAAAACCCTCTAACAAAATCTGAAGCTTTGAATATTTTTTACTGCTTACTTAACTGCAGTGGCGGATCCAGAGGGGGGGCTATAGGGGCTGAAGCCCCCCCCACAGTCAAATACTACAATTAATTTAACAGCAAGACAATTCATTACGATGTTTCAATTTTGTGTTCGTTTTCAAACCTAAAAATTTTAAAAACACTTGATGAGACAAAGAATGATCCCTTAAATCATAGATATAATATTTGTGTCCTTTTGTATATTTTTTAAAACAAGGTTGGGGCTGAAAAATTAGCATGAAAGTATGTTTTTCTAAGCCCCCACAGAATTGGATGAAAAAACGAAGATGAGACTAAGATGAATATAAAAACATAGGCTTTATTTATTCTAAGCCCTACAAGAAACAAGAGGGACTGAAATTCAGAGTTGGGGCTAGCCAATTTACGCCTTAAATATATTTTTCCAAGATTTTAGGGAATTGCAAAAAATTGGGAATGGGGCTAGAAATTTTTTTCCCAAGCCTTAAGGAAATTCGACGAGGTTGGGGCTTTACAATTTTACATGTAAGCTGTTGTTTTCCCAAGCTTAAAAGAAACTGAACGAAAATGTGATGTTGGGACTTAAAAATTTTCATGTTAATTGTGCTTTTTTAAGCCCCTAGGAAATTGGCCAAAAAACAAGGTAGACAAAAAAATGCTGCATTATTGTTCAAACCCGTAGAACATCGGGTGAAACAATCGTTGTTAGTTCAGCAAATTCACATGTTAAATGCAATTGAGGAGCTTAAGGACAACACTGATATTTACATTTTATAATTTTTTTCAGAAATTGAAAGCCGAAATTCAGATATGGAGCATTATTATAGGTGTCTGTATCGAGTGAAAAATGTTATCTTTTGCCTTGAAAATTCCTTTTCAGGTAAAATTTTGAGTAAAGCATGCTATTTCTTAAAGCTGAATTAACAAAAGCTAAGCCCAAAGATGTGGTCCGTCGTTGAGTATTTGGGCCTAAAACCAGCCTGGAATTTTTTTGTATTAAAAAGTTTTGGCTGATCCAGGTCGCGTTAAGGAAACTATTCCAACGATTTTCCGGGTTAGTCATCCGTTATATCTTGTGAATCAGGAAGATCAAAGGTTCCTTAAACTGCTATGGAATTCAATTGCATGGTTAAACAAAACATTGAGCTTTTTTATCAGCTTTCCAACTTTTATTATCTCTCCTTATATATTACATAAAACATTAAACCCCTTATTTCCTTCCATGAACTGACTGTTATTAAATTGGTTGTTATTGGCGTGGAACGCTTGTTGCCACGCAAAAGACCTCTGCCTCGCATGTTTGCAGTCCTTGCCAAATTACGGTATGCAAATTGATTCATTGTATGTCTATTTGAACAAGCAGGGTATGAAGACCCAATGCTGTTAATAATAGCTGTGAGATCAGAATCGTTGAATCTATGAAGTAAAGGGTTCAGCTTCCACTGATAACTCATCATTAAGGATCCTACTGAATTTGACCACAAGACCAAATATCACCTCTTTTTAAAATTCTGTTGATATCTTTCGGGCTTAGCTGACCTCCGGGAAATTCTATAGTTTATAGAAAACTGTGTTTCCGATGCAAACAATAATTTTACATGATCTTTTTTCGAGCAACCGAGTCAAACAATTAATTAAAAGATTTGCAGTTCATAAACTGATAAATATTCATTAAATATTTATGATAAGAAATGGTAGGATCATTCAAACTAAATGGCGTGACTGTAAATGGTTGCCTTAGCCAATATCACAATAACATGTTTTAGCCATTATTTTTGGAACACGGTCAAATTTTGCTTCCATACAAAACTCTCACTAGAATATGCCTAGTATTTTGGGTACGCAACTCCAATTAAATTTTCGTTTCTTACTGTACATCACCAAGATGCCATCAAAATATAGTGCATGAAATTGTTCGCCACATTATTCTCGAGCTTAATTTGTACAGCTTATTTTATTCATGAGATTAAGGTGGATTTACTTTGTTAAAATGAAAATCGAAAACGAGAAATATTCGAGTTTTCTCGAATTTTATTTTATCAGATTTACTTGAAATATAAAAAAAAAATTCTTTGAAATGGTCGAGTATAATTTTTGTTCCACAAAAATGTAATGTCAAAATAGAGCTAGAAGTTTAGCTTATGTTTGGAGAGAAATGTGGGAGCTAAAATTCAGCACGGTCTGTTTACTGCCTAAATGTATTAATTCTACAAGAAACATTCAGCATAAAAGAAAGATATTTGAACCATCCTTACAGCTTCTTGTACAGTGTATGTATTAATCTTGTAATTATCTACAACTGCTCTTTTCCAATGATAAAATTTTTCATTATATATATTTTTGGAATATGAACAATTGTTTAATTGGCTGATTGAGAGATGTCTAAAATAGAAGTCCCGAGCCCCCCCCACAGCCAAATCCTGGATCCGCTACTGCTTAACTGGGTGACATTTTGGATCGAAATATACTTTTTCTGTCAAAATATAGTTTGTCCCCTATATTTAAAGTCAACAACTGCCAAACTCCATTGGCTGATGGCTACGATGACGATGGATTAATAAGCCTCTAAAATACTGAAATTGTTGATGAATTTTTATTGCTCCAGAAAAAGTTGATTTTAAGGCAATTGGGTGACACTTGGAGCCGTTTTGTTAAGCGTAACGCATAGAATGCTCTGCACTTAAGTTAAAAGCGGATAAAAAGTGTGTTATCGGCGTGTAGTAGACACTAAAAGTTTACTTGTCAACGCGTTGATAGGTCGTAGCAAAAGGGACGTTTGCATAAAATTGGGGCTAAGGTGAACCAAGAGAAGTGGCATTTGCATGCGATTTATTGATTACAGTCATTCGCGCAGGGCTAATTTAAACGAAGAAAATTATCAGCGCTTAGCTTAAATGCGGAGAATAACACAACAAACGTTTTAGTTATAAATGCGTTGACAACTTATAGCTTTCTTGCAAGCATGGATGAAATCGGTCGAAAAAAAACGACACCGGGGACTACTGACGACGCCATCACAGAAAAAACATGGAGTTTCCATTCAAACTATCGGTAACATGTATGTAATTCATGTCGTTAAGACGGTTTTGTTTTTCCCCGTCCTTAAGCTCAGAACCAAAAATTCTGCGTAAACTCATGAGCACCGGCACCGTTTCTTTCATCCAATTTCCTTCGGGCTTACAAAAAAACAGGACTATTATCGATTACGTATGAGAGTCCGCTGACTGGCAGTTTCTTATTGTTTTTTTTTTTCTTGGTTTTTGTGGTGCAATTATTTAATAAATGTTTGCATTCTGCACTTCTGTTCAAAAAAAAACCTTTTCAACAATATATAATTTATATGCCTTCGACTTTTGTGAACCGCGTTAATTGTACCACAAACTTCGTGTTTGCCGTTTTACAATATGATATGCACAAATAAATAATTTGCATACCAACATTTTTCCTTTAAAATGTTTTGAAAAATTGATATATGTATGTACATATGTATGATGTCATTGTATATAAAAACTATAGTACTACTATGGACTAGCTTTTTGTAGTACGCGTTGTATGCGTTGTGGCGCTAAGATAGCCACAAATTTTGACTATGAATGGTAGGATAAGAGTATCATAAGGAATAAAGAACATCTAGTAAGAATGAGAGGAGAATATTATTTTGATATACACTACAAAAATGGGAGTAAAGGAGATAAATGAGTCAGCTGTTTTTGTCATTGCAATGAAAAAAACGAGTACGACCAGAATAAGATAAAATGGAAAAATATTTTTGGCATGGCCTATCTCTGTTGAACATATACATACATACCTACATACATCGCATATCTTGTTTTGAATTTTCGAATCGCTTTGTTTATTTCTATGGTTTATGCGAATAAAGATGGATATAGATATATGTTTGTAAATAGATGTAGGTATGTATGTACTATCGTGTGCTATTATTTTTTTTTGCTAAGGCATTTGATTTGAAAATTTTCAATTTTGGTGAAAAAATCAAATGAATAATCCGGCCCGTTGTTAGTTTTCACTATTTTTTTGTGGAAATCCTCGAGCAGTGTTGCGATATTTCGGGATATATTCTATGTACTGCCGTTTTGTCTCGTTTAGTAGAATATTTAAATATTAAAGTTTTAATAAATATTTTTTGGAATTTAAATAAAAATAACGTTGCTAGCTTAATTTTTCAATGGTTATGAAGAATTAATCTATTTAATATTTTGACTGTTTTTCTACCTTTTGGTAAAAAAAAACTTTTTTTTGTTCCAAGGAAACAGGATGGTTTCCTAAATAGATAAGTTTTCTGAATCTTTGACTTTTTTCACAAAATTCTATAGGTTGGTACCTATACGAGTATGTAATGTAGCTAAATACCTACGGCTAAGTTGCGAGTTGTTTAAATAGAGTGGTCTGTTTCTTTACCTTATTTCTTCAAAATAAGTGTAAACAAGATCTAATCACTGCCATTTAATTCTTGTTTTAAGAAAATAAGTATTCGTTCCCAGAAGTTTTTAGAAAAATGTTTTAAATTGTGAAATTAATATATAATAAAGTATAGGTTAGGTTAGGTTAGGTAAGTTTCGTCCTTAAAAGTGGTCAAAGTAATTAAACAAAATTATTTGCCAAATTTGATTGAAATCGGTTCAACGTTAACCCGTGTCGGCAAGCAATTGAAATTTCAAAATACATGGAGTTTTCTGAGTTTCTTACTCAAATTTGCGTTATAAATGTAAAAGCGAATGGAAAATCTTCAAACTTTGTACAGTAGGTATCTTAAAAAATTATTTTTAATTCTTTTGAACAATATGTATTCCGTCGGCCACGAGTAAAAAGAATGTAACTCCTGGTTTTCATTTTTTACAAAAAAAAATATAAAAAAAGTGTTCGCATTTCTGAATAAAACCAAAATTACATTAAGTATTTTCCTGAGCTCGTTTTAGATTCAGTGAAATTGAAAAATTTGATAGATTTTTGTATTTTTTTTATAAATGTCTGAAGTGGTACCTATAAATGATGAAAAAAATTTGTGGTTAGCCGCTTTTCACTCTAAGCAGACGATTTACCTCACTAAATTGAAACATTTTGTTAGTGTACCTAAATTCTCCTTATGGCAGTTAATATGTATAGCATGTAGTATGTAGGTATGAAGATTTAAGGTACAAAAATATTTCTTAAAATTTTAAGGAGCGGTTTTTTACGCTATTTTCTTATCACCAGGTTACAAAAGCAAAACAAAATCATTATAAGTACCTAACTGTGACCACATATCGACGGAAATTTAAGTGGTTTTCTTGACCACTTTTTCGTATTGTGGTATTTTTACATAAGCATTTTGGAAAATATCCAAGAACTAAAATTACTTCTTTCTAAACCCTTTACAAGATCCACCATAGGAACCCGTTTTGAATAAAAAAAAAATCCTGACACCCCTAATGTGCATATATCAGAACAGCCATCTAAAAAAAACCCAAATCAATCTTACTAGGTCAAGGTCAAGAAATAATAATGAAAATGAAAATATAATAATATCCCATACAAATTAAACTTATCTATAGATGCATATGCATATGTCGTTTTACCTGACAAAGCCAAAACCGATACAACCCCTTCCTCTTGAACAAAATCAAATACAAAAAAACATACAAAAACAAAATTCATAAAAAGTCTCGAAGAGCAAATTAATGAAAATGAAAATGCAGAAATATAAAAAAAGTAAAACTAATTCATCAACGAACATACAACCAACATACAACCAACATACAACAACTACATCCATAGAAGTTCATGAAGATGAAGAGCCACAAAATTCAAATTTGTTCTTTTCTCATTAACTACCTACATACATACACACATACATAATTATTGAATGCGTAGTGTTCCTATGCGTACATCTATAGAATACAGTACATAACGCCTATAAGATACACCGAAATGCCACAAACCACGGATACAAAAAAAAACTATAAAATATGGATATTAGAAGAGTTTCTTACAGAAAATGTTTCTTTCCTAGAAAAAAGAAATATTAAATTTTGTATAAAAAAAATTAATATTAATATGTTTCTAGCAAAATTGGGTGGATTATTTTTGCATTTTCTTCTGTTATCTTTAAAAACCATTTGTTCATTGTTTTATCTAAAACATTATATTATTATTTGCTTTAAGGAATTTCTTATATAGGTACATCCAACTTTACAGGGAAATTGAGAGTGGGTGTTATAAGAAATGTTTATATTATCAGTTTTTTTTTTGAAAAGCGCGTTTCTTATAACCGACATATACTTTATAGAATGAAAATAAAAGTAAACAAAACAAACGAACACAACAAAAAACAAAATACCCGAGACAAAAAAAAAATTCTTTAAATTTATATTTCTTTTTCCTCAATACATATGTATCTTCATATTCACAGTACAATATTGTTTTATGTTTCTCTCCCTCGAACTCTTTCAAATTTAGTATACAGTATTCCCCTTCTCGAACTATCGCTTTATTCTTCTTCATATGAATATTCTTACCTACTCAACACTCCCCAGTTCCCCTCAAGAAGAAGTTGTCTTACTATAATCTAGATGTCGCCCCGATCGTTCTTCTTCGTGATACTACTATAGTTTTTATATACAATGATGATGTACATAATGTAAATTACTTTTATTGTTTTAGCTAATTTAAATATCGTATTTAAGCGTTTAAACATTTTTCTGTTATAATTTCCATTAGGCGTGTTCAAGAAAATGAGATCTCCGACGGCTCAGTGTCAAAAACTGAGCAAGCGAATCCAATATTTTCTTTCCTCAGTTATTATTTGACAGCAAAATTTCTGAGGAGTCCTGTTCACGAGACTGAGATTGCTGAGGGCTCTGGAGATCTCATTTTCCTGAACTCGCCTATCTATTTATTTATACTTATACAATTTTCTTAAACCTTCAGCCTGTTGCAAATAAGAGCAATTTCGTGTGATCCTACACTGAGGGAAAAATGAATGCACTCCGTACAAAACCACAAATGTAAATTGTATGTACCGATGTTTGCAAAGGATTGCCGTCGAATGTCTATTGTCTATTCACTAAGTAAAGTTAATGTGTACTAGTTATAATTCAAGTTATGTATCGACTTTGTATATGAAAACCATAGTATTCTCATGAAATTTTTTTTTTAGTTGAACGTGGACCTTGTGGGGGCGCCACATTCGACCGCATTCGATTGCGTGGAGAATTGTGGATGCGGGGTACATAAAGAATCGAAGACAAGTAGTAAGAGCAAGAGGAAAGTATTATTTTCATGCTCATAAGAAATAAAGGGAGTAAGAGAGATAAGAAAATCAGCTGTTTTCAAAATTTCAAAGAATAGAAAAACGTGAAGAAAATAAGAAAAAAATTGTCGTCTCCTCTTTGAATAGAAGAATATTTGTGTTGGTTTATTTAGGAATGTATTTTGTTTGCAGGCAGAGAAGCAAAGAAATTATATGAAGTGGTGAACGAGTTGATCGTGTCGCTTCTGCTTGCGTCGTCGTCACCCGTCGTTGGTGTCTAGTTCGTAGCAACGAGTAGAAAAAAATCATTATTTGCAGGGATTTTCTTGTATGTGAGTGTGAAAAGACAAACGTGTGTAGGTCGTTGCTATCAGAGTATATCTAATAATGAGTAGGGAAACTCGGAAAGATTTCTTTATCACCTCACATGTACTCTCACACAGATAGGAAGAATAGATGGTAATAAGAAACTCTAGGGAAGGAAAGAGAGAGAAAAATTGTCACAGGTTGGTTCATTGAAAAAATAAATTCGGTTTTTAAATTTAATTTTTTCTTAAAACTTAATAATAAATTTACATGTGAGTAACATTAATAAATTTTTGTTTATTACATGCCTTCTTTGTGTTTTTATTAAAATGTTTGATAAGATAGTAAAGTAAACTCTTACACGAATATAATACCTAATGAGAAACTCGTTATTATTATTATCGTTGCAGCAAAAATAGTTGAATTCATTTTTTAAAATACTGGCCATTTTTAATTCAAAATTCTTACAATGGTACAAATTCGGGAAAAAAATTAATAAACTTTGTTTCAAGGTTTTCTATTGAACTCAAAAAGTCTTGTGGTGGACGGGTCAATGTTCCGCACTCATATTCTTTGAAATCGGTGAAGATTGAAGAAAAATCGTACACTCGATTTTGCATTTTCTTCTCTGCCACACGATAAGCACTTGTTATAATGTTTTCCCATTTCTTACACTTAAAATTTACTTTTCACAAACGTGTTCACAAAATAAAAATAAAAACACACACCCGTTTCTTATCTGATTCGCACAACTGCTAAGAATGAAGTCCGCACGCTTTTGAAACTACATTATGAAAAAATTCAACCACCATCAAATTCTCTGCTTGCGTTACCCCTTCTGAAGAAATTGTAGATCGCGAAGATTGGAAGAACGTATTATTTTTGCTCTTTCTTAGCCAAAATATTACCATAAGAATAGTTTAAATTATATGAAAACAAGCAAGTATAATTTATTTTACATGTTCTTTCATTATTTATATTATTTATTCCATTTCTAGTCCCAAATACAGACAAGAAAAATGTTGCGATGAAAAATATATCACTTTTAATAAGTTACCAAACTGGCAACGCATGTTCGTATATTGGCAGAAAAAAAAAGTATTTTCAAGTCAGCTCGCCTTTGAAAGTCAATAATAAAGAAAAGGAAAGCTGGAAGGGATGAACGAATAGTCGAATCGTTCTTGTGCAGGCGATTCTACATAAGGAATCTCTTTGACTGCTTTGACTTATGGAATGTTTTTTTTTTTTATTGTTAGTTTGTGACTGTAATAGTGACTAATACAATTGTAAAAGAGTTTCCCTACTCATTATTAGATATACTCTGGTTGCTATATTTTCTTATTGAGGGTAGGTTTTGTTTTTGCTTTTTTTTAAATTGACTTGAAACTTTCTTGCAAAGTTTCAAGGACAGGCTAGGCATATATCTTTTGGTAGATATTTTGATTGAAATTTTCTTGCATGATTTCGGTGGTAGGTATTTTGGTGTGTAGGTATTTGAATTTTTAGATGCAATCTTTTTTGCGAGGATTGGTCTTTTGGTATGTAGGTAGGTAGGTACATATTTGAATTAAAGTTTTTGTGCAATTACTATTAATTTTTTGCTAGATAGTTTTTTTGTTAATAGTTTTTATTACCTACATAGGTAGGTAGGTACCTACATATTATAAATTATTTCGAGTAGTTATGTTTAATAGGTATTTGTAGGTATTTTAATTAAATTTTGTATGCAAAATTCGGGGGTGGGTTAAGGCATAGATATTTTTGATAGATAGGTATAGGTACCTACATGTATTTTAATTAAAGTTTTTATTGCTAAATTCGGGGGTAGGTTTTAGGTATAGGTACCTTCATACCTAGGTAGGTTTATCTTTTAATAGGTACCTAGGTATTTCTTTTTTTTTGTTTTGCAAAATTCGAGGGTAGGTACCTATGTATTTCTTTGAGTAGGTAGGTAGGTACCTACTTATTTGACCTGAAATTTCATCGAATTTTGTAAAAAGATAACCTAATATTATTCACTAGTCTGTAAGTGGGAATCCCTATGCCAGTTCCAAATACTGTCAAAACAAATTTAATTTCAAATTTCTTACCAGTGATTTTCAAAAAATTCATTCCTAGCTTTATTGGCTCCAACGTCGAAGTTCATTTCGACTCATCGGTAGGTATTTTATTTAAAGGTTTTTGTTGCAAAATTCAAGGGTAGGTAGGTACGTAGGTACCTATTTCTTTGAGTACCTATTTGACCTTGAATTTAAAACTAATTTTATGTATATTAGGTAAGCATAGGTAGGTATGTATGCAGGTACCTAATAAACTTTTTATCTAATGAACTTTTTACAGATTTATTTTGTATAAGTTGGTACGTATGTACCTAGGTAGGTAGGTATATAGCATACATTTTTCTGCCTAATAATTTAAAATAAACAATTTAAATATGCATTATTTTGAAGGCGCGTTGAAATATTTCGAGGTAAAATATACAAATTAGTAGATAAAATTTCAATCGCAGTAAGATTTTAGTTCTCATAGGTATGTATGTGAAATACAATAAATATAATAATGCCACTATTAATTGAAGATAAATACTCTTACAAAAAATGTCTTTCATTACTATTATTTTGTAATATATTTTGTATTAATTTTCATGAAAAGAATCTACAAATTAAATTTCAAGTAGGTAATTAAGTATTATATTATAATACCTTTGTATTATTATAAAAAATAATACAGATTTCGTATTCCTTTGTAATATCTGATATTATTAAGTTTTAATATACCTATTTTGAATTAACTTCCAAATTTTAATATTTGCCAAGTATTAAATTTCAACATATTTTTGGTGTTGTCATATACGTAACCCAGAAAATGTTAAAAAGTACCTACCCCAAAATTTTTAAATTGTGCCAAATAAAATTGTGAATTTTTGTACCTATCAAGTTGATTTTTTTTCAAAATTTTTGGCAATTAGGTGATATTTTTTGTATGTAAAATTCAAAGCCTTTATTATTTTTTAGTCAAGTTCTGAAACCCGGATGTGAAAAAATTTCTTATAGATTTTAAGCTATTTAAAAAAAATTAAAGGAACTTTTTTCCATTGCTTGTTTGTTTTATGCTCATGAAGCAAACAAATTACTAATCATAATTATAACCCTTTTTCGGGTTTCTTAGGAAAATACCTTTAATTTATTAATTTCTCAAAAATTAAGAAAGATTTTTGCATTTGGTTGTTGATTTTTAACTGAAAATTGATAAAAGCATTCGATATCAAGAACAACATGGCACTTAACTGCGCAAAATTTGAAATAAATTAACTTAACATTTTTTTTTTCAAAAATTTTGACTTTGAAATTTAATTTCTAAAAACCATTCTTTTAAACATCTCCATTACAAACAAAAAAAGAAATAGAATATTGACTTTCAAAATAGCTATAACAGGTTATTGTATGTTTTTTCGTTGACATATTAAAATATTTTTGTTTGCATTTAAAGTCAGTTTTTTTTTGGACCATTATTAAATAAGTTATTAATGACCAATTAAATAATTAAGTCAAGAATAAAGTGAAGAAAACTACAAAAATTCCGCACTTTAAGATGTATTTTCTGATTTTAATTTTTTCTATTTGACATTTGTCGCAAGAAAAATTGATTATAATGAATTTTTCCTGTGACAGCGATGAATTTTTAGCGAATGAATTCATTCGCTAACCCTAACGTACATAACATTTGCCAAATCGTTCGACTTCAAGTGAACGTTCGATTCGCGAACCGTAATAAGGCCCTAAATCTTTTTTCAAAGAGCTATCGACTATTTACGTAAGTCGTCCAAAACTTTAAACGGCCGTATTTGAAAACTAGGTTTTTTGTTTAGTGCCACTTTTGTTTTCAATGCGCGATATATTAATATTTTTTAAGACAAAAAAAAAATTGTAAAATGTATAAATTTAAAAAAATCTATAAACATTTTTGTATACTTATGTATATGTCTGTTCGCGTACTTCCCAAAACTACGAATTTCTACAAATTTTATTTTTTAAATATGAGCTTTGACATATCTAACTTTGGGCTAAATTCGACATATTATTTTAAACAAAATTCTCATCAAACTATTTTAATTCCTTTAAAAGTTTTACTAAACATCAAAGAAAACAAAAAGCTATTTTGATTAAGTGGATCAATGGAAGATTTAATTGTTATTTTAAATACATAAATTGATTATAATTTTGTAATTTTATTTTGTCAGAACGAAATATGGAGATTCGACTATATTATAATTTTTTAATTTCATTTTGTCAAAACAAAATTTCATAATTTATTGATTCGTTTTCAAACTCATTTTCTGATTTCTTTTTTATATAATAAAACAGGTACCTACCTACCCAAAGTGCATATAATTTTTATCCGTGAACTTTTCTGATATTTTAATAGTTATTCTCCTATTTGAGGCGGAGACAAATCCAACAAACCATAGATAATTAAAATACGTTCAGCCGTTCTTCAGTTATAACATATAAATGTTGTAACTAACCCGACTTTGTTGTATACAGGGTGTCCTTTAAATAATGGATAACCTTGCAACTGGTTATAGCAGGCTTTATGACCTTTCCAGAAAAAAATATAAGAAAAATATTGTCGCAGTGGTTACTATGTTATGATGTTTTTTTCCAAAAGTTGTTAACAAGTACTACTTTCCTCAAATACGTGAACGCTACGACCATGGATGATCAATTTTTGCTATTTTTTAATTTTTGTAATATTCTAGAATGACTGTTGTAATAGATAGATGGTAAAATTTATTTGTAGTTATTGCATTTTTTTTATTCTAATTTTTTAAAATATTTTTTTCAGTACACAAATTTATTTTCAAAAAAGTTTGACCACTTCTTATACATTAAAATTGTATGAGAACATGAATGGCCAATTACTTAAAAAAGTTGTCCATTTAATGCACTTTCCAAAATGGTATGTTACATGCTTGTGTATTAACAAAATAACCAAGAAAATTTGTCAATCATCTAATAAAGCAGCTTTTAACATTTTTCCAAAATGTCTATTAAAATGTTACAATATCCTCAGAATTTGGGTTGGACAAAGATTTTCCCTTTTGATGTGTAAGGGGGTTCAGTGCAAGTATAAAACTCGATTTTAGGTGTTGAAAGCCCCACCATTTGGCCACCATATTGAAAAACGAGTTCTGAAAAGTTTTCCGTGGTAACTTAAATTTAATTAGTCTTAGAAAAAAAACTTTGGTACAAATTTGTAGCAAATTCTATTCTCTTCAATTTACGTTAATGCACTTTTTACCCTAAAGTTATAAATAAAAAAGTTATAATCGAAATTTAAACATTAAAAAAATTCATATGTTTTTGATTATAACTTTTTTATTTATAACCTTAGGGTAAAAAGTGCATTAACATAAATTGAAGAGAATAGAATTTGCTACAAATTTGTACCAAAGTTTTTTTTCTAAGACTAATTAAATTTAAGTTACCACGGAAAACTTTTCAGAACTCGTTTTTCAATATGGTGGCCAAATGGTGGGGCTTTCAACACCTAAAATCGAGTTTTATACTTGCACTGAACCCCCTTACACATCAAAAGGGAAAATCTTTGTCCAACCCAAATTCTGAGGATATTGTAACATTTTAATAGACATTTTGGAAAAATGTTAAAAGCTGCTTTATTAGATGATTGACAAATTTTCTTGGTTATTTTGTTAATACACAAGCATGTAACATACCATTTTGGAAAGTGCATTAAATGGGCAACTTTTTTAAGTAATTGGCCACTCATGTTCTCATACAATTTTAATGTATTAGAAGTGGTCAAACTTTTTTGAAAATAAATTTGTGTACTGAAAAAAATATTTTAAAAAATTAGAATAAAAAAAATGCAATAACTACAAATAAATTTTACCATCTATCTATTACAACAGTCATTCTAGAATATTACAAAAATTAAAAAATAGCAAAAATTGATCATCCATGGTCGTAGCGTTCACGTATTTGAGGAAAGTAGTACTTGTTAACAACTTTTGGAAAAAAACATCATAACATAGTAACCACTGCGACAATATTTTTCTTATATTTTTTTCTGGAAAGGTCATAAAGCCTGCTATAACCAGTTGCAAGGTTATCCATTATTTAAAGGACACCCTGTATACAACAAAGTCGGGTTAGTTACACCATTTATATGTTATAACTGAAGAACGGCTGAACGTATTTTAATTATCTATGGTTTGTTGGATTTGTCTCCGCCTCAAATAGGAGAATAACTATTAAAATATCAGAAAAGTTCACGGATAAAAATTATATGCACTTTGGGTAGGTAGGTACCTGTTTTATTATATAAAAAAGAAATCAGAAAATGAGTTTGAAAACGAATCAATAAATTATGAAATTTTGTTTTGACAAAATGAAATTAAAAAATTATAATATAGTCGAATCTCCATATTTCGTTCTGACAAAATAAAATTACAAAATTATAATCAATTTATGTATTTAAAATAACAATTAAATCTTCCATTGATCCACTTAATCAAAATAGCTTTTTGTTTTCTTTGATGTTTAGTAAAACTTTTAAAGGAATTAAAATAGTTTGATGAGAATTTTGTTTAAAATAATATGTCGAATTTAGCCCAAAGTTAGATATGTCAAAGCTCATATTTAAAAAATAAAATTTGTAGAAATTCGTAGTTTTGGGAAGTACGCGAACAGACATATACATAAGTATACAAAAATGTTTATAGATTTTTTTAAATTTATACATTTTACAATTTTTTTTTGTCTTAAAAAATATTAATATATCGCGCATTGAAAACAAAAGTGGCACTAAACAAAAAACCTAGTTTTCAAATACGGCCGTTTAAAGTTTTGGACGACTTACGTAAATAGTCGATAGCTCTTTGAAAAAAGATTTAGGGCCTTATTACGGTTCGCGAATCGAACGTTCACTTGAAGTCGAACGATTTGGCGAATGTTATGTACGTTAGGGTTAGCGAATGAATTCATTCGCTAAAAATTCATCGCTGTCACAGGAAAAATTCATTATAATCAATTTTTCTTGCGACAAATGTCAAATAGAAAAAATTAAAATCAGAAAATACATCTTAAAGTGCGGAATTTTTGTAGTTTTCTTCACTTTATTCTTGACTTAATTATTTAATTGGTCATTAATAACTTATTTAATAATGGTCCAAAAAAAAACTGACTTTAAATGCAAACAAAAATATTTTAATATGTCAACGAAAAAACATACAATAACCTGTTATAGCTATTTTGAAAGTCAATATTCTATTTCTTTTTTTGTTTGTAATGGAGATGTTTAAAAGAATGGTTTTTAGAAATTAAATTTCAAAGTCAAAATTTTTGAAAAAAAAAATGTAAAGTTAATTTATTTCAAATTTTGCGCAGTTAAGTGCCATGTTGTTCTTGATATCGAATGCTTTTATCAATTTTCAGTTAAAAATCAACAACCAAATGCAAAAATCTTTCTTAATTTTTGAGAAATTAATAAATTAAAGGTATTTTCCTAAGAAACCCGAAAAAGGGTTATAATTATGATTAGTAATTTGTTTGCTTCATGAGCATAAAACAAACAAGCAATGGAAAAAAGTTCCTTTAATTTTTTTTAAATAGCTTAAAATCTATAAGAAATTTTTTCACATCCGGGTTTCAGAACTTGACTAAAAAATAATAAAGGCTTTGAATTTTACATACAAAAAATATCACCTAATTGCCAAAAATTTTGAAAAAAAATCAACTTGATAGGTACAAAAATTCACAATTTTATTTGGCACAATTTAAAAATTTTGGGGTAGGTACTTTTTAACATTTTCTGGGTTACGTATATGACAACACCAAAAATATGTTGAAATTTAATACTTGGCAAATATTAAAATTTGGAAGTTAATTCAAAATAGGTATATTAAAACTTAATAATATCAGATATTACAAAGGAATACGAAATCTGTATTATTTTTTATAATAATACAAAGGTATTATAATATAATACTTAATTACCTACTTGAAATTTAATTTGTAGATTCTTTTCATGAAAATTAATACAAAATATATTACAAAATAATAGTAATGAAAGACATTTTTTGTAAGAGTATTTATCTTCAATTAATAGTGGCATTATTATATTTATTGTATTTCACATACATACCTATGAGAACTAAAATCTTACTGCGATTGAAATTTTATCTACTAATTTGTATATTTTACCTCGAAATATTTCAACGCGCCTTCAAAATAATGCATATTTAAATTGTTTATTTTAAATTATTAGGCAGAAAAATGTATGCTATATACCTACCTACCTAGGTACATACGTACCAACTTATACAAAATAAATCTGTAAAAAGTTCATTAGATAAAAAGTTTATTAGGTACCTGCATACATACCTACCTATGCTTACCTAATATACATAAAATTAGTTTTAAATTCAAGGTCAAATAGGTACTCAAAGAAATAGGTACCTACGTACCTACCTACCCTTGAATTTTGCAACAAAAACCTTTAAATAAAATACCTACCGATGAGTCGAAATGAACTTCGACGTTGGAGCCAATAAAGCTAGGAATGAATTTTTTGAAAATCACTGGTAAGAAATTTGAAATTAAATTTGTTTTGACAGTATTTGGAACTGGCATAGGGATTCCCACTTACAGACTAGTGAATAATATTAGGTTATCTTTTTACAAAATTCGATGAAATTTCAGGTCAAATAAGTAGGTACCTACCTACCTACTCAAAGAAATACATAGGTACCTACCCTCGAATTTTGCAAAACAAAAAAAAAGAAATACCTAGGTACCTATTAAAAGATAAACCTACCTAGGTATGAAGGTACCTATACCTAAAACCTACCCCCGAATTTAGCAATAAAAACTTTAATTAAAATACATGTAGGTACCTATACCTATCTATCAAAAATATCTATGCCTTAACCCACCCCCGAATTTTGCATACAAAATTTAATTAAAATACCTACAAATACCTATTAAACATAACTACTCGAAATAATTTATAATATGTAGGTACCTACCTACCTATGTAGGTAATAAAAACTATTAACAAAAAAA
Source organism: Dasysyrphus tricinctus (assembly GCA_963921185.1). Lineage (NCBI taxonomy): Eukaryota > Metazoa > Arthropoda > Insecta > Diptera > Syrphidae > Dasysyrphus > Dasysyrphus tricinctus. The sequence goes on along the minus strand of OY992532.1, from coordinate 14,457,437 downwards.
CTATCTAGCAAAAAATTAATAGTAATTGCACAAAAACTTTAATTCAAATATGTACCTACCTACCTACATACCAAAAGACCAATCCTCGCAAAAAAGATTGCATCTAAAAATTCAAATACCTACACACCAAAATACCTACCACCGAAATCATGCAAGAAAATTTCAATCAAAATATCTACCAAAAGATATATGCCTAGCACAGTTGCAAAAAGGCTTACTATTGTACTGAATTCGGTACTATTGGACTTTCCCGAGTACGCAAGTACCACTTTTCAATTTTCAGTACTATTTGTACTATTTTTAATTTTTGAAAAGGTCAACGTTCATAAATCTCTAAAACCAAATAAATATGTTCAGTCAGACTTCACCACATCTTCACGTAAAGAAGCTTTTAATGAAAAACCCATATTGTCAATAAACTTACTGGAAAACCACCTTCCCGTCAAGGAAATCTATTGCGGGACCAAAGTGAAATTTTGCACACTTCTAAAAATTTAACTGAAAGCGAAATTTATAGCTTTAAAAGTCATGCACGAATGTTCTATATAGCTTTCCTCGAAGATGTGAAAAAAGATTTTATTTTGAAGACATTTTTTTGAACTCGTTGCAACATTTTTCACAAACTTCAATTTTAGATGGCCAAGTAAATTCAATAGATTTTTTCCTGGTGAGCAAAAAAAACATTGAACTCATTGATAAAGAATATCGAGCTCTAGCTGACTGCCAATACTTAAAAAAATTAGAAATGCTTCTATTTCTGAGTTCTGATATTGGCCTTGTGAAAAATGAATGCAACGAGTTCATGTTTTCAAATATAAACCGAATTGTCCAGGGTGCTTTTTCTATTCCTCATTCTTCCGCAAACGTCAAAAGAATTTTTTCTTATCAAATTATAAAACAAAACTAAGAAAACGAATGCAGGTGGACACGTGTTCTGCACTAATAGAAACTAAAAACCTAATTAAAAATGAATGTCACAGCTACATTATTCAAAAAAATCTATTGAATAGACATTTATCGAGTAAACCACTTGCCGATGAAGAAATTTTAGAGTAAGAAAAACATAATGAATGTAATGTATGTACATATGAATGTAAAAAAGAAAAGACTTATGCCAAAGTTGCTATCCGTCCATAAGACTTATTTTAGAATAAAATTATACCAATGAAATGTATAGGTATATTTAATTTATGTATTTTTGTTTTAATAAAATATTTATTTTAATTGTTTGCGTTGTTTTATAATTTAAAAAAATTCAGTACTATTTTGTCTTTTTCAGTACAATTTCTTTTCAGTTTTCAGTACAATTGACAAAAGTCAATTTTCATCACTGATGCCTAGCCTGTCCTTGAAACTTTGCAAGAAAGTTTCAAGTCAATTTAAAAAAAAGCAAAAACAAAACCTACCCTCAATAAGAAAATATAGCAACGACCTACACACGTTTGTCTTTTCACACTCACATACAAGAAAATCCCTGCAAATAATGATTTTTTTCTACTCGTTGCTACGAACTAGACACCAACGACGGGTGACGACGACGCAAGCAGAAGCGACACGATCAACTCGTTCACCACTTCATATAATTTCTTTGCTTCTCTGCCTGCAAACAAAATACATTCCTAAATAAACCAACACAAATATTCTTCTATTCAAAGAGGAGACGACAATTTTTTTCTTATTTTCTTCACGTTTTTCTATTCTTTGAAATTTTGAAAACAGCTGATTTTCTTATCTCTCTTACTCCCTTTATTTCTTATGAGCATGAAAATAATACTTTCCTCTTGCTCTTACTACTTGTCTTCGATTCTTTATGTACCCCGCATCCACAATTCTCCACGCAATCGAATGCGGTCGAATGTGGCGCCCCCACAAGGTCCACGTTCAACTAAAAAAAAAATTTCATGAGAATACTATGGTTTTCATATACAAAGGTACTGAGTATATGCAACGTGCACAGAGTCTATGGTGACATTTGTTCAATACAGACGGTATATACTCAACACATATCAAGCGCAACCCATGCAACTGAAACTGTTATACGATACATTAAGTTATGTGTTGAGTAAATATGACGTGTGCCATTTCGACATTTTTTCAATACAGACGGTATATACTCAATACCTACACATGTATCTATTGACTAGCTACAGTGCTGAGTCCACGCAACTTGTACTGACTCTATGTGTATATTGAGCACTTCAGCCATCCAAGCAATGAGTTTCAACTTATTCAGTTTTGGCACCAGTTTTTTGTGCCCGCAAGTGGCCTAGTGGATGCGTGCTATCTTCGTGTGTGAAAGGTTCCCAGTTCAAATCCGAGTAAGTATCACAAAGTATTTTTAAAATAAAATAAATATCTAGAAAATAAACTTTCAGAATAAGGTGAAACGTTACAGAGGATTCTCTTAAATGCATGGACTCATAACATAAATGCGTAGTGACATATGGACTCATTAAATAAATATGTGGAATACATATGAATTGAGTACATAAATACGTTACAAACATATGTAGTGAGGACATACACACATTGAGTACATAAACATATGGACTCATTACATAAATATGTACTCATTACATACAAATTTGTTGTGTCCTCACTACAAAGAATCTGTACTTATCACAGATAACCGGTTTGTTTTTAGTAAATACATACATAAAATATGGATTGGGTACGATATCTTGACTTTTAAAATATCGACTCCATAAGATCGACTTTTAAAATCTCGACAGAAAAAATCTCGATTGGTTAAAAGACCGACAGATCAAAATATAGACACAAATTTGACCGACTTTCTAAAATATCGATTTTTCAAAATGTCGATTCTCGAAATGTCGACAGTGATCGAGATTTTATGAATCGAGATTTTAACAGTCAATATTTTAAAAGTCGACATTTTGAAAGTCGACATTTTGATCAGATCATAGTTTAGGGAATGATCTGATCATTATTGTCTAATATTGCATGGTCATTGTTGAATAAATCGCATTTTTTGCAATTTAATTTTTGTTGACTATATATTATTTTGACGTCTTAATTGCCCATTATTCAGGGTCTGAAATGTGTTTTAATATTAATACAATAATAAAACATCCAGAAAATGAGGCAGTTAAAAGTTCGAAATATAAGGTATAATGTAGGTAGGCAACAAAAATGCGTTCTATTGAACTTTCTTGAAGCTAAACAAAAGGTAATATAAAATTAATAACTACCTAAATAAGTTAATTATTATTAGAATCAAATAAGAACTTGTATCTTAAACATAGTCTTAAATTTTCCACAGCATCAAAAAACTGTTAAGTTCCTGTTAAGAAATCAGACAAGAATTTATGATTCTTGAGTTGATAGTTGTTCCGTGCAAACATTTAAGGCAGAGCTTTGTTCTTTAGGTTACTTTCAAATGACCGACAGACAAAATATCGACAAGTCAAAATGTCGACTGGTTAAAATGTCGATTTATATTTTATATCGACTTTTCTGTATGGGAAAAATTCCGACAAGTCGATATTTTTCTCGACTTCTATCAGGGCAGTCGACTTTTTGTCAAATCGACATTTCAAACTGTCGACATTTTAATAAGTCGGCAAAAACAAAGTCGGTATTTTAACTTTCAAAAAAGTCGATAAAAGTCGACATTTTAACCAGTCGACATTTTTTTTGTCGGTCATTCGTACGTAACCCATAAAATATTTATATTTATTTATTAAGTACATAGACACTGTACTAATCGCAGAAAACTAACAGTTTTTTTTTCAAAAAATGCCTAAATAGATTTATTTACATTTATTTAATAAGTGCATATGAGCTATACTCAGTACATCATCATGCGACAACCTACACATAATTATTTACTGAGTCCATGGAAAATTTATATTTACGCAATGATACCAAAAAATAGTGCATAGAATCTATTCTCACTACATAATCGTAAGCTGGCGTGGTACATATTCGTGTAATGAGTCTACAGAACTATTTAGTAGCTGCTTCACTGCTAATAGGTTTATGTTGTCAGTATAGATTTCATTAGGTAATGAGTACAGAAAAGTATGTGTGCAGAAAAATATGGGATGAGTAAATACAATGATGTGCTGAGTGCATACATTTTTCCCTCAGTGCATCGCATTTTATTATTTGAGATAAAGATACTCGCGGATATTTTATTATCCTTTTCATCTTATAATGAGATTTTTTTTAAATAAATCCCGTTCGTTCGGACTCATCAAAAACTTGTAGGTCCCCTCCATTCCTGCCAACAACACGCACACAGTATTGGTTGAGAGTTTTAAGTCACTAATTTATTTATGTTTGATAGTTCCATTTCAGTGTGGACTTAGGTTAGAAAAGTCCACAATCGACTACGAACTTCACAGATCTTGGAAAAACCCAGACATTTAAAATCGATACCCACTGCCTTTTAATCAAGATCGGCAAAAACCTCACCGACACCTTTAATGTCAAAAAAGGTTTTAGGCAAGGCAAAGCTACGAGCCGTCATGAGACTTCAACAACACCGTTCTTGAAAGAATATTGTTCTTGTAAGAATCTTAACTCGGTTTACAGTAGTGTTCCGAGAGCCGACATCATAGTCGTTATGGGAGACCTTAATGCCCAAGTCGGTTCAGACAATTACGGACTGGAACGCGTGATGGGAAGAAATGGCTTGGGGTTACGGAATGAAAATGGTGACTTGCTTGTCGACTTTTGTAACGCGAATCGTCTTGTGATAGGTGGGACTGTATTTAAGCATAAGACATGCAACAAAATTACCTGGGTGCATCTGGATGGTCAAACCGAAAACCAAATTGATCGTATCATGATTCAGCAGCGATGGAGGAAGTCTATGTGTGATGTACGGAGTATAAGAAATGCCAATGTGGGAAGCGACCACCATTTGGTTGTGATGAGTCTCAAACTACGAACCGCTGCCGTACAAAAACCAGCGCAGGATGCAGCAAGGAGCTCAAAATTCATTACGAATGCTTTAAATGACCCCAACATATGTCGAAACTATGTCACCACCCTTAACGACAGAGCCTCGTCATTAAACGGAATCGAGCATTCAACAATTGATGAGATGTGGGGTGAAATTAAAAGTGTTTTTATGGAGGCTGGATCCGAAACTGTACCCAAGCGAACGAGACGTAGAGACTCTTGGATATCCCAAGACACCTGGGATAAGATCGAACTTCGCAAATCGTTGAAAATCCAAATAAATGCCGAAGCTGATATTCAACGAAAAGCTGACTTGCAAAGAGAGTACCGCATTGCACATAAGATGGTCTATCGCTGTGTGAGACGTGACAAGAGGGTGAAGGTAGATGGACTCGCAGATAATGCGGAAATCGCTGCCAGAAGAGGAGATATCCGGGAATTGTACCAAATAGCCAAAGATGTGATCGGGAAAAAAAGCAACACCAATCATCCTGTAATGGATGTGGATGGCACACTTTTGGTATCAATTGAGGATCAGCTTCGTAGATGGAAGGACCATTTTTGTGCCCTGCTAAATGAGGATTCAGTTGAGCAGAGTGCTGAAGTGCCCCAACTAAACGAGATGCGCAGGTCCTATAGGGGTATTGACATCGAACCCCCGTCAGAATCGGAAATTCTTACATCAATAAATCTCCTCAAAAACAACAAGACAGCTGGACTGGACGGAATACCAGCTGAATTCCTGAAAGCCGATCCCGTAACAGCGGCTAGTATTTTACATCCGTTGATACAAAGCATTTGGGAAAACGAATGCTATCCCAGGGATTGGAAGGATGGTGTGATTGTTAAGTTGCCAAAGAAAGCTGACTTAAAGAATTGCAACAATTGGCGTGGTATCACCGTTTTGTCCGTTTTCCCAAAACTAATGGCAACCATCATTCGCGAGCGAATAAAGGATAGAATCGAGTCTACACTCAAGAGGCATCAAGCTGGCTTCCGCAGAGGTCAATCGTGTGTCGACCATATCAACACCCTGCGTATCGTCCTCGAGCAGTCGATGGAACTTCAATCAGCGCCTTACCTCATGTTCGTGGATTTTGAGAAGGCTTTCGATCAAGTTAACCGAGAATGTATATGGAGATCGTTGCTTGGTAGAGGAATTCTGCCAAAAATTGTTGCCATTATTAAAGTGTCCTACAACAACGCAAGGTGTTTTGTTTTACACAATGGGCAGCTATCTGACTCCTTCGTATTGCAACAGGCTGTAAGACAAGGGGATGTTCTATCGCCAATTCTCTTCCTGCTGGCGATGGACGACGTATTGGCGGCCAGTGTTGGTACAGCTGAGCGACAGGGCATTCAGTGGAGACCGTTCGAAAGGCTCAGTCATTTAGACTATGCCGATGACATATGTCTACTGGCAAATAACATCAGTGGGCTGAACGGGATGTGCCAAACGCTGCAAGTGAAGGGAGAGTCGAGTGGTCTAAGAATAAACAGCAAAAAGACAAAAATAATGCTCACAGGCCGCTCCACACAGCAGCGTATTATTCTACAGGAGACGCCAGTTGAAGTAGTGGAACAGTTCAACTACCTTGGCAGTATTGTTTCTGCAAACGGTGGTACGGATCTGGACGTTAAAAGTAGAATGAATAAAGCTCGTGCTGCCTTCGGTACCCTGTCCCCAATTTGGAAATCCAGTCAAATCTCCTTACGCACTAAGTTGAGATTCTTCGAATCCAATGTCAAATCCGTGCTGTTATATGCTTGTGAAACCTGGAAAGTCACGTCTATTATTTCGAAGAAAATGCAGGCTTTTGTGAATCGCTGTCTTCGCCACATCCTAAAGATTCGCTGGCCACAAATAATATCAAATGAGGAATTGTGGCGAGGGCAAATCAAGAGCGGCTGGACGTCGACATAAGAAAGCGTAAATGGCGTTGGATTGGTCACACACTGAGGAAACCAAACGATGAAATTGCAAAGCAGTCCTTTGAATGGAATCCTCAGGGTGCACGGCGGGTTGGAAGACCAAGAACAACATGGAAATCAACTGTCTTAGCGGAAGCAGAATCCCAGAGAAAGACGTGGCCACAGCTAAAGTACCTTGCAGCAGACCGTGAAGGATGGAGACGTTTTGTTGACGCCCTATGCGCCAGCCGGGGTTACAGGACACGATGATGATGAAGAATAGTGTACAATTCTAACGTCAACACTAGAGGCACAACCTTTCAAAAATCCGTTCAGTTTCTCGCTTACGCTGATAAAATTGACATAATCGAACAAACAAACCGTAACAGTTTTTGAAAAAAAATTATTTTCAAATTAAAAATTATTTACAATAAAAACTTAAAAGTAAGATTGGATTTGTGGCTTTAAAAATATCTATAGCGTAGCATTGTAAGTGATTATGTTGTTTTTTTTAATAATTTTTGTAAACTTTTTAGAAAATTATCCCTCCCTAACAACGGGGGGATATAGACCACCCCACTTATACGTATTTGTCGTCTGAATCCACACTCTGATTTTTGTCGTGTTATAAGAATCCTCTTAACCCATTGATAGTAACTTAAAGTGAAAAGAGAGAGACGAAGGGCTTTCCAAGACTATATCCAATTAAATGACCACCCTAATGCACATTATGTAAGACAAAGGGGGGTAACTTGCAATAAATATTAGGGAAGAAGAAAAGTTCTGTAAGAAAATGATTGAATCTATTCAAATTACTGGTAGTGTATTTAAATTCACTAGACATAAAGCAAAAGAATGAAAATACAAATTGTTTTTCATTTTTAAATAAAAACATTAAAATTAAAACCCAAATATTTAATGATTGCTCAATCGATTTCTATAGGGTTTCATCAGTTCTTGTCTGATGGGAAACGATGATTTCATTTTGTAGACTGTTTATTGCTTTTCTGGTTAATGGCTCGATTGTAAATTTTTTGTTTACTATAACTTCCTTGATATAGTCTTTATTCTATTTTATTATTGCAAAGCTTTTTAACTATACACAAGTTTTCTTCTATGCCAATTCCAATAAATATCTTGTTTTTATTGATGAAATCATTATGAGTTTTGTATTAACATGGCTTCGAAAATCAATGAAGAAGATTGCTGATGAATTTAGTAAAGAATTGGGAATTTAATGATGGGAACCATTAAAGTATATTATTTGTTTTATTATGAATATCTTATAAACACTACATATTTTGTATCAAAAAAAAATGCCGGCTGAGGCCGACCTCGATTTTCTTTTAAAGTGTTTCTTTTTTTTTTTTTGGATTTCGAAAAAATATGTATTTTAGGTATAGTTTCGTGAAACTGTTGTAAAACTGCTATCAGCTACCAACACCCATACCAGGATCATGTACATATCTATGACATAGTTATTCTTGTTATTGGCTCACCTGAAAAAGTTGTATCCTTCGTCCAGTTTTTATCGCTGGATTCCTGGCTGCTGCACTACAACATCGCCCACCCAATGCCCCCGATATATCGTCTGAGCTAATCGACCGTATTGATATTTTATCCTCATGATGATGTTGATGATGATGATGATTGTGCGATGCAGTTCCAAGCTGACAGTTGTTTACGGACATTTCTGTTACGGATGCTGATTTTTGCTTTAGGCCACATTTTCCATTTAGCATGATGCGTTCGTATGAGTGGGTTTTTTTTTTTATTGATGACTCGTCCGTGGATTAGAAACAAAATGAAAACGTGCTGGCCACAAATTGAAGAAGGACCACTGTACTCACTGCTGCGGCGAACAGTGTGTCACTTCTGTTAATCGTCTGCAAAAGAAAAACAAAAAATAACAAACAACACACTCATATTACGCACGTTACTTTTTATTACAAAAGTTTATATGACTGACAACATTTAATGGAGTGTGATGTGTGCAATGTGCGCGTGATGTGTGCGAGTATGTGTTTTAAAGAAAGATGAACTCTAATTTCTATTATTATGTATGTAAGTGTACTTAATGTAGGATATCAAAAAATTGACTTCATATTGATTTCCTGTCAACAAAAGGATTCTGCAACACTTTGACTATCGGATTTCCAATTACACTTTTCAACAGAGGAGAAGGAGTTTTTGGTCAATGTCTATTTTGTACTGATGGTGTTTTTTTAGATGCAGAGTCTTGTAACTCTTATTTTTTGTACTTTTTTCCTACAAAACACTATGAGGATTTAAGAAATATAATTTTTGTGAGAATGAAACTTCAAAAATGTCTAAAATTATTTTCGAAATTAAATTGAATACAACTCTCTTCTTATTTTCAACGTCAATTGGTGCGTGTACTAACAATTATAACCTCTTTAAGTTGTTTTTTGTTTTTCAAAACTTGGAATATTTGAAAATAAGGAATCCGTTGCAAAAGGAGGAATATACTGAAGAACAAATAATAGTTAAGGTATGAATATGAATGCACTAACTCGACCATTTTACAAAAGCTCTTTTTCAGTTTGTTTGTTTATTTTGGGTTTATTTCTTGCCATATTATTTACAAACATATGTTAAATATTATAGATATATGTACATACATACATATGTACATTGTGTAAAAATTTACATTATGTACATATATGTATGTATGTACCTTTTAAAAAAAAACTAATGGGCCAGATTTATCATCTACATATATCTGAATAATAAGTGTCAACATATTAATGGTGTCTTAAATAAAAGTTGTTACAGTTGCGAATTTTTCATGCTAAGTACGATAATATGGAGAAGATGAAAAAAGTTGGTCTCACAATTCTGCCTGTCTGTCCGTTAAACTACAGCCTAAACGGCTTGCTCGATTTTGGTACGTAGCGTTTTTTGGTCATTCCCCCTTCGATTTTTTTATTTTTTTTTTAGAATAAAATTAACGGTACATGCCATACATTCTTTTAAAGAACTTTTACAAAATTGTATTTTTCTCAAAAACGTCTACATAACTTTTCCTAAACAAAAATTCAATGCGAAACCATTTTTCAAAAATTGGTTATTAGTGGTACCTCCCAAAGAATCTGAACATAAGACACTTAGTCTAAGAGCCGACACCAAATTTTGGGATATATGAGTACATGGTTGTAAAGATTTAAGCATAGTGATATGGAAAACAAAAGTCTGGCAGGGTTTATTCTCAGCTTTTGGCGGTGGTGGAATGGGAGGACCTACAGTTTTTTGCCGAGTCCGAACGGCTAAGTGAGAAGCACTTTTTCATGACAAGTATACTCTTTGGAGGATTTGTCAGTTCCTCGCAAGAGGCTGTACCTCGGATAAAACATTTCTGTTTTTTGGTTTCCCAACATTTTAAAAACACGAAAAAAGTTGCAAGATCCAGGACGTCTGTCGAGGGTTTTGGGGCCACTTAGACGTCTGTCTCGTACAAATTCGTACTCAAGGAGTCAAGACCTTTCATTTGAGACATATTTCAAGTGGTTTCCCAAAATTTTAAAAACACGAAAAAAGTTGCACTTTCAAGGACGTCTGTCGGGGGTGTTGGGGCCACTAAGACGTCTGTCACGCACATATTCGTACTCAAGGAGTCAGAACTATTCATTTGAGATATATTTCAAGTGGTTTCCTAAAATTATAAAAAAGTGAAAAAAGTTGCATTTTCGGGGACGTCTGTCGGGGGTTTTGGGGCCACTTAGACGTCTGTCGTAACCATATTTGTAATCAGTGAGTTAAGGACTTTAGGAAATATTGCGTTTGAAGTGGTTTCCCTCACTAATTCAATTTTGCAAAAAGTTGTACTTTTGATGCACTTTTTCTCGTAAACGGGACCACTACGTGCTTGCAGACGAATGTATTCATTATCACCTACACCAGGACTACCTGTAGCATTAATAGCGTCTGGTTTACTCTCACGTCAAAAATATGTTGCGAGCTCTCGGTTTATATGCCAAGCATGGCAGATATCAGAATTGCACCGAAGCGCGAACGATCCAGCCGTATGATCATCGTTGCCATTGAGCATCATGAAGCCCAGCAGAGGTCCATGTTCCGATTGCTCACGGTCTATGTGGTCTGGGGGGGTACATGGTGCAGAATCAACCGATTTTTGTCTTATATATATTTCAACACGTTGCGAAAGAGAGAAAATTTTTGATTTTCGTTTCGGAAAGTTAATTGATGTCGTCAAAAAATGCAACTCCTTATGATTGTGCCCGGCAGCGAGTATTTAAGGGAATACCCAGCCTCGTCGCATGTTCCCCTACCAGCCAGAGTCCAGCACAGGTTGCAACGACCCAGTTGTTCGGGATTTATTAAAGGTGGTCCAGATCTTTCTGGATATTTTGCAATTGGTTAAACTGCTCTACCTTCGATTGGACTCACGAAGAAAGATTGATAGTATATTTCCCTTCACAGCTCCAAGGTGAATGTTGACTATTTCCGCGAGTGAGATGTGAAGGGCTGATCCTTCCCTGGCTAGCTCATCTGCCCTTTCATTTCCCTCAATGCCACTGTGGCCAGGAACCCAGATAAGGGTGACCCTGAAGTTAATATTTAGACTTGCGAGCTCATCTTGGCACTGCTGGACTATTTAAGAGGATGATGTAGCAGAATTAAATGGCTTTAACAGCTGCCTGACTGTCTGTAAGGAAAGCTGCATTACAATTTTGGTTTGGATCTAGTCAAAGTATCTTGCATGTCTCCCTGATTGCCAGTAATTTTTGCTTGAAAGACACTAGCAAAAGCAGGTAGCCGAAAGGACCTATAGAGATGTTAAGAGACTCAGAAAAGATTCCTGAACCATCACCGCACTCCATCTATGGGCCATCAGTATAGATAGTTGTGTCGAAGTCTTTCGTGACAGTTAAAAGTAAAAAGTTTTTGAGGTTTTCATTAGAAAAATACATTTTGAGGATACAGAAATGACGTCTGGCAGGCTCAAGGCTGAAAACAAAACATCTGGGAGATTGGCGTAGGAAGGAATTTTTTCTAAGGTGGGCAACCAGTCCAAACCAAACCTAATCATTAAACATTTTTTCGGTGCAAGTGATTCCGCAATAACTATGTTTTTATTGGTGCTTGAGCATTTAATTAATTCCCGAATTTGTTCAAAAGAGATTTAATGAATGAAGCCGATAACGAAACGTCTACAATAAAGCAAATTAACAAACGTTAAAAGTGCTACCAGACTCAACTCTGCAACAATGTCTTACGATGTATCTACGTTTAAAATGAATGGCTTTGGGTAAAATTAGTTTTCAACAAAGTTTTTATTCGCCGCACTGCCGATAAACTTCTTTCAAAACTGGCGAAACTAAGCGGAAGCGGTAATGCGTCCCGTTGCAGTTTGTATAAACATTTGAAAATATCCATATATGTTTTTTTTTTTTTATTATCAAGGTTTATTTCATAGTTCTTTAATTCGAACATATTTTTTCATAATCTAGACTTCTGCACTCAGTGCTATTGAATTCATTTTAAAACATCCTTAAAGTTATTGATAAAATTTATCTGCAGTACTCATATGTATATAATTTGACAAAGGCCATAATTAATGGGCCCATATTATGTGAATATGTATTTTCAAATCTCCTTTTGAAGTTGACATATATCGTCGGCTTAGAGTCAAAATCAGCTAACTCCTATTTTTCATTTTTTACAATAAATTATTTAAAAAAAAGAGTTCGCATTATTTGAATTAAACTAAAATTACATTAAGTATTTTTCAACACACATTATTGCGAAATTCAGTAAAATTGAAAAGATTTGATAGATTTTTGTATTTTTTAGCAGTTTTTGAAGTGGTCTATAATAATAAAAAAAATATGGATTTAGCCGCTTTTCACTCTAAGTCGACGATATGTTATCCATCGCCTTAGTCGAAAAAAAAGCTATACGGTCGTATTTATAAAATTTGATAGCTGTCCTACTCCAAAAAGTTTTTAAAAACTTTTGTTAACCCTTGTCCTAAAGTTATCTTACTTGGACAACGGCATATTTGTCAAACTTTGCATTTTATTTAATTAAACAAAGCATATTTCCAACTATTAAGAACTTTTAGAAACTGTGTAACTAATCAACCGTCTAACAAATTTAAATTCAGAGTATAAACATTATTCAATTTGATTTTTCTTTAAAAAAGAGCTTGTTTTCTGAGTCATTTATTGAAAAGAAAAATAAATTTTCCCACTAAAACTTTGATCGCATTTTGAAAAGAAACTTCAAAATATGAATTTAAATACTAGACCATTAAAAACAAATCAAAGCTGCATTAATAAATCAAAAAAAAAATCTTGATTTAAAAACCTACCTGGGTGCAAATTAAAATCTTTATCCTCCAATTTATTGTATTGCTTTTGCCACAACTGTTGCTGGAAAGTAAATTTGTTTTTCCTGACGTCTCCTTTTTGATGCTCGTAGGTTTTAAAGAAATCTCTTACTTTTGTGAATTTTTTTCTATTTCAAACCAAATTTTAAAATCATTCCTTAATGTGTCAAAGGTATGGACTGTACTAGACTGTAGAGTGTAAGTACTGGCACAGAAAAAGTGTATTTTGATCCAAATGTCAACCAATTTCCCTTAAATCGTCTTTTTCCGGAACAGTAAAAAACTAAAAACTTCTTATTTTGTTGAGGTTTTTTAATTAATCCACATTATATTGCTCTCCATAAAACGCAGGCGATAGGTAGAAGCAACTCGGTTTAGATTTATATAAAATTCCAATTATTCGGTTTGATTTGTCTGTTAAACCCAGTACTCAGTTCGTGTGAAAATGAAATTTCCATATAAAATTGACGGTAAATTCACATCGATGGAATTCACAATGAGAGCTGAGTATCCAAATATGAAAGTGAAATATGAACCGGTTCGTCATTTATTTCACGCAATGATTTTCATTTCGCAATGTGCGACCACTAGGAAATAATTATTGAGGTGTGGAAAGTCAGACAGTTTTCAAATTTTTTGATTCTCTAACAATAAATGTCCACAAAAGTTAAAAATAAAGATACGCTTATGAGTTTTTTAGATAAATCCATCGTTTTTATTTGATTTTACTGCTTCCGACAAGCCCAAACAAAACAACATAAATTGAAAAAAATAGGTCTGTTCCTTTACTTTGAATTTCTGTGATTTTGTGTGCATTTCTGCCCATTTTAGTCCAAAGTTGGGTCAAAGTTCATATAAAAAAAATTTGTTGACACAAGTTTGGACTAAAAATCACAGAAACCCAAAGTAAAGGATCAGACCTAATATTCGCCAAAACAATTTAAGGATTCTGTCAAACAACTTTCACAAATTTATTTTTATTTTATTTTCACTCAAAGTGAGTACCTACATACTTAAAATTCCAAACTGAGTACCAAATATTCACGTGAAGAATCAATTATATTTTCATTATGATTATTCACGTGTATTTTGAAACGGGCTGGATTTTTCATTCCACAAGAGGTGAGTACTAGGCTTTACAGAGCAAATAATACGTTAATGCTATGTTTCCACCAAAGGTTTATCTCAGATTAGATTAAATTAATCTTTTTGGTGTTTCCACCGCACATAAAGATTTAAAAAAGATTAAATTTGACAGCATCTTCAAAAATGCAAATGGCGTTTCAATTTTTCTTATGAAGTGCGAATGAGACAGAATGTTTGACTTGTGTCAAACAATGAAGAACCGAATGCGAGTCTCGAATGAATCGTTCAGCACCATGTAAGAATAGGTTAGTTCGATTTGTAAAACTATTTGTCCTAGGAAGATTTAACAAGATTAATTTCTAATCTTCAAGATTTACGAAATAAATTTGTATGGTAAATCTCAAAGATTTGAAGGAGATTTGAGGTTAATCTTATTAAATCCCAGTTTAGCGTTAGGTGAAAATGTAGCATAACCCTGAGTCGATGGCAAACGAGTTGATACATACCAAAGCGAACCGTAAGATTTAATTCTAAACAAACCAAATGGAATTACGTTTCGGTTTATGTTCCAAATTTGTCAGATGTAGCGATTTATCACAAAACAGACGATTTGAAATTTCATTTGGTGGCAAGAAAATCGATTTGGCGATGTCCACAAAACAGGCAATAATTTTAGCTTTTGGTGATTTTAATTTTTTGAATTCAAGTCTTTATATTTTTTTCAAGCTTTTGCTTAAACTTAACATTCGTTTTATGATGTAATATTTTGCTATATGGAGCTATCGTAGTATTAAATCTGAACGCACCCCAAAACTGAAAAACGATTTTTTTCTTATTCCTAAATTAATTTTAATAGTTTTTTTTTTAATTTGGTTCTTTATAGAGTGGAAAATTTTGAAATTTTGCGATTTTTTGGCGATTAACTAACATATATCTTACGTTTGGTGATTCCACTTTTTAAACCAGACAAACTACTCATCTTCAAGGTTCAAGGAAACTTGGTTTGAGACAAATTTAAACCGGTACAACTAGGTATGTGCTTGCATCGGATTAATAAACCGAGTTGATGCTTCTCGGACAGTGATGCAATGTGTAAATACAAACAAAATTAGAGTGGGCAAAAATTGCTTTTATGTGACGACCAACTGTAACTGTAGGCAATATTTAAACTTGGTGTCTGAAATTTCATTCACAGTAAGTTGTTCAATCTTGCTTCTTGTGATGTAGAATCAGAAAAGTTTAACTGCCGATTTCTACGCCTATGTCTGGGACCTACAATTTCATAATCAGGATATTTTTCTGATTTTTTGGTGTATACCGGACTCATTTTGCAAATTACTGCGCTTACCACTTTTTATAACTTCTACCATATTTTTCTTGTGGTATCCCAATGTTTTAAAAACAATTCACTGCACGCTTTGAATTACCATTTTTCTTCCTCAATCAAGGACTTTCCGCAAACCATTTTAAAAACCAATTGTTAAAAACAATTCCAACTATCAATTGGCAAACAGAAAAGAACGATTAGCGAACTAAATTCGACATGAACTTAAATCATGCAGTGAACCTATTAAAGTGACGCAAAAAAATCGGATAGTTTATGATCCGATCAAATATAATCAAAGTATCAAAATAATAATGCATTTGGCAAGTAGGTTTTATATCTCAAACTGAGCGTAGGCAAATGGGCCTCCAATTTATGTAGAACAAAGGGGGGTATATCCAATAAATATTAAGAGAGAAGAAGACTAGTGTGGCAAAATGATTGAACCTATTCAAATGCTCATCAGTGTATTTATACAATTTTTAACATTCAAAAATTTTAAATGTTCACTTAAAACCTTGAATGATTTTAAATTAGGAAGAAATCACCTCAAAAATCCTTTTCTTTAAAAGCTGGCGCGATAATTTTTCCAGATGATTAACAATGGGGGAATCAACCACTCCACTTCATTTTTGGACCACTCGAAATTAGAGTTGTAAATATATGTCTGACATATAATACGGCCAGCTAACCTTAATATCTTCGTTTTTGTTTCGACAAGGTTTTATTTTGTATCTCGTTTCTTGAACAAATCTCTTAAGTAACTCACAAAATGCCTTGCCATGGTCCGTTTTCAAATATCCTGTTTGTCGTTTAAGAGAAAAAACTCCACAAATCTTTTCAAAGTGTTCCGAGAGCCATCTTAATTTTGTGTGAAAAATAACTTTCTCCAATTCATCATTGTATTCTTTGCAAAACAGCTGGAAAAAATGTTCACCGTTTGGCACAAGTATAAGTTTGAAAAAGCCAAAATTGAGTGTGGACTCTTTTCGCAATGGAAAAGTGAAAACGGTTTTCTCCTTCGTACTTATTAAATTTTGAAATCTAAAACGGTTATAATGAATAAGATTGTAAAATTGTCCCTTTAAAAGCGTGGGCCCCACGTTGGGAAACACTGGGCTAAACGGATTAAGATTCATTTTTAAATACTTAAAATGAGCATACCAAAATTGTTCTCAAACATTTTTTAAGAACGCCTCGCAGAGGCCTAGAGAAGCCCCAGCGGATACCTAGCGGACACCTAGTGGAAGCCTTGCGGATAAATAGCGGACGCCTGGAGGATAGATGCCTAGAGGACGCCTAGCGGAGGCCAAGCGGACACCTAGCGGACGCCAAGCAGATGCCTAGTGGACGCCAAGCTGACACCTAGCGGACGCTTAGCACACGCTTAGTGGACGGCTAGTGGACACCTAGTGGAGGCACAGCGGATTCCTGGCGGATAACGAGCGAACACCTAGCAAAAGCCTAGCGGAGTCCTAGAAGATGCCTAGCGGATGCCATGTGAACGCCTAGCCGATACCTAGTGGATGCCTAGCAGACCCCTAGAGTAGGCCTAGCGGATACCTAGCGAATGCCTAGCAGTGGCCTAGCGGACCCCTACCGACCGCCTAGCAGGCTCTTAGCGAACGCTTAGTGGATGCCTAGCGGACACCTGGCGATATATGCTTATATAATATTCCTTAACGCTAAGCCTATTGAACGTTAGAGCAAGTTCGTGCGACCCATTCGTGCATTTTATATTCTTATGAAAAGGGGTATACAAAATTCTTATACTGATGGGCTATTCCTTAAAAATAACTAACTAATAATTTTCTATTAATTTGTCTTAACAAATGGCTGTGACATTTTCTAATTTATCGTTTTTTTAGTGCTTTGCTAAGTTTATTTCAAGTAAGCGAAGCTTACTCTGCTCTGTTTTTAGAAAAAATGTAAAAGAAAAGGAAATAAGTAAATTAAAAGAAATTAGAAATTTTAGAATATTAGCTTATAATGTATCGGGGTTAAAAAATAAGGACATTTTTGTAGAATTTTTTAATTTTGTAAACCAGTATGAGTGTATCTTTTTATTCGAAACACATGTTGAAGAATCTTACCTTAATAACTTCGAGGGAAAACTTAAAAATTATGAATATAAATGGATTCCAGCAACGAGGATACACGCGAGGGGTCGAGCTAGTGGAGGGTGCTATATTGGTTTTAAGAAAAATCTAGAGGATGTAAGTTGTGAAATCAAGGTTTTGGAAGAGCTGTCGTTTTTGAGCATCACTATTGAAGGCGTTAAGTTTTGCATACTTCCATCCTATATAAATTGTAATACCTGGGGACAAGATTTCGAAAAACTTATACAATTTGTCAACCAGTCAAATAACGATAAATTAATGGTAATTGGAGATCTAAATTCGAGAGTAGGCAATGAAAATGGGACCGAAAACAATTTAGCAGGGGTTACACGTCTTTCAATGGACACGACATGTAACGCAAGAGGGAAAAAGCTTTTAGACCTCTGTGATTCTTTTGGGCTGCGTATATTGAATGGCACTACTACCAGTGATAAGGATGGAAACTTCACCTTTGTGGGCAAGCAAGGGACTTCAGTTATTGACTACTGCCTTATAGGAAAAGAATGGAACACATTTATCTCTGACCTGGAAGTCAAGCTTGTTCCCTACTCAGATCATCTTCCAATTTTGGTCACCTTTCAGCAATATTTCACTCCAACAGAGAGGACAAAGTTTATGGAACTGGTGCCAAAACTTGTTTGGAGGTCATCAAAGGCGCAGGTTTATAGGAGCGTATTGAATGAAAAACTGTTGATGCATGAAGACGTTTGTCTTAAGGCTATTGAATCAAGCATTAGGAATTCATACCCTATAATAAGAAGTAATCCGTGCAGTAGAAAGAAATTTCTGAAACCATGGTTTGATGAAGAGTGTGAGAGAGCCAGACAGCGGTCGTTTGCCTGGCTTAAACTTTCGAGAAAGCAAAATGGAACAGTTCGTTCATATATTGAGGCTAATAAAAGTTTTAAGCTTTTATGTATTCAAAAGAAAAAGAAGTATTACGAGGATGAAGCCAAAAGTGTGACGCACTGCAAGAATGCCTCTGAATTTTGGAAAAAGATAAGAAGTTTGAATGGAGCTAGATATGTAATAGGCAATGAGCTTAGATCTAACTTCCTAAAAGAATATTTTGAAAAGCTTCTTAACCCATTGACGAACAGTGTTTGCTTTCATTATGCTCGACCGGAATCAAATGATGATGTTCTAGACGTTCCAATCACATTTGAGGAAATAAGCGAAGTAATTTCAAATTTGAAGGACGGAAAAGCAGCTGGTTCTGATGGAATTCCTGGGGAGTTCTACAAATACGGCACGAGTGAACTTATAAGTAAACTAGGAGCCTTGTTTAATTATATATTGGAAACAGGAAGTGTCCCCCAACGATTTAAAGAAGCCTTGATTTTTCCCATCCATAAAAAAGGTGAGACGTCTGACCCACAAAACTATCGGGGAATCTCGTTTCTGAATGCTTCGTATAAAATTTTTACAAATATTCTGCAACGGCGGCTAAATGATTGGATTAGAGTCAACAAAGTGTTTAAAGAATTCCAAGCTGGTTTTAGATCGGGATACTCAACTACTGACCACATATTTGTGTTAACCAGCATTGCAAAAACCTTCATTGCAAACGGCAGGAAGCTATATGCTTTCTTTGTCGATTTCAAGGCAGCCTTTGATTCGATAGATAGAAACGCCTTGCTATACAAGTTGTATAATATGGGAATGTCATCAAGGTTCGGTAGAGTGATCGAAAGCCTTTGTACAAATACAATGTCAGCGGTTTGGGATGGAGAGGAGCTCTCTGAGTGGTTTCCAACTTTTTCTGGCGTAAGGCAGGGTTGTGCTTTGAGCCCTATCTTGTTTGCACTCTTCATTGAAGATCTCACTGACTATCTGCCTGGAGGAGTGGAGTATGCGGGTATGCTGATCAAAGCTCTTATGTTTGCGGATGATATTGTGATATTAGCGTATTCACCCGAAACGTTACAGTTAATGATCAATCGTTTACAAGATTACACCAGTCTCTGGAGCCTAAATGTTAACCTTGAAAAATCCAAAATTATGATTTTCAAGGAAGGTGGTGGTAGAAATTGTCGAAATGAAAAGTGGAAATACAACAATGAGACTATTGAAGTAGTAAGAGAATATAAGTACCTTGGGGTATACATTACTAAAAATCTAAACATGGAGCGTCATCTACAAGAGAAGCTAATTAAGTCTAAAACTGCTATTAATACAGCGTGGAGAAATTGTTTTCAGAATAGATATTTATCGCATAGTAGTAAATACAAGGTGTTTGAAGCTGTATCCGAGGCCATCATGTTCTACGCTGCACAAATGTGGGGAGGAAGACGATATGACTGCGTGGAAAAACTTCTGAGATTTTACCTCAAAAGAGTTTTTCGTCTACCAGCAAATACACCCAACTATATGCTAATGCTCGAAACAGGGCTATCTCCACTGTTTATTAAGACGCTTAAGCTGCAGGTAGATTATGTTCTTAAAGCCTTAAACATGCCAATTGATCGACTTCCAAGAAAAGCTGTAATCCATTCAATCCAATCGAAAACAAGCTGGTACGGTGACTGGCTTGAATTAGCTGAAAGTTGTGGCATTACGCTGGACGAGATGGAAATTACAAATTGGAAACCTGTGTTATACAACCTAATTGAAAAGCTAGATGAGCAGGCCCGACATCGATACATTGAAGAAGCAGGAAGTTCCATACATAGGGAAATATATAGTCAACTTGATCATAATCTATGTCAGAACAACTAACTTGGTTTGAGACAAATTTAAACCGGTACAACTAGGTATGTGCTTGCATCGGATTAATAAACCGAGTTGATGCTTCTCGGACAGTGATGCAATGTGTAAATACAAACAAAATTAGAATGGGCAAAAATTGCTTTTATGTGACGACCAACTGTAACTGTAGGCAATATTTAAACTTGGTGTCTGAAATTTCATTCACAGTAAGTTGTTCAATCTTGCTTCTTGTGATGTAGAATCAGAAAAGTTTAACTGCCGATTTTTCTAAGGTGGGCAGTTCATTTTTTAAGGTGGGCACTGCCCACCTCTGCTCCCCCTTCCTACGCCTATGTCTGGGACCTACAATTTCATAATCAGGATATTTTTCTGATTTTTTGGTGTATACCGGACTCATTTTGCAAATTACTGCTTACCACTTTTTATAACTTCTACCATATTTTTCTTGTGATATCCCAATGTTTTAAAAACAATTCACTGCACGCTTTGAATTACCATTTTTCTTCCTCAATCAAGGACTTTCCGCAAACCATTTTAAAAACCAATTGTTAAAAACAATTCCAACTATCAATTGGCAAACAGAAAAGAACGATTAGCGAACTAAATTCGACATGAACTTAAATCATGCAGTGAACCTATTAAAGTGACGCAAAAAAATCGGATAGTTTATGATCCGATCAAATATAATCAAAGTATCAAAATAATAATGCATTTGGCAAGTAGGTTTTATATCTCAAACTGAGCGTAGGCAAATGGGCCTCCAATTTATGTAGAACAAAGGGGGGTATATCCAATAAATATTAAGAGAGAAGAAGACTAGTGTGGCAAAATGATTGAACCTATTCAAATGCTCATCAGTGTATTTATACAATTTTTAACATTCAAAAATTTTAAATGTTCACTTAAAACCTTGAATGATTTAAAATTAGGAAGAAATCACCTCAAAAATCCTTTTCTTTAAAAGCTGGCGCTATAATTTTTCCAGATGATTAACAATGGGGGAATCAACCACTCCACTTCATTTTTGGACCACTCGAAATTAGAGTTGTAAATATATGTCTGACATATAATACGGCCAGCTAACCTTAATATCTTCGTTTTTGTTTCGACAAGGTTTTATTTTTTGATCAAAACAGATGTGAAGAAATTTCTACGATACTTAGGTTACGAGGAGAACTACTCAGAAAGAAATCTCTTACTTTTGTGAATTTTTGTCTATTTCAAACCAAATTTTAAAATCATTCCTTAATGTGTCAAAGGTATGGACTGTACTAGACTGTAGAGTGTAAGTACTGGCACAGAAAAAGTGTATTTTGATCCAAATGTCAACCAATTTCCCTTAAATCGTCTTTTTCCGGAACAGTAAAAAACTAAAAACTTCTTATTTTGTTGAGGTTTTTTAATTAATCCACATTATATTGCTCTCCATAAAACGCAGGCGATAGGTAGAAGCAACTCGGTTTAGATTTATATAAAATTCCAATTATTCGGTTTGATTTGTCTGTTAAACCCAGTACTCAGTTCGTGTGAAAATGAAATTTCCATATAAAATTGACGGTAAATTCACATCGATGGAATTCACAATGAGAGCTGAGTATCCAAATATGAAAGTGAAATATGAACCGGTTCGTCATTTATTTCACGCAATGATTTTCATTTCGCAATGTGCGACCACTAGGAAATAATTATTGAGGTGTGGAAAGTCAGACAGTTTTCAAATTATTTGATTCTCTAACAATAAATGTCCACAAAAGTTAAAAATAAAGATACGCTTATGAGTTTTTAGATAAATCCATCGTTTTTATTTGATTTTACTGCTTCCGACAAGCCCAAACAAAACAACATAAATTGAAAAAAATAGGTCTGTTCCTTTACTTTGAATTTCTGTGATTTTGTGTGCATTTCTGCCCATTTTAGTCCAAAGTTGGGTCAAAGTTCATATAAAAAAAATTTGTTGACACAAGTTTGGACTAAAAATCACAGAAACCCAAAGTAAAGGATCAGACCTAATATTCGCCAAAACAATTTAAGGATTCTGTCAAACAACTTTCACAAATTTATTTTTATTTTATTTTCACTCAAAGTGAGTACCTACATACTTAAAATTCCAAACTGAGTACCAAATATTCACGTGAAGAATCAATTATATTTTCATTATGATTATTCACGTGTATTTTGAAACGGGCTGAATTTTTCATTTCACAAGAGGTGAGTACTAGGCTTTACAGAGCAAATAATACGTTAATGCTATGTTTCCACCAAAGGTTTATCTCAGATAAGATTAAATTAATCTTTTTGGTGTTTCCACCGCACATAAAGATTTAAAAAAGATTAAATTTGACAGCATCTTCAAAAATGCAAATGGCGTTTCAATTTTTCTTATGAAGTGCGAATGAGACAGAATGTTTGACTCGTGTCAAACAATGAAGAACCGAATGCGAGTCTCGAATGAATCGTTCAGCACCATGTAAGAATAGGTTAGTTCGATTTGTAAAACTATTTGTCCTAGGAAGATTTAACAAGATTAATTTCTAATCTTCAAGATTTACGAAATAAATTTGTATGGTAAATCTCAAAGATTTGAAGGAGATTTGAGGTTAATCTTATTAAATCCCAGTTCAGCGTTAGGTGGAAATGTAGCATAACCCTGAGTCGATGACAAACTTGTTGATACATACCAAAGCGAACCGTAAGATTTAATTCTAAACAAACCAAATGGAATTACGTTTCGGTTTATGTTCCAAATTTGTCAGATGTAGCGATTTATCACAAAACAGACGATTTGAAATTTCATTTGGTGGCAAGAAAATCGATTTGGCGATGTCCACAAAACAGGCAATAATTTTAGCTTTTGGTGATTTTAATTTTTTGAATTCAAGTCTTTATATTTTTTTCAAGCTTTTGCTTAAACTTAACATTCGTTTTATGATGTAATATTTTGCTATATGGAGCTATCGTAGTATTAAATCTGAACGCACCCCAAAACTGAAAAACGATTTTTTTCTTATTCCTAAATTAATTTTAATAGTTTTTTTTTTAATTTGGTTCTTTATAGAGTGGAAAATTTTGAAATTTTGCGATTTTTTGGCGATTAACTAACATATATCTTACGTTTGGTGATTCCACTTTTTAAACCAGACAAACTACTCATCTTCAAGGTTCAAGGAAACTTGGTTTGAGACAAATTTAAACCGGTACAACTAGGTATGTGCTTGCATCGGATAAATAAACCGAGTTGATGCTTCTCGGACAGTGATGCAATGTGTAAATACAAACAAAATTAGAGTGGGCAAAAATTGCTTTTATGTGACGACCAACTGTAACTGTAGGCAATATTTAAACTTGGTGTCTGAAATTTCATTCACAGTAAGTTGTTCAATCTTGCTTCTTGTGATGTAGAATCAGAAAAGTTTAACTGCCGATTTTTCTAAGGTGGGCAGTTCATTTTTTAAGGTGGGCACTGCCCACCTCTGCTCCCCCTTCCTACGCCTATGTCTGGGACCTACAATTTCATAATCAGGATATTTTTCTGATTTTTTGGTGTATACCGGACTCATTTTGCAAATTACTGCTTACCACTTTTTATAACTTCTACCATATTTTTCTTGTGATATCCCAATGTTTTAAAAACAATTCACTGCACGCTTTGAATTACCATTTTTCTTCCTCAATCAAGGACTTTCCGCAAACCATTTTAAAAACCAATTGTTAAAAACAATTCCAACTATCAATTGGCAAACAGAAAAGAACGATTAGCGAACTAAATTCGACATGAACTTAAATCATGCAGTGAACCTATTAAAGTGACGCAAAAAAATCGGATAGTTTATGATCCGATCAAATATAATCAAAGTATCAAAATAATAATGCATTTGGCAAGTAGGTTTTATATCTCAAACTGAGCGTAGGCAAATGGGCCTCCAATTTATGTAGAACAAAGGGGGGTATATCCAATAAATATTAAGAGAGAAGAAGACTAGTGTGGCAAAATGATTGAACCTATTCAAATGCTCATCAGTGTATTTATACAATTTTTAACATTCAAAAATTTTAAATGTTCACTTAAAACCTTGAATGATTTAAAATTAGGAAGAAATCACCTCAAAAATCCTTTTCTTTAAAAGCTGGCGCTATAATTTTTCCAGATGATTAACAATGGGGGAATCAACCACTCCACTTCATTTTTGGACCACTCGAAATTAGAGTTGTAAATATATGTCTGACATATAATACGGCCAGCTAACCTTAATATCTTCGTTTTTGTTTCGACAAGGTTTTATTTTGTATCTCGTTTCTTGAACAAATCTCTTAAGTAACTCACAAAATGCCTTGCCATGGTCCGTTTTCAAATATCCTGTTTGTCGTTTAAGAGAAAAAACTCCACAAATCTTTTCAAAGTGTTCCGAGAGCCATCTTAATTTTGTGTGAAAAATAACTTTCTCCAATTCTTCATTGTATTCTTTGCAAAACAGCTGGAAAAAATGTTCACCGTTTGGCACAAGTATAAGTTTGAAAAAGCCAAAATTGAGTCTGGACTCTTTTCGCAATGGAAAAGTGAAAACGGTTTTCTCCTTCGTACTTATTAAATTTTGAAATCTAAAACGGTTATAATGAATAAGATTGTAAAATTGTCCCTTTAAAAGCGTGGGCCCCACGTTGGGAAACACTGGGCTAAACGGATTAAGATTCATTTTTAAATACTTAAAATGAGCATACCAAAATTGTTCTCAAACATTTTTTAAGAACGCCTCGCAGAGGCCTAGAGAAGCCCCAGCGGATACCTAGCGGACACCTAGTGGAAGCCTTGCGGATAAATAGCGGACGCCTGGAGGATAGATGCCTAGAGGACGCCTAGCGGAGGCCAAGCGGACACCTAGCGGACGCCAAGCAGATGCCTAGTGGACGCCAAGCTGACACCTAGCGGACGCTTAGCACACGCTTAGTGGACGGCTAGTGGACACCTAGTGGAGGCACAGCGGATTCCTGGCGGATAACGAGCGAACACCTAGCAAAAGCCTAGCGGAGTCCTAGAAGATGCCTAGCGGATGCCATGTGAACGCCTAGCCGATACCTAGTGGATGCCTAGCAGACCCCTAGAGTAGGCCTAGCGGATACCTAGCGAATGCCTAGCAGTGGCCTAGCGGACCCCTACCGACCGCCTAGCAGGCTCTTAGCGAACGCTTAGTGGATGCCTAGCGGACGCCTGGCGATATATGCTTATATAATATTCTTTAACGCTAAGCCTATTGAACGTTAGAGCAAGTTTGTGCGACCCATTCGTGCATTTTATATTCTTATGAAAAGGGGTATACAAAATTCTTATACTGATGGGCTATTCCTTAAAAATAACTAACTAATAATTTTCTATTAATTTGTCTTAACAAATGGCTGTGACATTTTCTAATTGATCGTTTTTTTAGTGCTTTGCTAAGTTTATTTCAAGTAAGCGAAGCACCCTCTTAAAAATGTTTTAAAATGGTCGTTTTCGAAAGCCTCATCTGCATCAAAAATGTATTTCCAGAATGTTCTTAAACGCAAAATGCTAAAATCACATGTTCGAAAACTTCATCTGCGGTGCAGCTAAAAAATGTAGTACATCAACTGCGTTTACGAGTTAATAGAATGGTCATTCAATCAAATCAATTTTTTACAAGCAGGACGACTGCATATGAAGGTTGCAATCTGTGTCAAAAAATTACAACCATTTGACAGTCAAATTCACTTTGATTTGACGTTTTCGATAAGCCAAAATTTTGAAAATCTATACAAGCTACTTATTCTATATCACAATACTTAAGTACTTAAGTCTAAACATAAATACATGAATTAATAATAAAACAATTTGAATAAATATCAGGAGGGGTAGTGTAGGAGGGCATTTTTAAGTGAGAGTTTACTAAGGTTTGAGTAAAATATGTAAGAATTATTGACCCTACTTAACATTCTTGACAGGGGTTCATTTCGTCCGAATCGGTACGATGTTATTGAAGTCGAAAAAAAGTCGTAGATCGAGAACGATGTGGGTTAGTATTAAAACCGATGTATTGAAGAAAACTGGGGCAGGCAGTCAATGTCACATGTTTATAACTGATGAACGATGAAAACATCAGAAGTGTTATGGTGCGTATGTAAGAACAATGTGAGAGCGAAAGTTCAGTTGGTAGTCGCATTATACACCTAAATCACGTCTCGAAGTAACTTTGGGTTCGGCATTTATAAAATATTGTCTTTGAAAAAATGGAGGACTCATGCGGGTATATGTTATGGCTTGACATTTTTCAATGTTGAGTTCCAGGAGATTTTTTGGAGCCTAATGTAGAATTTGTCCGAGTCAATGTCAATGTCAATTTGCCGAGACATCAGTGATTAAAAGGTAAAAAAAGTGGTCCTAGGTGATTACCTTGTGGAACTCCAGACATTGCACAGCACTTGGATGTTGATATACACGACCTGAGTATAACGTTGTATTGTCGTTTCGATAAATGCGATTGAATCCATTAAATAATCAAAGACAGGAAGCCGAGTTGATTTAGTCGAAAGCTTTGCTAAAGTCAGTAGCCTTTTCTTTCCCTACTTCTAAAGAACACATGGTAGTAGACACAAACTTTATTTAATTTGTGATAGTGGACATGCCCTTTGGGAAACCATGTTGTTTAAATGAAAAAATCGGTTTACAAAGGAGAAAATATTGTTATATATAATACTTTCAAAGAGCGTCGGTATTAAAGAAAGCACAGCACGTTGCCTAGCCATTACTCGAATATTATTCTGAAATGATTGTTAATCGTCACAAACCAAATTTAGACGGAAAAGGTGTATTCTGATCGAAATATCACCAAAATTGTTATACTCTCACCTCCCCACGGTGAACATCGGGTGCCTAGCCTAGTACCTTTAACTGAAGATGGGGTTCCAATCCCTGTGGACGGTTTTAGGGGGCAGCAAAAATTCTCCAGATAGAATCAACGGTGGCGTCTACAGTTCTAGTTAGGTTGAACTACTTACAGCCAATTTCTTCACAGCGTACTAACATTAATACCGGTACTAGTCCTTAAGTTGATACTCAAATCAGTATCTCTTATTTATTCACACTTGTGTGTTTGAAGAAATGAGAAATACTGATTTGAGTACTGACTTTAGGACTAATACCGGTACTAACGATAGGACTCTGTGAAGAAATTGGCCGTTAGTGAACACCTTATACGGGCTATTACGACATTTTCGGAGCTCAGGCCTATAAGGAGCGGTTAATCCGGCTCCCAGCCCATGGAGTTATATTGTAAGGGTCTGGTCCTCCAGTTTGGGGGTCGTGCGGTCGGGTGACTTCCCGGCCACGTAAAGCTTTTTTAGTTGCGAAACACAACAAGCCTCGGATACGGACGGATTTACTGTTGACGAAACTAGCAAACGAAATAAGGGCAACGAACTTCGGATCTGCACGTGGAATTTTCTGTCTCGTGCAGCCGAACATTTAGCGGAGGCCCTAGACTGCTACAAAGCAGACATCACCGCCATCCAAGAAGTGCGATGGGATTCGCCGAGCAAAACAAAACTGAAAGACTGCGATATCTACTATGGTGACTGTTACCGACCATAAGGGCAGCGTCTCTTTGGATGTGGATTCGTCGTTAGAGGCAGACTTAGGCAAGAAGTATTGAGTTTCAACTATGTGAACGAGCGCCTCACGACAATTTGCATCAAGGCTAAATTCGCCAACATCAGCCTCATATGCGCGCATGCCCCCACAGAGGAGAAAGATGACGACACTCAGGATGAGTTCTACGAACTCCTGGACAAGACATAATGAGCAATGCCCTAGCTATGAAATTAAAATTGTCTTGGGTGATTTTAATGCCAAACTATTTAGGAAGAAAAGACGTTTTTGGTGGCACTATCTGAAGATATAGCCTGCACGACACCACCTCCGATAACGGAATCAGGCTAATCGACTTTGCTGCGGGGCGAAACGTTGTGGTAGCTATTACACAGTTCCCGCATCTCGATATACATAAGGGGAAATAACGTTTTATTTATTTAATCGTTAAATACTAACGCTAAACACATACATGGCGAATTCCTGGTCAATCAACAGCCAACCAAATTGACAACATTGCGACCGACGAAAGGCACTCCTACAGTATCAAGGATGTCCGAACGTTCCGAGGAGCCAACGTTGACTCGGACCACCACCTCGTTGTAGCAAAGGTAATGCTACGGATATACAGACCAAAGCCAAAACAGGGAAATGCTATGAGGAAGTTCAACGTGGGACGGCTACAGTCGCAAGAAATCGCCAAGTCCTTTTCCGATCGAGTCTCTCACGCCCTCTTAAATAGTCCTTTGCCGCCAACTGCAAATATCGAGAACCAGTGGAAAAACTGCCAGGAAGCCATCAGAGATGCCGCCTCTCACGTGCTGGGCCTCGCACGACCACCACAGTGAAACCTCTGGTTCGACGAAGAATGCCGGCAAGTACATGCAGCCAAAAAACAGACCTACAAAACGGCGCTGCATAGAAGGACCAGAGCTGCTCGCGAGCTCAACGAGCAGAAGAGGAGAGAGGAACACAAGCTTCTTAGACGGAAAAAAAAGCATGAGAAGCGTGCGATCGAGAAATTAGAGGGATGCCACTGCAGGAATGAAGTTCGGAAGTCTTACCAAAAAGTAAAAAGAACCTCCCAAGGTTACAAGGCCTGAACCGAAGCCTGCAAGAACGGTCAGGGGAACATCGTGGTAGAATCGCAGTCGGTGCTGGGGAAAAATAATTTCTGCAAATTATATAACGGTGATGAGGAACCGAATTCCGTTACCGTGCAGATTGCACCATTCAACCTGAACGACGACGTAGACAAACAATTCCGCGTACCCGATCTCGACGAAGTGAAAACTTAAGTCCAATAAAGCTGCTGGAGCTGATGGCCTTGCGGCTGAGCTATTCAAAGCGGCTGGCGATGAGTCGGTTAGGAGTATGCACCAGCTCATCTGTAAAATATGGTCGGAGGAAAGCATGCCCGATGAATGGAACCTCAGCATTGTTTGCCCGATCTTCAAGAAAGGCGATCCTCTGGACTGCACCAACTACAGAGGCATCAGCCTTCTTAATATCGCCTACAAGATCTTCTCTGCCGTACTTCGTGAACGCCTGATCCCATTCGTCAACAACCTTATAGGTCCATATCAGTGTGGCTTTAGGCCAGGGAAGTCCACCATCGACCAAATACTCGCACTACGGCAGATCTTGGAGAAAACCCAGGAGTTTCAAATCGATACCCACCACCTTTTCATCAATTTCAAGGCCGCATATGACAGCATCTATAGAGACGAGCTATATAGAGCAATGTCTAATTTTGGCATCCCTGCCAAACTCGTCCGTTTGTGCAGGATGACGATGGAGATTGCACGCTGCTCCATCAAGGTCGGCAAAGACCTCACCGACACCTTTGATGTCAAAAAAGGTTTTAGGCAAGGCGACGCGCTGTCATGCGACTTCTTCAACATCGTTCTTGAAAGAATAGCGCAAGACTCTCATGTCAACACTAGAGGTACAATCATTCAAAAGTCCGTCCAATTACTTGCTTACGCTGCCAACATTGACATAATCGGACGAATAAAGCGTGATGTCAGTGGTGCTTTTGTGAGTATTGAGAAGGAACCCAAGAAAATGGGTTTAACGGTGAATGAAAGCAAAACGAAATATATGCTGTCAACAAGAAAGGACGCCCAACACCGACGTCTAGGACAGAACGTCACTATAGACAGCTATGATTTTGAGGTGGTCAGAGACTTTGTCTACCTAGGATCCGCTATAAACTCAGCGAACGATACCAGTGCTGAGATCAAACAAAGAATTACTCTTGCCAATCGCTGTTTCTTAGGGCTAAGAAGGCAATTGAGAAGCAAAGCCCTCTCTCGAGCAACTAAACTGTCCCTGTATAAGACGCTTATCATCCCAGTCCTGATGTATGGTGCAGAGGCATGGACACTCCTAACGGTGGATGAGAACGCGTTAGGCTGTTTTGAGAGGAAAATTCTCCGGGTGATTTTTGGTTCCGTCTGCATAGATGGGGAATGGAGAAGAAGATACAACCATCACGAACTGTATGGGCTGTACAGCGACACCGACCTAGCCACAAAAGTGAAAGCCAACGACTAAGATGGCTGGGTCACCTAGACCGAATGGACACCAATGCCCCGGCCCGGAAAGTCTTTGAATCCAACCCCGTGGGACAACGCAG
The DNA here is from genome assembly GCA_963921185.1 of Dasysyrphus tricinctus. Taxonomy (NCBI): domain Eukaryota; kingdom Metazoa; phylum Arthropoda; class Insecta; order Diptera; family Syrphidae; genus Dasysyrphus; species Dasysyrphus tricinctus. The sequence goes on along the minus strand of OY992532.1, from coordinate 14,426,747 downwards.
TAGAGGTGGACAGCGTAAAAGGTGGCGCACGCAAGTGGAAGAGGACGTCAACCAACTTGGCGTGCGAAACTGGAGACAGCTAGCTAGAGACCGAGCCGGCTGGAAGAAGCTTGTTGGTTGAGGCCCTGGTCCACCCCGGACTGTAGCGCCACCTTAAGTCAGTAAGTAAGTATATTATCAACCCCGGAAGCCACCCGCATACTAGCTACACCATGATACCATGCCAATAGTAAGTCGTTTATTATTTTAGTAAATATTTCAATTTCTTCTTCATTTTTACTTGCAATTTATGTATGTATGTACATATGTATGTATGTAGGTACTAGAGGTACAGTGGTGGCCAAAATAATAAGAGTGAATCAATAAATTTTCTTCATTTAATAAATTCCTTAGTAATAACCTGCTAAATTAAATAAAAATGCGTACAAATTATATTTGCATTTGTTGTCAAAAATTTACAGAGTTACTGGAAATTTTCTCTAAGTATTTATCAAAGTACCGTTATTTTATTAACGAAACTCAATTTTTCAGCGGACAAAATAATAAGAGTGCAGTGTAAGTTTGCATTATTTCTGGGATATTTTTTTCAGTTCTTAATTTCTTATATCCAATTAACCTAATTAATTGTTTTTAGTTTTGAAACATAAAAAATGGGGCGCGCGAAGCATTGTTCTGAGGAAGAACGCAGTTTGATCTTGCATTTAAGAGATGAAGGTTACACTTAAGATTTTATTGCAAATGCACTTCATCGTTCTCCGTGTGTTGTCGCCAGAGTATTAAGGGACCGAAATAAAACACAAAAAACGGCCGAAACAAGAGGACGTCCAAAGAAAACTTCACCTACTCTCGACAGAAAAATAGTTAGAGAAGCTGTTAAGGATCCATTTGCAACATCCACATTAATTAAAACAAATTTGTCACTGAATGTTAGCTCCAGAACGATTCGCCGACGTTTGCAAGAATAAAATCTTAACGGAAGAATAGCAAGAAAAGTTCCATTGCTTAGCAAAAGAAACAAAAAGCAACGCATTGAATTCGCAAACCTTAACCAAGCATTAGGGAATCCAAGAAACTGGAATAATATTTTATATAACGACGAAACTAAAATAAATTTGTTTGGATCTGATGGGCGGATTTATGTTAGAAGGAAGAAGAACGAAGAACTGAATCCAAGGAACACCATAAAGACTGTAAAGCATGGCGGCGGTAACATTAAAATTTGGGGTTGTTTTTCTTATGCTGAAGTAGGTCCTATCTTTTGGATCAAAAATATTATGACCAAAGAAACGTACCTCCAAATTTGGGAACATGTTATGCTTCCATATGCAGCAGATAATATGCCATTAGTGTGGACATTCCAGCAAGATAATGACCCCAAACACTTTGCTAAAGTCGTGACAAGGAGGTTTGAACAAAATAATGTAGCGGTTTTGCAATGGCCTTCACAATCGCCTAATCTAAACCCCAATGAAAATCTTTGGAAAGATTTGAAAAATAGAGTTTCTTGTAAGAAAACCACAAATCCGGAGGCACTATGGAAAGAAATCCAAGAAAAATGGTACACAACACCTGTGGAAACATGCCAAAAATTAATTAACTCTATGCCGAGAAGATGTGAAGAAGTTCTTAAAAACAAAGGCCACGCAACAGAGTACTGAAGCCTAGAGGTGACCCATTTACCTTTTTCCTTGATAAAGTATAATTTTAACTGGTTCTTTGCTTTATCTTTAGCAAATAACTGATTCACTCTTATTTTTTTGGCCAGGAAAAAGGCAACTGAAAACAGTTTTCTCTATATTTTGCGTTATGAACTTTTGTTGTTGTTAGAAAAATCGACATTACCACTTGCGAATAATATTAATTTACAATCTTTGTGACCATTTAAGACTTTTTTTTCAAAAAATAAATCTTTTTTATGATAAAATTGTAGTTAAGAGATTTCACTCTTATTATTTTGGCCACCACTGTATGTGCATACATAGGTCCTGGGTTTATAAATAGAAAAGATAAGTAAGAATGCTTTTTCCGATTACAATAGTATCTTGCCATATTTTTTAATTCTGTTTTGAAGAATTTGATTTTTCTTCTGAGTTCTGATGTAGATCCCTTTTTTTATAGACTTTCCTCCCCCGACCAGGAGCTTTTTTATGATTGGTGTTATTTAAAAAAGAAATTTTAATTGTAAAATTAACAAAATATACTTTAATATTCATAATCCCAAAAGACAGAGAATATTATTTGTGTTTCTAAGTACTCAATTTTATTTTCAAAATTATTTTACTTTTTACCTCACTCTATGATGTCACCACCACTTTTTTCTATATATTTTCAGAAATTTGTAACATTGAGGACTATTTTCCATTAACATAAGAGTTGAAAAAAAAGAAGGTAACATAATTGGCTTATGACTAAAAGCTTTGAATTCCATTTTAAAATTGATTTTCTTCCTTCTATTTATCTATTTATAAATATTCAAGTAAACGAACAAAAATCAAGGAAACAAAATCCAAAATGTCAGATATTAATTTATCTTCACCCGATTTGATAAAAACTAGTCAAAAAGTTGCAAAACACTGGGCTCACACTCGATCTAACTTACGAAACATTAACTTTACTTGGACCATAAATAATTTTAGCCTTAGCACGCAAAAAGTTGGGGAGGCACTTCAAATACCCAAATTTTCTGCGGATGACAATGACGAGGTGAAATGGGGATTGAAACTTTATCCAAATGGTTGCAACGAACAAAATAAAGGCTTTTTATCCTTATTTATATGTTTTCTACAAAGCCCTTGTAATGGATCACAAGTCATTGGGAGATACAAACTGTATATTTTAAATGATAAACGCGATGACGCCACAAATAGTGAATTGAGAAATATGGTGTGCCTCACTGCTTTCACAGGCTCCCAAAATTCTATTGGCTACTCCAGATTTATTCAACGATCAATTCTAATGACGAAACAGTGGTCTTCTGCCAGAGGATCAACTAATAATTGTATGTGAAATCAACTTTGTATCTGATTGTGTAAATATATCTAGTCAAAAGGACGACACACAATTTGAAGTTCCTCAATGTAATATCTCTGATGACTTAAGTATTCTTCTGGATAATCGGAAGTTCAGTGATGTCACACTGGTGGTTGGTGAAAATGAAGTTCCAGCTCATAGGGCAATATTGGCTGCTCGAAGTGATGTTTTTGCAGCCATGTTCGAACATGACATGGCAGAGCGCAAATCAGGTCGAGTTATCATAACCGATGTTAATTGGGAGGTTCTACAAGAAATGTTACGCTATATTTATACGGATGATGCTCCAAAAATGAGGGAAATGGCCAATCAACTTTTAGCTGCTGCTGATAAGTATGCATTGAAAAAATTAAAAATCTTAGCCGAACAAGCAATATTCGCTGAATTATCCATCGAAAACGCTGCTGAAACCTTAATTTTAGCAGATCTCCATAATGCACACCAACTGAGGGATAAAATCATAAATTTTATCAAAACTCACGCAAGGCAAATAATAAAAACAAATGGATGGAAAGATCTGATAAGCACCAACATTAATTCGCCTTTAAAATCTTCGACAATACATACACTATTAACACCCACTAAATCTGTGTTGTTTGGTAGAAACCTGATAACTCCATTTTAAAATTAGCGTCTTTACGCCCACTTTAAAACAAGCTAGAGTGTAAACGAGGCCACAGATTTTCTTCAAATTTTGAATACTTATGAACACAACTTTTGAAAAATTATGTTTCAAATTTGAAGAAAATCGGTTCACCCGTTTAGGTTGTAGGTCGATGTAAAGTGGACGCAAAGACGCAAATTTTAAAATGGAGTTATCATAATAAAAATTATTTTGGGGTTGAACCGCGTGAAATCCGTAAATATCAAATGATTTTTTATATAATATATTACACCTTTTTGATTTCACAAAATCGATTCGAAAAATTAGTAAATATATATAAGACAATTATTATACTTTAACTTTCCGACTCACTTTGAATGCATTTCGGAATACTTTCATTCCATCATCAGCAATCACGACTATATGGGTACAAGGTTTGTCTTGTCATCATCGGTTAGATCTCCTTCGTTAATATATATTAGGACAACAACAAAAACTATACATTTTTTATAGGTAAATAAAAGGGCTGAACTGTTAAACACGATTAAACAAACAAGAAATAATGTTGCCATTGTCTTGATTTAAAAGATTTTTTCCACTTTGAATGTAAAAAGCTTTCAATGCATCAAGTTGTGCTTCATTTGTCACTGTTTTGATTAAACGTATCCCGTCTTTTTCGTTTATATTATGTTTTTCGGTTAACACGTGTGATGCTACGGCGGAGCAAAGGGGTTTCCTTAAGCGAATGCTACTGATATGATCGTCATATCTCTTTTCCTATGCTTCGTTTGGTTTGACCGACATATTCACGTTCACAAACACTGCATTTAACCGCATAAATACCCGACTTTTTTAATTTTGGTGTTTTATCTTTTTGTCGAACACAGAAGGTTGCCATAATTGTTATTGTTTTATAAACAATGTCTAAATTATGTTCTTTAAATTTTGATTTTAATTTATATGTTATTTTCTGGTATAAAAGACAGGGCTATTTTAGAATTTTTATCTTTCGTATTTTGCGGAAAACAGGGTTGTTAGTTCTGAAGCACGTATTTTATTTGAATGGTGTAAAATAAGTCGTCAATCACTTTTTCATTATATCCATTTACTTTGGCAACAGTTTTAATATGTTCGTACTCGCGTTTGTAATTAATGGCTGTAAGTGGTAAGCGACATAGTCTATGAATCATAGAATGATAGGCAGCTTTTTTATGTTGCATTGGGGCATAAGAATCCGAAGTTATTGTTCTTAATGTACTTGTGGGCTTGTGATATACACCAAATTCGATTTTTTCACATTTGCGTTGTATTTCCAGATCTAAAAACGGTAAAACATTGTTGTTTTCTTTTTCACACGTGAATTTAATTGTTTCAAATTGTCTGTTTAATAACTCAAGTACATTATTTACTTCATCTTCTTTAACCACCGCAAAAATGTCATCAACATATCGATGCCAAACCCGAGGTAACAAATTTCTCTCTTTTAAACTAATCTCAAAACCGGCCATAAATAATTCCGCAATTAAGGGGCTAATTGGATTACCCATATTAGTGCCGTGTGTCACTTTATAAAATTTTTCGCGAAATTGGAAGAAACTTTGTTCCATACATAGCTTTGCAACATCAAAATAGACCGATTTTTTGTCACTAGATATGTCACAGTTGGTCAAATACTTTTTTAAATTATCAAGAGCGATATCAACCGGAATGCTCGGGAAAAGCGAACAGACGTCAAAGGAAACCATTATCTCGTTTGGTTCGATTTTTATGTTTTTAATTTTATCCACGAAATCAAACGAATTTTTAACTGAACAGCTTTGTAATTCGGGTAGTTTCTTTATTTCACTAACTAACCATTTTGATTGTTTATATATTGGCGTATCAATATTTGAAACAATTGGTCTCATTTCGTTTCCCGGTTTGTGTATTTTTGGCAAAGCATAGAGCTTTGCTAGTTTTGGATTCGAAATAATTAAAGTTCTTTGTAACCTGGGGCCAAACACACTGCCAATGCGCTTTCGCATTTTATCACTTTCACGAATAAACTTTGGTAAAGGGTCTTTTTGAACCTGTTCGTATTTGCACTTGTTTATTAGTTTTATAACTCTATCATCATAATCACATTTATTCATAATCACTAATTTATTGCCCTTGTCTGCTTTCATATAAACAACATCTTCTTTCTTTCTTAAACCTTCTATTATCTTTGTTTGTTTATTTGCCACTTCCGAATTTTGTTTTTCCTTTTTTACCGAATCGATGACCTTAGCCGTGTGGTTCCGAATGTCATATTGTATAGACGGGACTTTGGACTTTAAACATGTTTCTATATCTACTACAGATTGCAGCAGAGGTAGCTTCGTTGGTTTTGGCACAAAATTAAGTCCTTTATTTAAAATTATTTTCTCATCTTCCGTAAATGATTTATCCGATTCGTTACAAATGAAATCAGGAATGAACGCGGGAACAAAATTCAATTGGCACTTTTTAACAGGATAAAATTCATCTGTTAGTTTTTGTATTTTTCTAGATTGTTTAAGTTTTTTGTTGTTTATAATGATTTCAATGTCGCGGTGAACAGTTTGATCAAAAGTAAGCCATGTATTGTATTGAATATCACTTAAGCTTTTGGTTAGTTTTAAATGTAAACTATAAACTGTTAATTCAGTTTCTGCCAGCACTTTATATTTGTGTTTAATTTCCATTGTCAACCAGATATTCATTGCTTTTTTTAATGCATAATCCGAACGATGATTATTTACTGCAGCTTTGATTTTTATAAACTTAGGGACAAATCCTAAGCGCTTACAAGAACGAAGGAAACTTAAATCACACAACACAGTTTGCACTTTAATTTTTAGTCGAGCGTATTTGTTCAACATTGTTTTGGTAAACATTTTAATAAAAATTATTTTGGGGTTGAACCGCGTGAAATCCGTAAATATCAAATGATTTTTTATATAATATATTACACCTTTTTGATTTCACAAAATCGATTCGAAAAATTAGTAAATATATATAAGACAATTATTATACTTTAACTTTCCGACTCACTTTGAATGCATTTCGGAATACTTTCATTCCATCATCAGCAATCACGACTATATGGGTACAAGGTTTGTCTTGTCATCATCGGTTAGATCTCCTTCGTTAATATTATATTAGGACAACAACAAAAACTATACACTTTTTATAGGTAAATAAAAGGGCTGAACTGTTAAACACGATTAAACAAACAAGAAATAATGTTGCCATTGTCTTGATTTAAAAGATTTTTTCCACTTTGAATGTAAAAGCTTTCAAATGCATCAAGTTGTGCTTCATTTGTCACTGTTTTGATTAAACGTATCCCGTCTTTTTCGTTTATATTATGTTTTTCGGTTAACACGTGTGATGCTACGGCGGAGCAAAGGGGTTTCTTTAAGCGAATGCTACTGATATGATCGTCATATCTCTTTTCTATGCTTCGTTTGGTTTGACCGACATATAAAAAATTGTTTATATATATATAAACAATCAAAATGGTTAGTTAGTGAAATAAAGAAACTACCCGAATTACAAAGCTGTTCAGTTAAAAATTCGTTTGATTTCGTGGATAAAATTAAAAACATAAAAATCGAACCAAACGAGATAATGGTTTCCTTTGACGTCTGTTCGCTTTTCCCGAGCATTCCGGTTGATATCGCTCTTGATAATTTAAAAAAGTATTTGACCAACTGTGACATATCTAGTGACAAAAAATCGGTCTATTTTGATGTTGCAAAGCTATGTATGGAACAAAGTTTCTTCCAATTTCGCGAAAAATTTTATAAAGTGACACACGGCACTAATATGGGTAATCCAATTAGCCCCTTAATTGCGGAATTATTTATGGCCGGTTTTGAGATTAGTTTAAAAGAGAGAAATTGTTACCTCGGGTTGGCATCGATATGTTGATGACATTTTTGCGGTGGTTAAAGAAGATGAAGTAAATAATGTACTTGAGTTATTAAACAGACAATTTGAAACAATTAAATTCACGTGTGAAAAAGAAAACAAACAATGTTTTACCGTTTTTAGATCTGGAAATACAACGCAAATGTGAAAAAAATCGAATTTGGTGTATATCACAAGCCCACAAGTACATTAAGAACAATAACTTCGGATCTTATGCCCCAATGCAACATAAAAAAGCTGCCTATCATTCTATGATTCATAGACTATGTCGCTTACCACTTACAGCCATTAATTACAAACGCGAGTACGAACATATTAAAACTGTTGCCAAAGTAAATGGATATAATGAAAAAGTGATTGACGACTTAATTTTACACCATTCAAATAAAATACGTGCTTCAGAACTAACAACCCTGTTTTCGCAAATACGAAAGATAAAAATTCTAAAATAGCCCTGTCTTTTATACCAGAAATAACATATAATTAAAATCAAAATTTAAAGAACATAATTTAGACATTGTTTATAAAAACAATAACAAATTATGCAACCTTCTGTGTTCGACAAAAGATAAAACACCAAAATTAAAAAAGTCGGGTATTTATGCGGTTAAATGCAGTGTTTGTGAACGTGAATATGTCGGTCAAACCAAACGAAGCATAGAAAAGAGATATGACGATCATATCAGTAGCATTCGCTTAAAGAAACCCCTTTGCTCCGCCGTAGCATCACACGTGTTAACCGAAAAACATAAATAAAACGAAAAAGACGGGATACGTTTAATCAAAACAGTGACAAATGAAGCACAACTTGATGCATTTGAAAGCTTTTACATTCAAAGTGGAAAAAAATCTTTTAAATCAAGACAATGGCAACATTATTTCTTGTTTGTTTAATCGTGTTTAACAGTTCAGCCCTTTTATTTACCTATAAAAAGTGTATAGTTTTTTGTTGTTGTCCTAATATAATATTAACGAAGGAGATCTAACCGATGATGACAAGACAAACCTTGTACCCATATAGTCGTGATTGCTGATGATGGAATGAAAGTATTCCGAAATGCATTCAAAGTGAGTCGGAAAGTTAAAGTATAATAATTGTCTTATATATATTTACTAATTTTTCGAATCGATTTTGTGAAATCAAAAAGGTGTAATATATTCTATAAAAAATCATTTGGAGTTATCATGTTTCTACCAAACACCACAGAAATAATGTCACCTGATCCCATAATAATATTAAAAATTAATTATTGATTTTGTTGTTAATTTTCCTTTTTTATTTTTTTTTTTTTTAAATAAAATTTATTAACGTGTTGTTCGATAAATCTTCAATCGACTTAAGCTGGGAGGCTGTGTGCCCTTTCTTTTACGCAGGATCTTTTTCTCTCTGATGTTCTATGTTCGATATTCCTCTCCCGCTGTTCTCCTTCACTGCTGCATCATATTTGTGTTTGCATCTTCTGGATACATCATACCACGACTTGTTTCTGTGAGGTGGATTTAAGCTGACTCTTATAATCATATGTTGGCTCGGGCGATCTCTGTAGATTCTGGTAACTCGAGTAAAGGCGACCAATGTCGAATTTCATCTTCTGGGTGGTTCGCATTAGGTGTCTTTTCGTTCATAGTTGAGCTGTGAATTTTGACTACCACATCACTAGCTGGTCTACTTAAGTATACAGTTCCAAGTTAGTTCGAACTACTTAGTGAATACCATAAACGGGCTATTATGACATATTCCCCGCCCTTGGAGTAATACACGCTCAAAGAAAATGCCATCAAATGGTACACCGACCACGATTCGAGAACGTCTGAAGGGACTGGTGAAAAATCTTTGGGTAAAGAACCAAACTTTCTGTACCAATGGGACAGTCCACTAGCATTTACGAGGTGGAAGTTAATACCACCGGGAAATGCGCGGAAAAGAACTTCGAAAGGAAATACCGTAATTAAAACATCGCCATCATCACAAGCAGCCAAGTTTCACTTAAAGCCTAGTTTACAGTTCCCGTGTGCAAAAAAAAACCTACGCAATATTCTCGCATGTCAAAAATAATTGAGGTGAAAGGCAAAATTAATTTTTGCATGATTAGTTTACAGTTTCATGCAAAAACAAACAATAATGCTCTCATGGAATGTCATGCAAAACAATTGACCGGCAATTGTTTTTGCATGCGAAAAAAAGTGTGGTGAATATAAAATATTTTTTTGTATGGTCGGCTACACTTCAAAAAAAATTTTTTCACCTCAATGCTTTATTAGCACGTAATAGTTTTTGCATCCAAAAATAATTATTTTCCAGTTTTAGGCCTATAGTTTATTAATTAAGGGTAAATTAATGACTCAATGTGTGGCTTAGGCCAAGGCAAACGTTTTTTTGCCTTGAATATTATTCAATTTGAAGCACAGAATAGATGGAAAATCGTTTTGAAAATTTTGAGATTTTTTTCGCATGGGAACTGTAAAATGCTTAAAGCACTAGGTCCCACCCCATAAACTCTAGACTAATTCCGGAGTGCGTGAGTAGCCTGAATAAATTTAAAATAAAAAAAAGAAAATAAAACTGTTAACTGTCAAACTCTATTGGGTACCAGGAAGTAAATTTTCTACATCGATTAACTTAAATGCCTATTGGTCGGACGGAAAAAGTATGCATCATACAAGAAATATTTAGCTTGCATTTTTGAACAATGTTGTCATGTGGGTCCATCTCTCTGTAGTAAAACCCTAAGAAGAAAGAGAACCACGAAGTTTCCAAACATCACTTGTTTACTTGGGTGTTTTTTGGAAAATTTTGCCGCTTAAGAGATAAACAACATAGAGTGTGACCAATATGTTGTGTTGATTCACTGTACCATCTCATATACATAATATGTAAGTCACTATTAATGTACATCACATTATATATACCTATGTACCAACATCTTAATTGTAAACTCTTTCTCTCAAGTAGTTAATAAACTCATTTCAACACAGAAGGTTCTTTCTTTTAATATAATAACACATCATGGCGCAGTCGGTGTAAAAATAAAATTATATAAGTAAAAAAAAAAAAAAAAGCGAACTTTGAATGCTCTGAATATCGCGCAGTTTGATTTAAAACTTTAAAATTACTAAAATGGATTTTAAAAAACCAGGTCCTCCGGTACTAGAAGGAAATTTGAAAGAAAATTTTGCAAGATTCAAGCAAATCTATACTGTATACGCCACAGCGACGAAAACTACCGATGAAGAGGGATTAGTGCAAGTGGCTAGATTTTTGAGCTGTGCTGGAGATGCAGCAATTGAACTTTTTGGGACGTTTCAATTAACCCCTGCTGAAAAAAAATCTATTGACATAGTCATATCGAAATTTGAAGACTATTGTAATCCACGCACGAACGAGGTTTATGAACGGTATTTGTTTTACAAAAGATCTCAAAAAGATGGTGAACCGTTTGATCATTTCATGGCTGATATCACGAGGCTTGCGGATAGCTGTAACTTTGGAGATCAGAAAAATTCAATAATAAGAGATCGAATAGTTATTGGTACATCAGACTCCAACCTACAGGCGAAACTTTTGCGAATTGATGGATTGACACTGGAAAAAGCAAAAGAGTATTGTCGGATTGCAGAAATAACTACGACACAGGCCAAAACGATGCAGGAAACGGGGTTGCAGAAATCGGTGCATGAGGTGTCTAAGTATAGGAACACTAAATTTAAAAAAAATGATAACAAAAAACACGATGTAAATAATTCTAGGTTTGATAGAAAGAGTAAAACTCAACATGTATATAAGTCATTTGATAAGCAGTGCAGATATTGTAATCGAGAACATAGTTACGGTAAATGTCCAGCGTACGGGAAAAGATGTTCCGTTTGTGGTAGGCTAAACCATTTTGCTGTTGCGTGCCAAAAAAGAAAAAAGGTGAGTGACATAACGTGTTCAAATAATTTGGATTCGGAATTCGAGAACTTATATATTGACTCTGTTAATTTGAAAAACGGTAAAAGCCTTAAAATAGATAATGTGGTAGAGTTTGGAAAAAGTTGGTTTGAAACAATACTAGTAAATGAAACAAAAATTAATTTTAAATTGGACAGTGGTGCTGAAGTTAACATAATTCCATTAAGCACATATGAAATTATAAAAGAAAAGCCTAGTTTATCTGAATGTGCAGTGAATCTAGAAGCTTACGGTGGTCACAGCTTAAAATGCATGGGTACGGTAGTTCTTACAGTAAGCCATAACGGTGTAAAAAAGAAAGCGTGTTTCGTAGTTGTTGATGTCAAAGCCAAACCAATTCTTGGTTTACGCACGTGTCAGGAGTTAAACCTCATAAAAAGAGTAGATGCAATTGATTTGATAACAAAAGAAGAGTTCATTTCTCAAAATAAAGATGTATTTAGTGGATTAGGTAGATTCCCAGAAACATGCACAATAGAGTTGAAGGCATCTGCAAAGCCAACACATAATCCTCCACGTCGGGTTCCAATTTGCCTGATGAAAAAGCTCAAAGATAAGCTTGATGAGATGGAGGCTCGGAAAATTATAAATAAGAAAATAGGGCCATCAGAATGGGCTCATAATTTAGTTGTCGTGGAAAAACCAGATGGTTCACTACGGTTATGTTTAGATCCGAAAAATTTGAATGACAACATTATACATAAGCCTTTTCTAATACCAAAGCTAGATGATTTCCGATACAAAATGAGAGACATGACAGTCTTTTCAGTGCTAGATCTTAAGGAAGGTTTTTGGCAACTAGCATTGGATGAAGCTTCCAAACATCTAACAGTTTTTAGTACTCCATTCGGGACTTATGAATTTAATGTTCTTCCATATGGAATAAGCACTGCTACTGAAAAATGTCAGGAAATGAATGAAAAATACTTTGGTAATTTAGAGGGTTGTTTTATTTACATAGATGATTTTATTATTGGAGGTAAGACGGAAGAAGAACATGAAAACAATCTAAAACGGTTTTTAGAAAGAGCAAGGGAAGTGAATGTTAAGTTTAACCCTAGTAAATTTCAGTATAAAGTGAAAAAAATTAAATATTTGGGGCATGAGTTCTCAAGCGATGGCATGTCACCAGATCCTGAAAGGATCAAAGCTATCCAAGCTATTTCAGATCCGGTAAATAGAAAAGACTTGGAAAAGATTTTAGGGACATTAAACTACTTAAGAGCTTTTATACCTAACTTTTCTGAACTTAATTCTCCGTTAAGGGCATTACTTAAGAAAAACGTAGTTTTTATATGGAACCCCTTGCATGCACAGGTTCTAGAAAAGATTAAAAAAGTTTTGAGTGAAGCAACTATTTTACATTCATTCTCCCCGGATAAAGATATAGTAATACAAACAGATGCATCAAGTAAAGGACTAGGTTGCTGCTTGATGCAAGATGGTAAGCCCGTATCGTTTGCTTCAAAAAGTCTTAGTCCAACAGAGATAGACTACTCCCAGATAGAAAAGGAATTTTTGGCAGTAGTTTTTGCATGCAACAAATTTCACGAGTACATTTATGGACATTCGGTTTTGATTCAGACTGATCATAAACCATTGCTAGGGATTATGAATAAACAGATCAGCCAAATACCTTCAAATAGATTGCAGCGCATGCGACTTAAATTGCTGAAATATAAATTGAAATTTGATTACATACCAGGAAAGGATTTGCATGTACCTGACCTGCTATCTAGAAAATTTATTAAAGAAGAAGCGTATGCCGGAAAAGCTGATGTATTTAGGGATGTTGTCCATAGCATAAATATGAGTCCTATTAGAAGGAAAATATTTGAAAAGGCCACTTTGGAAGACCCAAAATTACAAAGATTAATTGCAATATGTAGAGGCGGTTGGCCAAACAATAGAGCAAAATTACACGAGGATCTTAAGATATTCTGGAATGAAAAGCATAAGATTTATTTTGAAGATAATTTGCTATTTTTTGAAGATAGAGTATTTGTACCAGAATCTTTAAGAAAAGAAATGTTAATTTTACTGCACGAGGCACATTTAGGTGTAGTCAAAACAAGAGCTAGGGCAAAAACGTTATTTTATTGGCCTTTCATGAATAGGGACATAGAGAATATTATTCGAAAATGCCAAACCTGCGAAAAATTTCAGCCTGCCAATCGAAATCATTCTCTTTTAGCACATGAGAATCCGCAAAGACCTTTTCAAAAAGTGGGTACAGATATATTTGAACTTGGAGCAAAAATTTACCTTGTAGTTATTGACTACTTCTCCAATTGGATAGAAATACAACAGCTTAAAGGTAAAAAGGCTACAGATGTTGTGTTAGCGCTCAAAAAGGTATTCTCTATACATGGTATCCCAGAATCAGTGGTTGCAGACAACCAACCATTTAATTCATTTGCCCTTAGGGAATTTGCTGATGAATGGAATTTTGAATTTGTTTATTCAAGTCCTAAATACCCAAAGTCAAATGGACTTTCTGAAAAAGGGGTGCATATTGCTAAGATGTTATTAAGAAAAACCCAAGACCAGGGAAAGGACTACTATGCTGCTCTGTTAGAGCAACGATCCACGGTAGTGCCAAGACTTGGATACTCCCCAGCAGAGATTTTAATGAGTAGAAAACTCAGAACTAAATTACCTATAGATAATTCGCAATTGGTTCCTCGAATATTAGAAGATGTGTATGAGAAACATCAGTTATCAAGAGGAAGGCAGAAGGAATCTTATGATTTCAATAGGTGTAGAAAGGAAGTATCATTTGAACCAGGAGATAATGTTACCTACAGAGCTAAAAAGTCTTGGAGACCTGCCCAAATAGTAGAGCAGCACAGATCGCCTAGGTCATTTATCATAAGAAATGAAGATCAGGAACTTATGCGACGAAACACATCACACTTAAGAAGATCATTAAATGAACCATGCTTTAGAGATACATCTGATATAGTAGATCAACGTAACTTTCTAGATTCAAATGTCAACATCACACAAAACAACCTGAACCCAATTGTTTCCAACTCTACCAATTCTGCCAGCCCTAAACCCTTACCTCAGACTAATCCAAATTATAAGACACGATATGGACGTGAAATAAAGAAACCGGATTTCTATACACCACAGCACAGTAAAAAGAATTAATAGATATTATTAATATGACGCCATTGCGTATTTAAACAAATTCTAATTACAATATTTGCTCTGCAAGGTAATCACAAGAATATCTTTAAAAATGAAATCAATATTGCGTTAATTAAATAATGTATGTTTGTATATAACTAAATAATAATTATTCTTAAACTTTTTTATTGTTTATTTATTATCTTTTGAATTTATATTTTAATTTTTCAACTATTGATTAAGATAGTAAACAAAATAATTATTCACAATTTTATATTTTTGTTTCTGATAAATATTTTCTATTAAATAAATGAATTTTATAACTTATCAATTAATTTGACACTCACAACACATAATCTTATTCTTGTTCCTTATAAGTTTCAGTATTTTCTATTACCTAATGCAAATAAAATAAAATAAAAAAAAATTTATTCTCTAACTTATCAATGAATAATTACTATTATGAATTACATTTATTAAAATATTAAATCTTATCCTTGTTTCTTAAAATTATCAATTATATTCTTTCAATCGGAATTTAAAAACAAAATGATTTGTATATATTACTTAAAAGTTAAATGAATTAAACTTAAATTTAAAAAAAAAGGGAGATGTTGTGTTGATTCACTGTACATCTCATATACATAATATGTAAGTCACTATTAATGTACATCACATTATATATACCTATGTACCAACATCTTAATTGTAAACTCTTTCTCTCAAGTAGTTAATAAACTCATTTCAACACAGAAGGTTCTTTCTTTTAATATATAACACATCAGATTAGATAGATTAGATTAGATAGATTCTTTATTTTTTCATCATAAAGTTTACAAATTTTTATACTTAAGAATAAGGACATGGCAATACTGCCGTCTGCCTGAGATGACATTTCATAATATGATTTAAAAATAAAAGAAATAATAAAAAAGCAAAAATTTCAATATATAAAAATAAATAAATAACAAAAGATATGAAGAAATATTTTTATATAAATCAATGATATCAATTTTAACGTGATTTGAAACACAAAATATTACACAATTTGGTTAATTTGATTAGCTGTTAAAAAACATTTTTATCAATTTTAACGTGATTTGAAACACAAAATAATACATAATTCGGTTATAATTAGCTGTTTATAAAATATTATCAATTTTAACGTGATTTGAAACACAAAAGAAATATTATCAAATTTTTTTTTTTTTAATTAATTAATCAATTAATTGTTAGGTATACAAATTGGATCAAACTGCAATAAGCGGGTAATCGACTAAGTTTAATATGTGAAACTGTTACGGTAAGAAAGAGCATGTTGGCAATATTTAAAGAGGCTGAGCCAGCCCATTGCTCCATTTAAAATTTCAAAAAGTTTTTCCAAAGATATAAAACTTTCCCGAAAATGCAACCGACGAATTTCTTGTAGAATAGGACAAGCAGCAACGAAATGGTAAATATCTTCATTCACTCTTCCGTTACATAGATCACATAGCTGGGGCAAGTCTGATCGATGAGGTACAAAGTTTAAATTTAAAATTTCAACTCTTGCTCTAAAAATAATACTTATAACCGAGGCTGAAAATTCATTACTAAAGTAAGAGACT
This sequence comes from Dasysyrphus tricinctus, assembly GCA_963921185.1. Classification (NCBI taxonomy): domain Eukaryota; kingdom Metazoa; phylum Arthropoda; class Insecta; order Diptera; family Syrphidae; genus Dasysyrphus; species Dasysyrphus tricinctus. The sequence goes on along the minus strand of OY992532.1, from coordinate 14,410,483 downwards.
TCCGAAGGCAGTTGGTGGTTTAAATGACTATAAATAGCTCTTGAAGTAGATGAAGATGCTCTGGAAAGATTATCCAGAAACATATTGTGATCCACCTTAGCAATCACATCATCGAACTGAGCCTGCCAATCGGTCACATTAGTTTCTGTAAAGTTTAAACTTGTTTCATAAGAGTAAGCTAATTCGTTCCAGTCTTTAAACGGGGAAGCATTCACTCGTAGTAATTTTCTTAGAATGATTTTGTGAAGACAAGTTTCACTTCTTTTCATCACTCTAGTAATGAAGTTCGCACTTGCCTTCAAATTTTGTATATATATAGGGACTATTCCTGACTCTACATATATGGCGTAGTTGGGTGTTGAATTAGGCAAACGAAATAACCTCTTAAAAAAGTTCCTTTGTACAGATTCAAAAGCTTCGAAGTGTGTGTATCCGAAGACTTGAACGCCATATGCCATGCATGCATTTACTGTAGCGTTGAAAACTTTGTACTTGGACGTTAAATCCACATTTTGGTTCGAAAAAAACTTTGGCCACATTATATTAAGTGCCAATTTAGCTTCGTTGCTTTTTTCTTTCGAGTGCACATCACCAATGACAACAATTGTTCAAAATTGCGAGCTAAATATTTCTTATTTGTACACTTTTCCCTCCGACCAATAGGCATTGAAATAAATCGATGTAAAAAAAATTTTAGATATTTGATTTTTCCTATTTGTTTAAGGTTGATTTTTTATTTATTTATTTTTTTATTAATTTTTGAAAACAATCCATTTCAAAACAAAATTTAAATTTGAACAAAAACTTTCAAGTGTTAAATTGTTATTAATCAAACAATGAAACAGTTTCATTTTTCACACTAGCTTTGATGGAAATAAAAATAAAATTAGGTTTTGAAATGTCTTGTCTTTCATTTTTTGCTCTTGTTAAGTGTTGGGGCTTTATTTAGGGTTCCACAGCCTAAATAGTTTGGGAATAGTTGCGCTGATATATGCGACTGTTAGAAGAAAGCCTTGTAAATATTACTCAAAAATCTTTGTTTTTCATTACCTTTGTTAAAAAAAAAAGTTCCATTAATGTAGGTTTTTCGACAGTATGATGATATTTGACATTAAATTGAAAATCGTTGTAGCTACACCAAAAAGATCAGCCTGATGATAAATCATTCTGAAGATTAATGTAGTTTAAAGTTGATTTAATACTTAGGAAACGTTTGCATATCGTCAGCATATCTTAAGCACATACAATATTTGAAATATCTTGTAGTGTTATTTATAAAAATAAAAAATTGTAGGGGTCCTAAATGACTACCTTGGAGGACACCGGATGCATGATTTATTCTATCAAATGCTTTCGAGAATTCAATGCAAGCTACGTCACATTGTTGTCCTTTTTCTAGGGAAGGTTTGGAGTGCTAGATCTCCCACCGATAAAACCATCTTTTAATGGAGAAATAATTTTCTTCAAAAGGAAAACTAAATTTACTATAAACCATTTTTTTTTTTGTTTAATTTTAGGAATAGTGGCTTCACTTTTTGATCATGTCTTTAAAATTGGAGTTAAAAGATAATTATTCTAAGCCTTAAGGAAAAAAGCTTCCTCTATTTTACACAACGGTTAACAGTTTCTGACAGATGAAGATGATACATTAATATTTGATAGCTTTGTTCCTGGAAGCATTTTTTAAAAGTGTAATGAACACTTTGAAGATAACGAATGTAAAATTGGCTATTATTTAGCTATAAATCTTCTTGGTAATCCAAAATTTAGTGACGTGGTCGGTGAACATAAATTTCCAGCTCAAAAGATAATCTTAGCTGTCCGAAGAAATGTCTTTGCTGTCATGTTCTTCCATTTCATGGAAGACAGCAAATCAGGTACAATTGGGAAGGTTACAAAATCCCGAATGCCAATACCTTAAATTGCAAAAAAAGAGGTTCCCGATTCTCATAATCCCGAATGCCATAATCCCAAATGTCAAAATCCCGAATGGAAAAAAATCCCGAAAATTAAAAAAATTTCGAACGGCAAAATCCTGAATGCCAAAATACCGAATAGATAAAATTCCGAATGGAAAAAATTCAGAATACTTAAATCCTAAGTGCCAAAATCCCGAATGGACATAATCCCAAAAAAAATCCGAACAAACAAAATTCAAGAATGTATAAAACTGACGAACTGTTATACCAAAAACAAAAATTCTAAACCTCCAGACTACTGTGGATGCTCTTATTTGATAATTTCTCAACCAACTATATAAATATAATATCCCAAAAATAAACGGGTGAGGTAATTTGAAGAAAGAATTTTTACTCTTTGAATATGGTTTTTACTTTTAAAAAATGTCTTCTTTTTGATAATTGAAAAAAATTACCACCGTTTGCATTTGGTATGGAAATATTTAAAGTGATAAGAAACACTTGCAGAATGTCACTTCCTCTAAACACTGCATGTGTTTCTTATCAGTTTATGTAGTTCAGTTGAACACTATATGCACACAGTGACCAATTTTTTAACTATACCAAAAAGAAGAATTTTTTTTTAAAGTAATGATGATTAACGAATTTTGCTACCCAACTTATCTGATTATTTCATTTAGTTTTTTGATTGACTGTAAGCAAGTCGAGTGTTTCGTTTTTCTGCGGTGTTCATTCAAATAAATAATAACAAAATAATTTTAATTAAATGCTTTGACATTTTAATATTAATTTGGGCCATATAGCATTCCCTCTGGAGCTCACTTGTGTTTTTGAACGAATTTTCGGTTTCTGGGCGTTAAGAACCTGTTTAGCTCGGGCTTTAAGAGTTTACACGGTAAGTGAAGAAATAACTCAATTTTAAGAGTGAGGTATTCTGAATTTTTTTCTAATTTTTTGTGATTGATATCTTCCTTTTGTGTTTTGTGTATATAAATTGTGTTAAGCATTGAATTCAGATTACATGAATATTAACGCAGTTAACAAATACAAAACGAAAAACAAAAATATATTTTGCAAATCTATCGTTTATCACACATATGTATGCAATGTGCATCAAGCATAGTTTACAGTTCCGGTGCGAAACAAAATCAAAACTTTCAAAACGATTTTCCACCTATTCTGTGCACCGAGTTGAATAATATTTAAGGCGAAAAACGTTTGCCTTAGCCTAGGCAACCCATTGAGTCAATAATTTACCCTTAAAGCATAGTTTACAGTTCCCATGCGAAAAAAAATCAAAATTTTCAAAACGGTTTTCCACCTATTCTGCGCACCAAGTTGAATACTATTCAAGGCGAAAAACGTTTGCCGTGTCCTAAGCCACCCATTGAGTCATTAATTTACCCTTAATTAATAATCTTTAGGCCTAAAAATGGAAAATAATTATTTTTGGATGCGAAAACCATTTGCATGCAAATAATGCCTTGAGGTGAATATATTTTCTTTTTTGGAAGTGTAAACCGACCATCAAAAAAAAATATTTTATTCACCACACTTTTTTCGCATGCAAAACAATGGCCGGTCCATTGTTTTGCATGACATTCCATAACAGCAATGGTTTTTTATTTTGCATGAAACTGTAAACCAATCATGCAAACAATTAATTTAGCATTTCACCTCAATTATTTTTGACATGCGAGAATATTTGCATAGATTTCTTTTTGCGCACCGGAACTGTAAACTAGGCTTAATTAATAAACTTTAGGCCTAAAAATGGAAAATAATTATTTTTGGATTCGAAAACCATTTGCATGCAAATAATGCCTTGAGGTGAATATATTTTTTCTTTTGGAAGTGTAAGGCGACCATCAAGAAAAAATTTATTCACCACACTTTTTTTCGCATGCAAAACAATTGCCGGTCCATTGTTTTGCATGACATTCCATGACAGCAATGGTTTTTTTTTTGCATGAAACTGTAAACCAATCGTGCAAAAAATTATTTTTGCATTTCACCTCAATTATTTTTGACATGCGGGAATATTTACATAGATTTTTTTTGCGCACGGGAACTGTAAACTAGGCTTAAGAAACAAAAATAAATACAAAAACATAAAAGAAAAGAAAAATTTGTGGCAAAGTTGAAAATGTCCAGTGAAGAAGACTTCAATAAAACAATAGTGCAACGCAGAGGTGAAGTCCATATAGCAACTTTCGAACCGTACTCCAATTGGAGCAAACTTACTCCAATTTTGAGGAAGAAAACAAAAATCTTCTCCGCCACTCCACTTTTTTGAGATCTACTACTTTTTCTTAAGACTAAAAATTCTTTAGCAAAACCACATGCAATTATATAACAACACTGGTGCTATTTAATTTTCCAACTGACCGAAATCTGATTGTTTTAATGTGGAAGTTTCAATGCTGAATGGAATCATTTTGATTCTTAAGCTAGAACTATAATGCTCGGAGTGGCACTTAAGTGGTCGGAAGAAAACAAACGAATACACGGAAAGCATATCCCGCGGCTATAATTGCGGAGTGGAACGTTTCGTCAAGTCTAATTTCTTTCAACTTTGGTTACAGAAAAAAAACTGACATGTGGAGAAATAGGAATGCCAAAAAGAGAGAGATGATAATTAAATTATGGGTGTGTTCCCCTTCTGACGGTACGAAAATCTACTTTTCGTTGGTTTTTGACATTAGCTTCAGTGTCCTTCCTACTATTATTATAGTTCTACCTTTACTTTGTTCGTTGTTTCTCGTTCATTTCGTTTGATTCTTACTTTGTTCGTTGTTTCTCGTTCATTTTGTGATATATTTTTTTCTTAGAAATTCCTTTTCATTTTTGTTAAATAAATTTTTGTTAAAAATAAATTTTTCAAATCTACTCCGGAAATTTTTGATTCAATTTTCAAATGATTTTATTTCAATGAATTTACAAAAGTTTTGTTTCTGTTTCATTTTATGACATGCAGGGCCGGACAAGCTATACGTGCAAGCGGTGCAAGTGCGCAGGGCACTGAACCCATAATGGGCGCCTTGAGCAAGTATCAAGTAAGCCACTCTGCCACTACCTGTCTACTTTTTTAATTTTCAATTATTTTTAATAGCTCACACCAATATTGATATCCATTCCTATTCTGAATTTAACGACAGATATCTTACTTACTTTACTTTACTTTACTTTATATGGAGCTTACAGTCCAGGGTGGACTACGGCCTCAACCAACGACAGATATCTACTATTCCAAAATTAAGTTGATATCTAGCTTCCTATTGAAAATCTTTGCAAAATGCATGATTTTGTTCGCCTCTTGGGGATACTTCGTTCAAAAAAACGCATATTAAAGTCTACACCATGGGTAATGAGAACATGAATTCTTCCACCAACAACCGCTATTGAGGGGTGCTAATGAAGATGGATGAAGTAGTACCTAATGGCATAATGGTTAGTGCGTTGGACTGTTATGCCGAAAGTCTGGGTTCGATTCACAGCCGCAGCCACCTAAAAACAGAAATTGCTCTTTTCCTCTTGAGAGGAACTGACAAATCTTCGAAGAGTATACTTTTCATGAAAAAGGGCTTTTGATCTAGCTGTTCGGACTCCGCTAAAAATTGTAGGTCCTTTCCGTTACTGCCAACAACACGCATATAGGAATGGTTGAGAGTTGCAAGTTACTAGGTCCTGGTTTTCCACGAGCTGTTGTGCCACCAAATTTGTTTATTTATTTTTATTGATGAAGCTTGCGCGCAGAGCGCTTACTTAGCTCGGGCCGGCCCTGATGACATGACTTAAGGCCCCGACCCATAGAATCTGTTGCGTCCGTTGTTGCGACGCATTCAACTGACAGCTCGATAAAATACATGTTTTCTTATGGGAACTGGCTCATTAGCAACGCAAGCGTCGGACGCAACGGACAGAGTAGCCGAACTTTTAACTTTTTCTCTTCGGCAGATGCGTTGACAGGAACTTTTTTTGTGTGTGTTTCAATTTCAAGTGGTTGTTATGTGTGTGTGTTTGAATTTCAACTGGTTATTGAGTGAATGTCAACGCATTCATTGGGTTACCTCAATCCGTCGCATCCGGCAACATCAATGGCTCCGCCGCCGCAACGGCCGCAACGGATTTTATGGGTTGGGCCCTTTACGCCGTTTGCAGCTGGCAAATGATACTTAAATACAATTGTATGTATAAGTGCTACAATGTTTTTTTTTGTTATTTGTTTTTAAAGTTTTAAATGAGTTCTTCAAAAATTCGATTTCTGTAATTTAGCGCTGTCTTGACGTATTTATATAATTTTTTTAAATCAATCTCTGCGTTTAAAATATCGCCCATTTCAGCATTGTTCAAATAAGTCTTTCCAAATATAAGACATCTACCCAAAAAATGGAACACGTTCTCCCTCTCTCTAAGGTTACATAGACCGCACGTTTCTTGTAAATCACTCCTGTGAGGTATATAATTCAGGGGGAGCAACTCTCCTCGTGTTTTTAAAACAAGTGACATGAGGTTGGTTGAAAACTTCACCCTGAAATAGTGGTTGGCTGCTAAGTCGTAGCGAAGCCCCGCATAAATGCTCCTATGGAGCGAGCTTCTAGCTTTCATATTGAAAAGAGAGCGAAAGTCCAGAGTACTCAGCTGAATTCCTCCAAGACTCAAATCATGATAATTTCTTTCTAATCACCAGCCTTTTAATTTTCCTTGGAAGTTGACTCTCATCCATTTTAATTGTTATTAGAACGTAGTCAGCTTGCATCTTGAGAGTTGAGATGAACAAAGGAGAAAGACCAGTTTCCAGCATAAGGACGTGGTTTGACGTACTATTTGGTAGCCTCAAAGTTCGTTTTAAAAAATATCTTAGTAGCTGCTCTACTTCTTCGAACTCTTTGTGCCCCCAAACTTGAGCTGCATAGAACATGATGGATTCAGCTGGTTGTTTCAAAAATGCAATATTTTGCTTCGTATTCAACGACTTTGCTGTACATCACACTTCTCCACGTGGCATTTAACGCATTTTTTGGCTTGTTAGTTTATCTCTCATATGGTTTTTTAAGTTATATTCACTTACGACTTCAATATCCTGCTCTCCAAATTTCCATCTTTCACTTCGATAGTTGCGCCCTCCATCGTTGCGGAAAATCATAACTTTTGACTTGTCAAGATTCACCTGGAGCCTCCATTTTGTTGCAGTACTCGAACAATCTATTGATTTGATCATCAGTTGGAAACTTCCAGAAGACTCCCCAAGCAGAACGATGTCATCTGCGAACATAAGTACTTTTACTAATAGGTCGGTCGATACACTTGCTCCACCTTATAAAACCTCTTCAATGTCATCTATGAACAGGGAAAACAGTACAGGGCTTAAGCAACATCCTTGTCTCAGTCCTATTTTTCCTGGAAACTATTCGAAAACTTTGTTTTAAAGCTCGATTGCAGAAGATGTCGATTCATATAACTTTTCCAGAATATTTTCAAACTTTGACGAAATTCCTTTGTTATAAAGCTTCAGCATAAGTGCTTTCCTGTCTGTTGTGTCAAACGCCGCTTTGAAGTCGATAAAAAAGGCATAATGTTTCTCTTTTGATCCCATGAATATTTCCGCTTTATTGGTCAGCGAATAAATTTGATCAATTGTAGAGTAGCTTTCACGGAAGCCAACTTGTACCTCGCTCAACAATTTATTTTCCTCAACCCAGTTGCAAAGCCGTTTGTAAAGTAATTTTGCTAAAACTTTCATCGATGAATTTAGCAACGATATGCCTCTATAGTTGGCAGAAACTCTGCTGTCTCCTTTTTTGGAAAAATAATAGCCTCTTTGAAATAGCTTGGTATACAGGCTTTATTATTATGCTTCGTTTAAAGCTTTTGTTAAGCTTTCTACAAAAAGAGCGGTACTAAATTTGTAGAACTCTAATTTGATTCCATTTGATCCAGGTGACTTGTTGTTTTGGAGTTCATTTAACACCGTTTGAACCTCTATACTAGAGAATGGAGCATCCAATAAATAGCAAATTGAAAAGATGAAGCAAAATTGTTTTTCTTTGACATACAAAAATGTTCCACTAAATCCTCCATATCTATTGAAGGGGCAGCTCGTTTATTTTGTTTTTTTTTTTTTCATTAATTTCCCGAATAGCCTTCCAGAACTCCCCTGTATTTCTGCAGCCAGCAAGATCTTGAGCAATGTTCTCTGAGTACGTTTGTCTTTTGCTCTTTAGTAGTTCCTAATACTTATTTTAAGCACAATATATTTCTTTCAATTATTCATTATCTGGAGATTTTCTAAACAACCTTAACCAGGCGAATAATTTTCTGCGTGCATCCATATAGTCATTATCAAACCATTTTTCCCGATATGGAGTGTTGGTGTTATTATTTGGTAAACATTGTGTTATGGTATCGAATTTTCAAATTTTTGATTTACTCCACTTTTTGTACAAATCTGCTCCGAAATTTGCTTCTGAGGTTCGAACTGTGCATCATCGTAATGCACGCTCAGTCGAAAATATTGCAGCTGCAGGTGCAAGTGTGGCTGATGATACGAATTTATCGGCGTTCGCAGCAATCGTCGAATGATAAGCAATTTTTTTGTCCGGCGCGGGGTGGCGATTGAATATCATGACTTGTGAGCAAATGGCAGAAAAATTACTGCAAATTGTTAAACAATCTGCAGTTTCCAATAACACTAGGAGTATTAACTCCAAAAGTAGATGGTATGATTGGAGTGTCAACAACTTGGAAAAAAATCTTTTCATTTCTTGAATCTTTTTAGAAAAACAAATTCCAATTTCTTCAAAACTCTTTATCTAACTACAAATAAGGAATTTAAGCACGTTTGTAAAACCAAGCAAAAAGAGTACTTAGACAACGTTGGCAAAAGTTTGATAGAATGTAAGGACTCTAGTTCATTCTGGTCCAAAGTAAGAATGTTGGGAGGCTGCAAAGCCTGTTCGTCACCATCTATGAATGTTGATTCTCTGGCAGCATATTTTAAACAGCTTCTTAGTCCTGCGTCTACACTCTGTTCCTTTCATTATGCCCAGCCTGAAATCTACATAGCCCCACTAGACGATCCAATTCAATGTCAGAGCTGCAAGAAACTCTGAAAAAAATGAAAAATAATAAGGCCTCAAGAGTCGATGGAGTTCCAATTGAATTTTTCAAATACTCCACGCCAGAATTTTTAAACGTTCTTTTATTTTTTTTAAACAAAGTATTGAATGAGGAGATAATCCCTCAATCGTTTTTGAAGTCCTTAATCTGTGCAATCTATAAAAAAGGTGACTGCAACCTCGCAGAAAATTATAGAGGAATTTCCATACAGCCTGTTTTAAGAAAAATTTTTACGAATATACTATACCATAGATTGATGCAGTGGGTAGATACGAATAAACACCTTAGTATTTTTCAAGCTGGTTTTCGGTCAGGTTTTTCGACTGTTGATCAGATATTTGCCCTCACGAACATTGCTAAGCGGTACACTGACAAAAAAAAAAAAAGCTTTTTGCATTTTTTGTTGATTTTAAGGCTGCGTTTGACACCATTAACAGAAATGCTTTGATTTATAAACTATCAGCGCTTGGTTTATCATCTAAATTTCTTAGGTTATATAAACAGCTTGTTACCAAAACGTGTTCTTCTGTGTGGAACGGCACAAGTAAGTCCAAGTTTTTCAACACGGAAACGGGGGTGCCCCAAGGGTGTGTTTTGAGCCCAATTTTGTTTGCTCTCTTTATCGACGATATTTCTAGGATATTGCCAGGTGGCGCTAAGATAGGAAATCTGAATGTTAGCGTTCTGCTGTACGCCGATGATCTCGTTTTACTAACAGATAACTCCTCAACACTTCAACTGCAGATTAATCGACTTAAAGAGTATTGCAACTTATGGGATCTAAAAATAAATGTTTCTAAGTCCAAAATAATGGTTTTCGAGTCCAGTAATAGGAGAAGACTGTCTTCAGAAAATTGGTTTTTAGGGCCAGAGCCCATCGAAATAGTTAAATATTATAAATATCTTGGTTTTTTAATATCAAATACTCTAGATTTACGTCCTAACATTGGAGAAAAATGCTCAGTCGCTAAAACAGCAATTAACCTCATGTGGAGCAAATTTTACTCTAACCAACAAGTTGACACCTCCTCTAAATTCAGGGTACTAGATGCTACAATAAACACATGCCTTTGCTATGCGAATCAAGTTTTTGGTTATCAATTTATTGAAGAATTCGAAGTTGTTCAGCGTTTATTTTTCAAACGAATTTTTAGACTGCCAATGACAACACCTACTTATGCTTTGCATGTGGAATCAGGAGTCCCTCAAATATATTTAAAAAACCTGAAGGCCAACGCAGATTATATTATTAGAGTAATGCAAAGGTCTACGGACAATTTGCAACGACTTATAATGAAATATGCGCTTCAATATAGACTCGCACCATTTAAGGAATGGAAAGATATTGCAACCATCCACGGGTTAGATTTGGATTTGTCCCTTGAGTCAATTGGTAACTGGCAAAATGAATTCTACAATTGTATTGCAAAAGTGGATGAATCTTTCTATCTTCAATGCATCCATAGTGCCCAGATGTCATCAAGTGGATTATTATATAGGGAATTAAACCACAACTTGGGAGATGGCAACTATTTTAGTAATGTGTTTTCACCTTATCAAATCGGTTTTATATTCAAGGCGAGAGTTGAAATATTGAATCTGGACTATATGCCATACAGAGATGATATTTCAACTATTTGGCCAAATTCCTAAACGCAAGATTTGCAAAGCAAAACACATGCAAAGCAGATTTAAGACACAGACAAAGCAAATGCAAGTTTATTGCGCAAAATAATTTTAACATTTGCACAAATACCTTTGCACTTGCACAAGAAAAAGAGAATCTCGTGCATTTTGGGACAGTCTGCTTAGCAGGGATTGTTATGTTTGCATTTGGGAACATTTAGCTTACCATATTTTGCGCAAGATATGCGTTTAGGAATTCGGCCTTTGTAGTCTCTGTAATAGAAACGAAAATGAAGACATTTACCACTTTTTAGCTGTATGTCCTATTCTGCAAGAATTGCGAAGAATGTACTTCTCAAAGAGTTCTTTATCTCGTAATGAAGCAAAAGATATTTTGAATGGTAAATGTGGTTGGAAAATCCTTTTTAGCTACTGCGATCATGCCTTTAAATATAGGAATAGTTTTGGAATATAAACAAATAGTCACATTCATTATTTTGCTTTATATTTATATATTAAAATAATTTTCAATGTATAAGCAAACAGAAAGTTAAATTAAACAAACCAAAAAATTTTGTTTTTTGGTAATAAATTCGTATGCTTTAGTTTCAATTGAGTAATTTTGTATCTGCAATTAAACCATATACTTTTTTCTTTTTATTTTTATTTTTTAATGTAAGAATATACGTCAATTATTTCGACAGATGGCATTTAATGCCATTGTTCTATTTTCTTTTATAATCTTCTTGTTATATTATCTTATATTTTTCAAATAAATAATGTTTTAATAATAATAATAATAATCATGACTTGGGCGATATGTGGTTCCAACAAGACAGGGCAACAAGCCACACAACACGATCAATAATTATGACCTTTCTGCGAGATTAATGACAACAAAGTTTCGTTCAAAAATTCGTAACATAACAAATTATTCAGTTGTACACCCCCACAAATAAAGCAACTGAGGAAGACAAAACTGCGTTCTACACTCATCTTAATTCGATTTACAGGTGTGTTCCAAGAGCCGCCGATATCATAGTCTTCATGGGATACCTCAATGCCCAGGTCGGGTATCAGACAGTTACGGTCTGGAACGCGTAATGGGAAGAAATGGCTTGGGGTCACGAAACGAAAATGGCGATTTGCCTGTCGACTTTTGTAACGCGAATCGTCTTGTGCTAGGAAGGACTGTATTTAAGCATAAGACGTGCAAAAAAAACCACCTGGGTGCATCCGGATGGTCAAACTTTAAACCAAATTGACCATATCATGATTCAGCAGCGATGGAGGAAGTCAATGTGTGATGTTCGAAGTATCAGAAATTCCGATGTGGGAAGCGACCACCATTTGGTTCTGATGAGTCTCAAACTACGCACAGCTGCTGGATGAGGTGTGGGGTGAAGTAAAAGGTGTTTTTATGGAGGTTGAATCCGAAACTATACCCAAGCGGACGAGATTTACAGACACTTGGATATCCCAAGACACCTGGAATAAAATCGAACTTCGCAAACCGTTGAAAACGCAAATAAATGCCGAAGCCGATGTTCAACGAATGGCTGAATTGCGAAGCGAGTATCGCCTCACATATAAGATGGTCTATCGTTGTGTGAGACGTGACAGGAGGGTGAGGTTAGATAAACTCGCAGATAATGCTGAATGGGCTGCACGAAAAGGAGATATCCGAGAATTGTACCAAATATCCAAAGATGTTATTGGGAAAAAAGCAACACCAATCCATCCTGTAATGGATGTGGATGGAACACTTTTGGTATCAATTGAGGATCATATAGGCAGATGGAAAGACCATTATTGTGACTGCTAAATGAGGATTCCGTTGAGCAGAGTGCTGAAGTGCCCCACCTTAACGAGAAGCGCAGGTCCTATTGAGGTATTGACAGCGAGCCCCCTTCTTCAATAAATCTTCTCAAAACAACAACGCAGCTGTACTTGACGGAATACCAGCTGAATTATTCCAGAAAGCCGATCCCGCAACAGCGGCTAGTTTTCTTCATCCAATGATACAAATCATAAGGGAAAATGAAAGCTATCCCAAGGACTGGAAGGATGGTTTGATTGTTAAGCTGCCAAAGAAAGGCGACCTTTAGAATTGCAACAATTGGTGTGGTATATCACCTGGTTTGTCCGTTTTCCCAAAACTAATGGCAACCATCATTCTCGGGTGGATTCAAGAGGCAACAAGCTGGCTTCCGTAGTGGTCCATCGTGTGTCGACCATATCAAGACCGTGTTCATGGATTTTGAGATGGTCTTCGATCGAGTTAACCGAGAATGTAGGTATATGGAGAGGAATTCCCCCAAAAATTGTTGCCATTATTAGGGAGTCCTACAACAACCCAAGGTGCTAAGTTTTATACAATGGGCAGCTATCCTTCGCAGTGCAACAGGTTGTGAGACAACAGAATGTTGTATCACCAATTCTCTTCCTGCTGGCGATGGACGGCACGACGCACGCGACGTATTGACGGCCAGTGTTGGTAGAGCTGAGCGACAGGGCATTCAATGGAGACCGTTTGAAAGGCTCAGTCATTTAGACTAAGCCGATAACATATCTCTACTGGCAAACAGCACTCCACACAGAAGCGTATTATTCTACGCGAGACGCCGCACCATCAGTGGAAGAAGTCGATCAGTTTTATTTCCTTGGCAGTATTGTTTCTGCAAATGGCGGTACGGATCTGGCCATTAAAAGTAAAATTAATAAGGCTCGTGCTGCCTTCGGTTCTCTGTCTCAAATTTGGAAATCCAGTCTAATCTCCTCACGCACTAAGCTGAGATTCTTCGAATCCAATGTCAAATCCGTGCTGTTACATGCTTGCGAAACGAGGAAATTGCAGACTTTTGTGAATGTAGATTCGCTGGCCACAAATGATATAAAACCAAAAATTGTGGCGCAAGACAAGTCAAGAGCGAGTGGAAGCCAGTATATGAAAGCGCAAATGGCAATGGATTGGTCACACACTGACTGAAGTAACCAAACGATGAAACTGCAAGGCAGTCCTTTCAATGGAATCCTTAGTATGCTGTGAATCTTCCCGAGGCGGCCATTTGAATCATATTTTGTTTTTCACACTTAATAGCAAAGTCCAAAAGGAGAGTGATGGGCATATCGATGCGTCCCATCGTTGTTACACTTTATGACCTTTATCATTGGAAAGGTTTCAATGATTGCTGTTATTCTTTGTATAGACAAAAAAAAAATTTTGAAAAATGTATTTCATTATAAAGGATAATGGGCGTTTCGTCCCTCCCATGAGTTGTAACACTTTCTGACCTACAATGAGTGCTATTATTTTTGGTATAGGCATAAGTCTGTATCTCGTGCAGGGAAAGTGTAATTGCCCATAATATCTGTTGCACTGCAAAAGTACTCTTTCGCTGCGCAAGTTGCGTCTCAAATGTTGTGACACTTTATGACCTTTATCATTGGAAAGTGCTATTTTTTGTTCTATGAGCATTAGTCTGTATCTCATGCAGTGAAAGCTTAATAGCCCAATAACTGTTATAGGTGTTATAGCGCAGTGCAAAAGCTATTGGACTATAACACTTTCCTTGCACGAGATACAGACTTATGCCTATACCAAAAATAATAGCACTCATTGTAGGTCAGAAAGTGTTACAACTCATGGGAGGGACGAAACGCCCATTATCCTTTATAATGAAATAAAATTTTCATTAAAAATGTATCGCTGTGTGTGATTTAATTAGCCTTACTTTCGTAACCAGAAAATGAATGACCCTTTACATACTCGTATCTTCAAAATAGTTTTACCTCACTCTAATGTCACCATCATTTTTGTATATTTTCAGAAATTTTTAACTTTGAGGACTATTCACCATTATACCAAAGCAAAGAGCCTAGAAAAGAAGGTATGTATCATGCTTATGAAATAGAAGCTTTAAATTCCCTCTAAAAATTGTTTTTCTTTCTTCTAGTTTAAAAATTCAAGTAGACGAAAATATATTAAGCAAATCACGTCTAAAATGTCAGATGATAGTTTACCTTTACCAGTTGAAAAAGTTGATAAGCACTGGGCTAAAACTCCAACATGGAAACGTAACATCCACTATACATGGACTATTAATAATTTTAGCCTACGCAATCCAAATGTTGGTGCAAAGGTAGTATCACCCTGTTTTTACTCCTCGGAAGACTATGACAATATACAATGGGGTTTGAAAATTTTTCCAAATGGTTGCGACGCACAAAGCAGAGGATTCTTATCCTTATATATATATTTAATATCAGCACCTTATGATGGGTCAGAAGTTATTGCAAAGTGCAAAATGTATATTATAAATGATAAACGCGATGACGCCGCAAGTTGTGAATTGAAAAAAATGAGCGAACCTCAGGTATTCACACGCTCCCAAAATTATTTTGGCTACTCCAAATATATTGAACGATCAATTCTAATGGACGAAACCAGCGGTCTTTTGCCGGAGGATAAATTAATAATTGTATGTGAAATCAGCTTTGCATCTAATATTCCTGACGAATCTAGTTGTTGTCTAGTGCTCATGAGAGAATTTAAAATTCCTATATATAATGTCTCAGATGAATTACGTATTCTCCTGGATAATCCCAAGTGCAGTGATGTTACACTGGTGGTCGGTGAGCATAAATTTCCAGCTCATAAGGTAATATTGGCTCTTCAAAGTGATGTTTTTGCCGCCATGTTTGAACATGACATGGCAGAGCGCAAATCAGGTCAAGTTATCATAACCGATGTTAATTGGGAGGTTCTGCAAGAAGTGCTACGCTTTATTTATACGGATGATGCTCCAAAAATTAAGGAATTGGCCAATCAACTTTTAGCTGCTGCTGATAAGTATGCATTGAAAAAATTAAAAATCTTAGCTGAAAAAGCAATATTCGCTGAATTATCTATCGAAAACGCTGCTGAAACCTTACTTTTAGCCGATCTCCATAATGCACAACAACTGAGAGTACACACCATAAAATTCATCAAAGTTCATTCTAAGGATATTATTAAAACTGATGGATGGAAGAATATGATAAGCAATAATATTCATTCGCCTTTAAGATCTACGGCAATAGATGCTTTATTAACATCACAATGAAACACTGATTCCATAAATAATATCGAACAATAATTATAATATTTTATTGATTTTGTTGTATACTCTCTTCAAATTATTAATTTTTTCTTTTTTTAAACATAACTCATCACATGGATATGTTAAATATCGATCTTAAATTTTATCAATTATCAATTGATAGTTGTTGTCAATCGTGTTAGGGACGATGAATAGTGAAAAGAGTTTATTCCAAATATTAAAATGATATTCACGTCTAGCTCTGTCTAAATATCCATAAAGGATTTTCTTATACAACTTACTTATAACAAATTTTATGAGTAGGGTTACCATCAAGTGCATATAGAACACTTCCCCCTTCTAAGATTAAACACATACATATATGTTGTTTTAGAAATGTTTGATAATGTAGTATGATTTCAAAAATTAATTAATAAACACATGCTTTAATTCATTTTAAGTTTTAAGATGATTCAATTTGTTTTAATTAATAAGCCAATTCAATATTATTAACAGAATTCAATTAATTTTAAAAAAAATATATTAAATCAATTAATTCTTTCTTTGTTTTTTTTTTGTCAATACAGTGTCTCCTTACGATTCACTTTGAACTACGAGTAGGACCCAAGTGTGGTACTTTTTTATTTCTTTTGATTCGTATTCTTCATTTGTCAAATCAGAATCTGTTCTAGAAGTTTGTAACTTCTTAGAAACATTATTTAAATAAATATGTCTATTATGGCTACCCACGATACTACGATACTTTTGTAAGTATCGTCACGATATCGTCAAAATTGAAAATTCGAGTCATCATCATCATCATGTCCTGTAACCCCGGCTGGGGCATAGAGCGTCAACAAAACGTCTCCATCCTTCAGGGTCTGCTACAAAGTACTTTAGCTGTGGCCACGTCTTTCTCTGGGATTCTGCTTCCGCAAAGACTGTTGATTTCCATGTTGATCTTTGTCTTCCAACCCGCCTTGCACCCTGAGTGTTCCATTCAAAGGACTGCTTTCCACTTCCTACTTTCTTATGTCGACGTCCAGCCGCTCTTGACTTGTCCTGGGCCACAATTCCTCATTTGATATTATTTGTGGCCACCGAATCTTAAGGATGTGGCGAAGTCGAAGATAGCGATTCACAAAAGCCTGCAATTTCTTCGAAATGGTAGACGTGACTTTCCAGGTTTCACAAGCATTAACAGCACGGATTAAACATTGGATTCGAAGAATCTCAACTAAGTGCGTAAGGAGATTTGACTTGATTTCCAAATTGGGGACAGAGTACCGAAGGCAGCAGGAGCTTTATTTATTCTACTTCTAACGTCCAGATCCGTATCACCGTTTGCAGAAACAATACTGCCAAGGTAGTTAAACTGTTCCACTACTTCAACTGGCGTCTCCTGTAGAATAATACGCTGCTGTGTGGAGCGGCCTGTGAGCATTATTTTTGTCTTTTTGCTGTTTATTCTTAGACCACTCGACTCTCCCTTCCCTTGCAGTGTTTGGCACATCCCGTTCAACCCACTGATGTTATTTGCCAGTGCATATGTCATCATCGGCATAGTCTAAATGACTAAGCCTTTCGAACGGTCTCCATTGAATGCCCTGTCGCTCAGCTGTACCAACACTGGCCGCCAATACGTCGTCCATCGCCAGCAGGAAGAGAATTGGCGATAGAACATCCCTTGTCTTACAGCCTGTTGCAATACGAAGGAGTCGGATAGCTGCCCATTGTGTAAAACAAAACACCTTGCGTTGTTATAGGACTCTTTAATAATGGCAACAATTTTTGGCGGAATTCCTCTACCAAGCAACGATCTCCATATACATTCTCGGTTAACTCGATTGAAAGCCGTCTCAAAATCCACGAACATGAGGTAAAGCGCTGATTGAAATTCCATCGACTGCTCGAGGACGATACGCAGGGTGTTGATATGGTCGACACACGATCGACCACTGCGGAAGCCAGCTTGATGCCTCTTGAGTGTAGAGTCGATTCTATCCATTATTCGCTCGAGAATGATGGTTGCCATTAGTTTTGGGAAAACGGACAAAACGGTGATACCACGCCAACTGTTGCAATTCTTAAGGTCACCTTTCTTTGGCAACTTAACAATCACACCATCCTTCCAGTCCTTGGGAAAGCTTTCGTTTTCCCAAATGCTTTGTATCAACGAATGAAATATACTAGCCGCTGGAACGGGATCGGCTTTCAGGAATTCAGCTGGTATTCCGTCCAGTCCCACTGCTTTGTTGTTTTTGAGAAGATTTATTGATGTCTGAATTTCCAATTCTGACGGGGGTTCGATGTCAATACCCCTATAGGACCTGCGCATCTCGTTTAGTTGGAGCACTTCAGCACTCTGCTCAACTGAATCCTCATTTAGCAGGGCACAAAATAGTCCTTCCATCTGCGTAGCTGATTCTCAATTCATTCATGTGCCATCCACATCCATTACAGGATGATTGGTGTTGCTTTTTTTCCCAATAACATCTTTGGCTATTGGTACAATTCCGGATATCTCCTCCTTATGGCAGCGATTTCCGCATTATCTGCGAGTCCATCCAACTTCACCCTCTTGACACGTCTCACACAGCGGTAGACCATCTTATGTGCAATGCGGTACTCTCTTCGCAAGTCAGCCTTTCGTTGAACATCAGCTTCGGCATTTATTTGGATTTTCAACGATTTGCGAAGTTCGATCTTATCCCAGGTGTCTTGGGATATCCAAGAGTCTCTACGTCTCGTTCGCTTGGGTACAGTTTCGGATCCAGCCTCCATAAAAACACTTTTAATTTCACCCCACATCTCATCAATTGTTGAATTCTGGATTCCATTTAATGACGAGGCTATGTCGTTAAGGGTGGTGACATAGTTTCGACATATGTTGGGGTCATTTAAAGCATTCGTAATGAATTTTGAGCTCCTTGCTGCATCCTGCGCTGGTTTTTGTACGACAGCGTTTCGTTGTTTGAGACTCATCAGAACATATAATGTGTCCCTGGTAAGAAACCTAGGGAACAAAACGGTCGGAACCCTCAAGGGAGAACCTTGTCCAGCTAGATCCTTGAAAAGGAACTCGAAGGAACAAAACGGTCAGGAATCTTTATTGGAAGCCCTATGTTCTCAACAAATAAGGAACAAAGCGGTTGGAACCCTCGTTGGAGAACCTTGTCCAATGAGCTTCTTAAAGGGGAGCTCAGAGGAACAAAACGGAAATCCCTTTGAGGTTAAGAATGAGCATGTTCAAATATCGAAGTTACTTTTCAAATTGTTAATATATTTTGTAGTAGACCGTTTAAATTTTACAACACAGCAAAAATTTTATCAAAATCGTAGGAGTTGTTTTTGTGACAAAATAGATTTTCTTCGACATTTTTTTGGCATTTGCATTTTGCATTTTGTTCAAATCCAAAAAATTCCTTTTTGAAAATTTGGTAAGCAATACCACTTAAACTTTTTGGGAGCTTCTGCAAAAAAAAAAAATAATTGAAATCAGTCTTCTCAAAAAAATAGAAAATCAAAAAATTGTTCTTTGGCGGGTGGTACCATTGGAAAATATTTTCTGACATGCCCAAATCGGCTGATCAAAGGGCACGATAGTGCCCAGCCAAGTTCGCGGCACTACACCCTTTTTACAGGAACAAACTCAGGCGATTTTCAACCCCCCTCTAACTTCAGTACCTATAAAGTCAGAAACTTCAAATTCGCAGTATTTGTTGAGCTGATCAAACACAGTTGGCTCACAAAACTTCATCTCTTTAGCATTAGTATTTCCCGAGATATAGGACTTCAAAAATCGCAAAAACCGTAACTGACTGACTCACTCACTTACTCACTGACAGATCATCAAAATTATGGAGCACTTCCCGACACCGTAGAAACTTCAAATTTCGCACAACGGTAGGCCTTGTGGTAGGTACATACAAAGGAAAAAATCGAAAATCTGCAATTTTCTATTCAGGGGGCGTGGCATCCACCCACTTTATCAAAAATTCTTATAAACTATATGAAGCACTTCTGATTGTTGTAGAACGATGAAAATTGGTAGAGCGGTAGAGCTCGAATTACTTTGGAAGAAAAAATTGCAATATTGGAATTTTACTTTCAGGGGCGTGGCATCCACCCACATTCTTGAAAATTATTTTAAATTATATGGAGCACTTCCGATTATTGAAGAACGATGAAAATTGGTAGATCGGTAGGGCTTGAAGCACTTTGAAAGAAAAAAAATCGAAAATTATGAATTTTCCATTCAGGGGGCGTGCCATCCACCCACTTTATCAGAATTTCTGTCATTTACATGGAGCACTTTCGGTTGTCGTAATATTATAAAACTTTGTAGAGCGGTAGGGATTGATTTATACGTGGCAAAATAAATCCTTGCAAAAAGGGGTGAAATCACAATAAAAACATAAATGTTAAAAAAAGAGCCAAGTTCTTATATATGTACAAGCAACCTGTGCGTAAAAAGTCTACCAAAAAAAGTATTGAGATCTAAAATATATGCCAAGTTTTAAGTTCATGAAGTTTAATATCAAATATCTTAAGTAGAGTAATATCGAAACAGTTCCAAATCATGACAGAAATTTGGTAATCAATGATTACTGATTAAAATATGGTGGGTTCACTGGTCAAGCTTTCATACCTTTAAAGTTTGTGATTAAGTAAGTAATTAAGAGAAAACTTGCCAAGTAAATCCACCAAATTTTAATCGTAACCATTAAATTCCAAATTTCAGTCATTATTTGGAATTGTTTCGATATTACTCTACTTAAGATATTTGATATTAAATATCATGAACTTAAAACTTGGCATATATTTTAGATCTCAATACTTTTTTTGGCAGACTTTTTACGCACAGGTTTCTTGTACATATAAGAACTTGGCTCTTTTTTTAACATTTATATTTTTGTTGTGATTACTACTTCCCGATTGATACAAACTCATTTTAGGCTTAAAACTTACGTTTCAATGGTCAGATCTTTAAGGTTAATGTTTTTAAATAAAAATCTAAATATCTGGCAACATTGTGTGTGTTGAGTCAGAGAACGGGAAAATCACCAAGTAAAATATAAAAGATTTTAAAATTGTTGAGCCAACGATAATATTCATTTAATTTAGTGAAATGCTATCCCTTTCTTATAAACACTTCTTGTCCCTTTTTTGCTCTGCTGACACTTTGATAGATTTAATGAGAAATACAATGAAGAAAAAATGTAGTGTCATACGGGCTTTACTCTCGTTTACGTACGAATGATTTTAAGAATCTATTTTCATTTTATACTTTCCTTTTTGTTTTATCAGATACTCCTCATATAGATATTTAAGAATATTGTGTTTGCTTAAAATATGTCATGGTTAGCCGTTTATTTTTCGCTTTTAATTTGATTTGATTTCGCACATGTCCAATTGATGAAGGATAACAAAATACAAACAATAAATTACAATTTTCTCGACCGACACACATCAGAAATAATAAAGGCATATTCGTCAATCAATCTTTTGTCACTAAGTAAATTTATTGCGATGTTCATATTTATTTAGAAACAAATAATAGATACATATGTATGTATGTACATATATGTATCGACACCTTTGCTTGTAAAAATCCAATTAATATCCTGAAGATCGACACAAAACATCCACATGCACACATCATTCTTATAATAATGTTTGGGGATAAATATTGACTAGCCGTTTGAGTGTGCAAATAAATTGACAATAATAAATACTAGAAGCCCTTGGTTGTTGAAAGTCGAATACCTCTGATTCGATATTTTAACAGAGAAAAACTTTAGAAAAAAGATTATAGTAAATATAAAAAAATAGGAATAATTTTAAGGTGTTTGCTTTTTTTTATTTGTAAGGAGTAAGTGAAAAATGTTGGGTTTTTCGTACATATACCGTGTCGTCATGAAACTTGAAAGGCCTATCGTTTTTTGTAGACAATATAATAACATATGAAGTAGGCAAAAATTTATCTTTGATTGCTTCGTCATTTAAGAGTAAAAAGCAAAAAACCAGGTTTTTTAACTTTTTATGAAGTGATATCATTGGAACTATCACTTCTAGAAACAAAAATTATATTTTCTTGTAGAGAATTACATAGTGAACAAACTTTGTATGAAGAGTATTTGTTGAAATTCACTTTACAAAATTAATCTTAGCTAACATTTTGTTTATAGCTTTTTATTTTCATTAAAATAAATGTTCTTTCCTAATTTCGATTTCAAATAGAAAACTTCTGTTTTTATTTCTCCGCTTCTTTCTAAATAATCTTCCATATTTCAACAGGTTATGGGCCCAGGCTCATATTTTAACTATTATTTCAACTATCTACAAACTATTTTCAAAGATTATGTACACAAAAACAAAACAAGCTTTAAACGAAAAACAACCCAGAGAACAAGCTGGATTCAGGGAAGGATACTCGACAACAGACCACCTCCAAACAATTAATCAACTAATCCAAAAATGTCAAGAATATAAGAAACCGCTCTATCTTCTTTTTATAGATTTCAGTAAGGCGTTCGATACAGTGGAACATGAAAGTATATGGAATGCTTTGGAAAAACAGAATATTAATCCTATATTCATTCAAACACTAAAAAATACCTATAGAAACAACACCGCAAAAATAAGAACCGAAAAAACAGGACGGGAATTCCCAATCCAGCGAGGAGTACGCCAAGGGGACCCTATGTCACCACCCTTATTCGCGGCGGTATTAGAAGAAATTTTCCAAAAACTGAATTGGAAAAATAAAAAAGGAATAAAAATACAAGGTCAATTTTTGAATAATCTAAGATTTGCGGATGACATCGTGCTCATCTCGGATAATGCAAATAATATCCAAATAATGATTAATGAATTGTCTACAGAAAGCAAAAAACATGGACTCAATATCAACTTGGCAAAAACAAAAGTTTTGACAAATCATATCATGAACCCAATATTCCTTAACAATGAGACTATCGAATATGTAAACGAATATATTTAGCGTAACGGATACAATTGTTGGCACCCCTAAGGAAATTTCGACTTCAATCAACCACAACTTTTCTATCTGAAGAGTGATGAGAATTCTTTGTATATCAAAGTATTATTTAATAAAATTTGCGTTGGTTAATCAGACTTTTTATAAGTTAATTAATTAAAAATTAACTTTTAACGACAATTTAAAAAAAGTTTACCAAAAACTACAATTATTGGCACCACGATATAATTATTGGCACCCAAAAAAAGTACAATTATTGGCACCCTTTTAAGTGGAAAAAATTAAATATTTTGATTTCTAACGTTTATTTCGAGTTTTTTTCAACACAAAATTAATAACCGATGAATGCTACAATTGTTGGCAGTGTTAAAAGTACATTTATTGGCAGTGCCAATAATTGAAGCTCCATAGGATGTAATTATTGGCACCCCTTGCCAACAATTGAACCTTTGTTTTTTCGGGAACCAGTTATTGGCACCCATTTAGTTAATAAAACAATAAATTTTTTATAAAAATTATATCGAAAATGCTTTATTTAAAGCATTATTATAATAAATTAGATAAGTTTTCATCAGAAAATTGAGCCAGAAACAGTGAAAATCATCTTTCAAAATTATGGGTCCTTAACAAAAACATCTGAAATTTACGCAGTTTCTTGTTTTAGTCTCACGTGCTTACACTTTTATTGGAAAGAAATAATGGGAGCAAAATATCTTTAAACCAAAGATACGAAAATGTGAGAAATATTTGCAAGTTCAAAATAAAAATAAATTAACTTAATCGGCTAACGGGTTATTGAGAAAATCACTATTGAATATTGGGTGCCAATAATTGGGTCAAAATTTGGGGGTGCCAACAATTGTATCCCTTACGCTATTTGGGACAATTGAAATCATTTAAAAACCATGAAGAGAAAGAAATAGACAGAAGGATTGCAAACAGTTGGAAACAATATTGGAGCTTAACACAAATACTACAAGGCAATCTAAGCAAGGACACCCGTAAGTTTGTACTCGACTCAACGATACTACCAACTCTAACATATGGACTTCAGACACTAGGACTTACATCAAACTTAACTAACAAGTTAAGAATATGTCAGACTAAAATAGAAAGAAAGTTACTCAATATACGATTAGTTCAAAGAATACCAAACGAAGAAATAAGAAGACAGACTTGTATAATAGACGCAGTAAAGAAAACTAAGCAGTTAAAATGGAGTTGGGCAGGTCACATCTCTAGGATTCAAGACCAAAGATGGACAAAAGCAGCAACTAAATGGATACCAGATGGGAAAAGACCTAATGGCCGACCGAAAAAAAGATGGGAAGACGATTTGAACCAATTTAATCCACAGTGGTACAACGATGCCAAAAACAGGGATCTATGGACGTCTTTGGGGGAGGCTTACGCCGATTAAAACTGCTGTTTATTACAGAATAAGAATACAAATAATATGTTTTATTAACTTATGTAAATTTAATTTTATCTTTATAACTTAAAATGTAAATACTAAATGGCAATAATAAAAGCTTTTAATAATAATAATAATAATAATAATAATAATAATAATGGGCCCAGGCCACCTGATTATTATTTAGATAAAGAAATCAAATTTTTTTTTTTTTTGTTGAAAAATTAGGAGGACGAGAAAACTACGATAACTGGAGCTTGGCAGTTAAAACTTATCTTGAACACGAAGAGCTTTGGAATTGCGTCCTTGGAACTGAGGCCGACGAGAAGAAAATTTGCAAAGCGAAGTCGAAAATTATTTTATTGGTGGATCCAGTAAATTATGTTCACATCAGAAATGCGCAAACCGCTAAAGAGGTCTAGGATGCTTTGCAAGCAGCATTTATGGATTCTGGTCTCAGTCGTAAGGTTGGGTTATTACGAACATGACAACGACATTGGACGAATGTGGGTTTATTGATGATTACGTCAACAAAATAATCTCGACAGCTCACAAGCTCAAAGGCATTGGAATGGATATTTCTGAACTGTGGGTAGGTTAGGTAGTCTTTTGTTGGCCGGCTTACCAGAAAAGTTTAGCCCGATGATAATGGGTCTCAAAAGCTCTGGTACGGCAATAACTGGAGATTCTATAAAGACGAAATTGCTTCAATACGTTGAACTCACCAAATGTTCTGACGAATCAAATTCAGCTTTGTTTGGTAATACAAAAAGTATGAAAGGTAAATCAATTCGTAATGTCAAATCCGTTCGTTGTTTTTCTTGCAACAAATTTGGTCATTACTCAAAAGACTGTCCAAAAGGGAAAAGCTATTCAAACTCCGTTTTGTACACATCATTTGCCGCAAAGGGTTATGATCGTAATTAGTGGTATATTGACTCCGGCGCGTCAACACACATGACTTCTAATGAAAAAGATCTGAGAAATGTAAGACCCCCACCGAGAAAGCAAGTTGTTATTGCAAATAACACTCATCTTGAGGTCATAGCAATGGAAGATTTATGTATGAACTTAGTTGTTGGCAAGAAGATTAAAACTGTGTTGGTCAAAGATTGTCTATGTGTTACTGAACTGTGTACTAACTTACTGACTGTGAGTCAGATGATTTCAAACGGAAACACAGTAAAGTTTAGTGCATAAGGCTGCGATGTTTTCAACGACAAGGGTGATAGCATAGTTAAAGCAAACTGAGAAGGCAATATTTACCGGGTGAATCTTCAGCCGGCTGAAATCAATTTTATGTCACCTACTGAAAACAGCTTCGACGAAGAAAATCTTTTTTTTTTTTTTTTCTTCAGTTCTACATCTAGATCGACAACAGTTTTAGAGATCATCCATTCTGATTTGTGTGGACCAATTTCAAAAAATTCTCTTGGAGGTGCAAAATATTTCCTTACATTTGACGTACACACCTGAGCAGAAAGGCATCGCTTAACGAATGGATTGAACAATAGTGGAGCGTGCTAGATGCTAATTATTCGATGCATCTTTACCAACCGGCAGAAGCAGTCTCAACATCTGTTCATTTGATAAATAGATCTCCAAACCGAAGCCTTCCTGGAAAGACTCTTTTGGTCAGGTGGTCAGGTGGTAAACCGAATATTAAACACCTCAAAGTATTTGGTTCTTGAGCAATGGTACATATTCCGGAAGTAAATAGAAAGAAGTTTGACCCGAAAAGTGAAGAACTAATTTTTGTGGGATATTGCGAGGACACGAAGGGTTATCGCTTACTTCGTATGACCAACAAAACAATATTATCAAATCTCGAGATGTCATCTTTCTTGAAAATGAGAATGCCAATCAAGGTAAGGATCTCAATTTGGTTTGGTTTTGTTTCCAGATCACGAGGATATGTATTCAGTTGGAGATACTCAAAATGACAACATTATAGAAGAAACGTCATCAGAAGAAAAAATCTTCTATGGATTTCCCGAATCTCCTCTTGAAAACAACCATGAAAATCATGATTTGGATAGCTCTTAAATCTTCGAAGACCCATGCAACCAAGAAAATCAAGATTTGGATAGTTCTGATTCTTAAGAAGAACCATGCAAGCAGCTTTGACGATCAGAACGTTCGAGAAAGCAAACTGTTTATTCTGATTTTGTTACTTATGTATATGACAGTTGGTACACAATCATTCGATGATCCGAGAAGTGTACGTGAACTTCATGAAATGTCTGATGCAGAGGCATGGAAACATGCAATGAAAGAAGAATATGAATCTTTGATTAGTAACAAAACTTGGCATTTGTGTGATCTCCCGAAAGGAAAAAGAAATGCAAAAGGTACTGTTGACCGTTACTAAGCACGGTGCACGGCTCGTCATAAAAGGTTGTTCTCAAAAATTGGGAAGAGACCTTTTATCCAGTTGTGCGGTATGGAACTATACGGTATCTCCTTAAACAAAACATCGTTAAGAACAGCCTTATTGCAGAGGTTCCATATGAAGGACACCGTATCAGGACAACATATCCAAGAAATGCTTAAGAAATTTAACATGTTGGACTGTAATGCTGTTTCCACACCAATGAATCCTGGACAAAAACTAGTTAAATGTTTCTCAGAAACTCAACAATTAACAGCCGTACCGTACCGAGAAGCTGTAGAAAGCTTGTAATATACATATATCACAAGTTTCAAGGCCTGATATATCTTTTGCAATCAACAACGTTAGTCGTTTTGGCAACAATCCAACGAAATCACATTGGGAAGCTGTAAAACGTATATTTCGTTATTTGAAAACCACAAAAGAATTTAAAATCATTTATTCACGGTTATTGCGATGCAGATTGAGCTTCAGATCCAAATGACCGACGTTCATTGAACGGAAATGTATTTTTGGATCAAGGCGTCGCAATTACTTGGGCAACAAGACGACAACCAACCGTTGCTCTTTCGACAACAGAAGCTGAGTACATGCACTCAGAGAAAAAAATAGTTACTTTTGTAACTATTACCATAGTCATTCTTTGAAATCCAATGAAATTTGTCTAATGACTATTTTTGCACAAAAATGCAAAATTGAAACTAACGATTTCGTATAAAATTGTAATGCGGATTCAAAGTTCACATGATTGCTTATCAATATGTCAAGTTTTGAAGTTTTAGGAGACAGAAGTGTAATAGAAAATAAGCGATAAAAGTAACAATTCATGTAAATTCAAGAATCCATTGGGCAGTTGTGGTCATTTGAAAATTTGAAAAAAATAAAATCGTAGTGAATACAAAAATATAAAAAATACATTGGCATCAAATGAAGCTCAGTAAAATTAAGAAAATGTTTTTATCAAATTAAATCAATTAATTTCACTTGCACTTTAAGAAAATTGAAAAGTTGCGTAGAAAATGTTCAAAAATGTTTGTCTTTATTTTGCGCACGATGCTTTTAAAACTGAATACGTGCTCTAGTAGTATCAATATTCTTCTATATGAAACAGAAGTCAAAAGTGAGAGCATGGTGCGCAAAACCGAAAAAAGATTTTTTGAATACTTTCTCCGTAGTTTTTCAATTTTTTTAAAATGTAAGGGAAACATGTTGATCTAAATTGAAAAAAACATTTTTTTTATTTTTACTGACCTTCATTTAATGCCAATATATTTTTTTATATTTTTCTATTCGCCGCGATTTTATTTTTTTCAAATGACCAACAACTCCGCAATGGATTTTAGAATTTTCATGAATTGCTTCTTTTATCGCCTATTTTCTATTACCTTTATGTCTCCCAAAACTTCAAAACTTGACATATTGATAAACAATCATGTGAGCTTTGAATCCGCATTACAATTTTATACGAAACCGTTAGTTTCAATTTTGCATTTTGAGCACGCTCTCCATATATGAGGTCCCATTGTGCGGCGGTGGCGTACTACATTAATTTAATTGACAGAAGTTTGTGAACGACTTTTCGTTTTCGGGTCTTATCACATAATTTTATTATTTAATAAATTTTAAAATTTATGATGATGATTAAACAGAAATTCACAATTATGAAGAATATGCTTAACCTTTTTATGGTTTGAAATTAAAGATTTCCTAGAAAATCTTTGTTTTAAAATAAATTATCACAAAGGGCATCTATTTATTTTAATCCGTGACTTCTAACCCAATATTTCTGTGAATTAATAGTTTGAGCTTTTGTGAATTACCTTTATATTAATATTTGATATTCAGCGAATTTAGAGAGATAGTTTAACGATTATATTTTAATGAGATGATGAACTCTGTACCATACAAATTCTTTACTACAACAAATTTGTACAAAAACAATAACAAAATAAATACATGACTGGATTCCACAGCCTTGATCTTGAGGTTCGAGGTTTTAATGTGGCTAAGCATTGATGGGTTTTGAAAAAAGATAATTATTTCAATTAAATTACATTATTGAAGAGAGCTTACCTACACAAAAAAGTAAAAAAAAAAGTAATTTTTTCTAATATATTTGTGTTGATCAAAAATAAAAAAAACAATAAGTTTCGATTCCAGTTCTGTGATAAAGTGAATCAAATAAATTATTTTCACATTGACTGTCACATGTTTGCTTTCTTCGTTTCACTTTGTACAGAAAGGCGATTCTGTAGCCTGCCTATTCCAGAATTTGTATTTTCATGGTTCTTAAAAGCAATAGTCCAGAAGTGAAAAGTCCAAGCCGGTCCAGATTGAGATATACCACTTTCAATACATTTCACAATGTTTTCTGGAATTGGCATACCTACTGCTTTTTGTTTGAATGTTACTTCTTTAGCATTCCTTTTTTTAAGCCTACTACTTTCAAAATATTTCGATTGACTCTTTTAACTCCCGAGTTATGTTTTTGCAATCTTTTTCTGTTATATTATCGTAACAATTGTTCACGATTACAAGCTGAATATTTCTTGTATGCACACTTTTTCCCTCCGACCAATAGTCATTGAAATAAATCGATGTAAGAAATGTACGTCAAATATTACACCTGTTCGACATGTGTTTAGGTAGACAGACAATGGTTATTGGTTCATCACCTCAAAGGCTATTATTGATATGACTTACAATGTTACGCAAATGACTTGACTTCCTATGTCGTTGACTCTAACCACAGTGCACAAAGCAAATTGTGATGCTTTCTTGTCAAGGCTGAGGTAGGCGCATTGATGTTAAGGGTTTATTCCAAAGGAAGTAAAAAACTTGGGTAGAAGTTTCCAAACTCAAAATCAAAACAAACTTTATTAGTTCCAAATTAGGTTCACAGCGCCTACAGTTTTTTTCGTATAAATTACCAATAAGCATTCTTACAATAATATATCAAGGTATTTCATATACGTGTCGCGGTGTCAACTCTGCCTCCAGCAGCAACTGGCGCACTATCCGCAATGACAGGCTTGTCTGAGAAACTCTTTGATGAAAAGTAGCCACAGAAATAGTCGTAGGGGTACGGCCTTGCTTCTAGCAAAAGACCAGGGCCTATTTCTGCGCTACTACATCAATTACACCAACTACATTTTACAGCTTCATCCTATAATTACACCAGTTACATTTGTAATTTATTAAACTTTTTTATCTTTTATTTCATAGCTCTAGTTGTATGTTTGAATCAGACAAATATAAATGATGTAGTTAAATGATTTTAATGTACGATGTAGTTGATGAAGCTCTGTTGTAGTAGCGCTGAAATAGGCCCCAGATACACTTAGAAAAACTGGAGCGAAGAAATGAACAGGTTCAATGCAGCCTTATTGCTCCTAGCAGCAAACTAAAAGAAAACCAGTGCTGTTTGCGGTCACGAGCTTGCCTGTGTTACTCTTTGAAGAAGGGTAGGCACAAAAATAATCGGTGGAAAATGGCCTTGCTCCTAGCAAAAGACTAGAAGAAAAATCTTTGTAGACTAAGCCTTGTCAACGATACACATACACTTAGAAGAAGTTGAGCGCAGAACGAAACAGGTACAACATAACCTTCTTGCTCCTAGTGGCAAACTAGAAGAGAAAACAGTACCAAGCTTGTCTGTGTGAATCTTTGAAGAAGGGTAGACACAGAAATATTCGGTGGGGTACGCATACGGCTAGTTTAAATTAAGTTCCAAACAAGTTCGGATTCGAACGTTGATCGGTAACTACCCGGCCGTCATCGGACGATGTTGGTTAGAGTGGTGTTAGCACTCATGCTTCTCTTGCA
Organism: Dasysyrphus tricinctus; assembly: GCA_963921185.1. Taxonomy (NCBI): domain Eukaryota; kingdom Metazoa; phylum Arthropoda; class Insecta; order Diptera; family Syrphidae; genus Dasysyrphus; species Dasysyrphus tricinctus. The sequence continues at coordinate 14,380,104 of OY992532.1, read as the reverse complement.
AACGTTTGGTTCGATCGCCCGATCTGAGCCGATGACGCCCGCAGATATTTTGGTAGATGACGTATGAGGCGTACGCGAGCCGTAAGACTTCGCATGGCACTTTGATGTTGGTGTATTAAAATAAAATGTTTTAAAGGTGAGAGGTGACACTTGCATCACTTACAACATTTACTTCCATAGGTGCTGAAAGCAATAATTTTGAAAAGCCTGGGAAAGCAGCCCACAAAAGCAGACCGCCACTCACTCTCGTATTTCAAACAATTATTCGACACAGTCAACGTCATTTGCAGAAAAATTTGTCATTCTTACTTCTCCCAGTTCACACCCAGTGAACTGGGAGCCCAGTCAACGAAGTGAAATATATGTATGCCTCCACCTCAAAATAAATTCAACAGTTTTGGAACTTGGCACACTTATTTAGATTGGTCTAGCGATGTTGTGTAAAAAAGTCCCCATGAATCCGAGGCGAGCCGCTAGGGCAGGAATGTGCAACATATTTATTTTTCGGTTTTTCGTGTTTATCTAAGAAATTATTTGTCCTATCAAAAAATAATCTGAGGCAGAAGAATAGCTTATAAAATTCTCTACATTAATGATTTTGACCAAAATTTTCATATCGCTTATAGTTAAAAAGTTATATCGCTCCAAAACTTCGTACTTTTTGCAATTACCTAAGAAGCGCTGCATTGTGTTCTCTCAAGTATGAAATGCGGTGCTAGCGCTTACATTTTAAGCGTTCTACTGTCTGAGCAGCCAAGGATTTTGCCAAGCCCGTACATATATTTCAACATCTTCTATATACAAGGTGTCCCGGACCTGAGTAGAAGTATTTAAGGGGGTGGTTCTTGGGGTTATTCTAAGAAAAAAATTGTATGGGGAGAAAGTTGTATCTCCCCTCGCTGAGGCAGGGGGGCAGTTTCTGAAACATTGACTTTAAATGCAAAAAAAACATTAAAAATCAACGAAAACACATTCAATAATGTGCTATAATTTTTTTGAAAGCTAATACTCCTTTCTTGCATGGTTTTTAAATCAAGTTGTTTAAGCAAATAGTTTTTGAGAAATTAAATTTCAAAGTCAAAATTAAAAAAAAAAATTGTGATTTTTTTCTCTTAAGTCGATATTTTTCAAAATTTTACGTTATTAAGTGCTTTTTTTGTGTTCAATATTCATTGCCCTCATTTTTTTAGTCCATTATGTACCGAAAACCAAATGTAAAAATCTTTCTTAGTTTTTGAGAAATTAAGAAAAAACAAAAGGTACTTTTACCAAATAAGCCCGAAAAAGGGTTAAATTCATGAAAAAAAAACACTTAAGAAAAAAAAATCACAAATCAAATCAAATTTTGACTTTGAAACTTAATTTCTCAAAAACTATTTGCTTAAACAACTTGATTTAAAAACCATGCAAGAAAGGAGTATTAGCTTTCAAAAAAATTATAGCACATTATTGAATGTGTTTTCGTTGATTTTTAATGTTTTTTTGCATTTAAAGTCAATGTTTCAGAAACTGCCCCTCCTGTCTCAGGGAGGGGAGATACAACTTTCTCCCTATACAATTTTTTTCTTAGAATAACCCCAAGAACCACCCCCTTAAATACTTCCATCAGGTGCGGGATACCCTGTATATATCCTCCAAACCACATTTCATAAATCTCAAAAGCAAGTTACAGAAAGCAGCAAAGTCGATAATATTTTTTTTACACGGCTGTCCCCTTATTCATGCAGGATGGGATTCATGGATATTCTAAGAAAAAATATGTACAAACATACGTAAATCTTGCCATGGTGAATGCTTGAATGTCGATCATATATTATAAATCCTTAAAACGTTATCGCCAGAGCCGTATTTCATACTTAAGCATATAAAATGTATAGGAAATTTAAAAAAATACCAACTTTGGCGCCAAATAACTTCTTAACTATAAGAAATATGGAATTTTTGGTCATATTCAATACTTGAGAAGATTTCATAAGCTATTTTTCTTTCTCAGAAAATTTTTGATGGGACAAATCTAGATACTAAAAAAAATTATACCATTCTGAAAACTACATTTATTTCGCCAAATTTTTAAAAAGTTTGCCAATTTTTTATACCAGAGATGCTTAAACTTTTTAATTTTTTTCTTTTTTCAATTTTTGTTATTAAAAACAAATTATTTTTTTTAATAAAAAAAGTCCAAGAGCTAATAAAGTTTTCTACCAATTATGTTTTGGCACAAATAGTGTAGAAAATTGCTGCAAAAGAAAATCGATGGAATTCATCCATTTGAATTCGTGGTATTCAAAAACGTTAAGTAAGTAAAAAAAAGTACACTGAACGATAAAATGCTCATATTTTGAGTACCATTTGAGATAGCCCATTTTTATTTCCGGTTCTAGAGCAGTCATAAAGTGGGCAAAACGCCGTTTGAGGATTATCCAATGTTTACCGGACACCTTGTATAAATTAAAGTTTCTGTATAAGAAAAGTTTATGTGTGTCCCCCCTCCAAATTCTACTCTGGATCTGCCCTGGTGTAGAAAAGGAGCACTATTTTGTACAAGCATACGTCATTCTTGTCATGGTCAATGCTTGAGTGCCGATCATATTGTAAACCCTTCAACCGTTTGTCCCAGTACCGCGTACATAAGAATATAAAATGTAGCGCTTTTGAGCCAATTTAAAAAAGTATCAGTTTTTGGCACTAAATAACTTTTTAACTGTAAGAGATATGGAAATTTTGGTCATAATCTATATTGTAGAGAATAAGCTATTTTTTTTTTTTTTTTTTTTTCACTTCAGATTCTTTGTTGTAGTGAGCTTAGAGCAAGCTGCATTCTACAATCAGAGTCTCATCATGAGTGCATGTGTTAGTGGTTAGTACAATTAAGTAAACTAACACAAGCACATATACAAAAATACAGATAATTAACAAAACTAAGACAATATACAAAATTAGAAAAAATATAAACATATAAAATTAAATAATCAAAGTTAAAACATTAAAACGAGAGTGGAGCACTGGTTCGAAACAATGTTTTTAATCCCATTTTACTCATGTTAAAATCAACAGATGAGGCGTTCAAGTTGAAAAGCTTGCACATGCGATTGAGAGGTTCGTGTGTACCATAGTTTGTTCTGTGAAAAGGAACATGAAAAAGTTCAAATCCTCACAGGTGGTGCGATCCTCCACGGAAATTAATGCCTACATGGGCTAACAAGTCAGGCGCATCAATTTTACCATTGATAAGTTGATGAAAAAATACCAAATCATTATTAACACGCCTTTGATATAAAGTTTGAAGTTGGAGAAGCTGAATTCTGTGTTCATATGGTGGCAGGTTATACGGATCAGCCCAGGGAAGACCTTTCAAGGCAAAACGAATGAATCTATGTTGTATTGCTTCAATACGGCTTTTATGAATTTCGTAGAAGGGTGTCCAAACTTGGGAGGCGTACTCAAGATGGGGTCGTACATAACAATTGTATAAGGAAAGAGTAGCATACGGATCGTTGAATTCTTTTGCCCAGCGTTTTATAAATCCAAGCATGGAACTTGCCTTATTTACAATATAATTAATATGTTCTATGAAACCTAGATCAGAACTAAAGTGAACACCCAGATCTTTGAAACTAAAAACACGGCAGAGTGTGTGCTGAGAAATTGTATAATCAAAAGCACTCACTACTCGTTTTTTAGAGAAAGTTATAGTTTGACATTTGACTGGGTTAAGAGAAAGACCGTTTTTCCCACACCAAACATTGAAATTGTCAATATCAGCCTGCAGGAGAATGTGGTCATGACTAGATTGTATTGTTTTAAAAATCTTCATATCATCAGCATAAATAAGAATGTCACTAAAATGTATACACGAAGTAACATCATTTATAGCGAGAATGAAAAGTAACGGGCCCAAATGGCTTCCCTGGGGTACGCCCGAGTGAGCATTGAATGAGTTTGAAAGGAAGTCTCTAAATTTAACTTGGTAAGATCTATTCTCAAGGTATGATTTTATCCATGCTATAAAACAAATCGGAAAACCAAAAGCTTTGAGTTTGAATATAATAATGTTGTGACTAAGCTGGTCAAATGCTTTAGAAAAATCAGTGTATATGCAATCAACTTCATTTCTGTTTTCTAATGCAAGAGCACAAGTATGCAAAAACGTAAGGAGATTTGTAACCGTTGATTTTCTACTCACAAAGCCATGCTGTTGTTCACATATTATATTTTTAGTATGAAATGTTAAGCTCTCACAAACAACTTGTTCGAATAGTTTTGGAATGCAAGAGAGCTTTGCTATGGGCCTATAATTTTTGATATCAGTTTTTTCGCCCTTTTTAAAGATTGGTGTAAGAAACGATTTCTTCCATAAATACGGAAAACTGCCTGTCCTTAAAGAAAACTCGAACAAAAATTTAAGGGGCTGAACTAATATAAGTTTACATTTTTTTAATACTATAGGGGGAATTCCATCTGGACCAGATGAGTAATCATCATTTAATGATGAGAGAAGGTCTAAAACAGTACTCGGTGGTACTGGGATATTGTTGCAGCTAGTTTGGGCATATGTATGTAAATCTCTAAAATAATTTTCGTCGACATCCAAAGGCTTGTCAATAAAATAATTACGAACATTTTTGGCAAAAGCGTTACAAATATCAACTGTTTTCTGCAACGAACAATTTTCGTACATGAAATTAGCCGGATAACCATCAGAGTTTTTTTTCGAATTAACAAACCTCCAAAATGTCTTTGGGTCATCCTTAAGAGAACTACCCATTTCGTTTACATAGGTGGTGTATAGATTTTTTGAAAGAGATTTAAATTCTTCAAAAAGGATAAGGTATGAGTTGTGGTCTACTGGCGAAAGAGTTTTTAAGTACACTTTCCATGCTTTGTTACTTTTATTTCGGAGTGTTCTTAGCTCTTTCGTATACCATGAGGGACAAAAGTTTCCATTTTTTAAAATTTTTAAAGGGATAGTATTATTAATGCAGTTGTTAAGGATGGTATAAAAATTAAAAACTGCTTCGTCAATATCGCTAGACACTGATATATTCTCAATACCAGATTTAGCTATTTCTTCTGAGAGTAACTGAAAGTTTGCCTTTCTGAAGTCAAAAGTATATGAACAATCATGAGGGTTACTGTTTTCAGTAAGGTGATTGCTCAAGTCAAGAAAAATATCCAAAGGAGGATGATAATTATCTATGTTAGTTATTCCGGAACTAGATTCTAGAACCAAAGTACTATTAGCGTCTGAAGAAAGAACCAAATCGAGAATTCGATTTTTAGAGTTTTTAATACAGCTTATTTGCTGTAAGTCATTTGAAATTATTCTATCAAGAAGCAGTAACTCATTTTGAGAAGAAGTTAAAGAAGCTTCTTGATAGGATTCGTCATCAGAGGGAACCCACTCTATGTGAGGTAAATTAAAATCCCCAAGAAGTATGATGTTGCTGTTAGAGCAAGACAAGTCAATCACAAAATCTAGGGCCTTAGAGAGTTCTACATAGACTGCGTCCGAACTTTTTGGAGGAATATATACGTTTAAAATAAACAACTGCTTGGACTGTATAGTTAATTTTAAACAGATTAACTCAATAGAGAGATTGAAAGGGAACGAAACAGAAGAAGATGTAAATTTATTGCGAACTGCAATTAAAACACCGCCTCCCACTTCTTTTGGTTTATCAACATGACGGTCTTTTCTATAAACTAAGAACTCTTGATTAAAAAGTTCCGTGTCCAAAAAACTAGAATTTAACCAAGTTTCTGTCAAAACAAAGATGTCATGTGAGAATGCTTGGGAGTTCAAATAGATATTAGCGGTTTTGCTGCGAAGCCCTCTTACATTTTGGTAGAAGAGGGTGATCCTATTGAGTTTTTTGGAGATGAAATTTTGGTTATATTTCGCGTTTGTTTATTTTTTCTTGAAGTAGTGAACTCTTTAACAAGAGCTTCAGAGGGCCAATTATTAATATTGCAGATTGATTCAAAAAACGAAGGATGTGTAACTATTTTAAAAGAGGAAATGAAACTATTTTGTTTTCTTAATTTAGTACACTTAACGGAAGTGTTGGAGGGAATACTATTATTAGATACTAAATGGGAAATAATGTCATCCGGAACGATATCTAGTTCCAAGCGTGAAATGAAAATAGATTTCGGCTTGGAGACTGCTTTTATCGGTTTAGGATCTATGAAAATATTTGGTACAGTTACACAAACAGTGGTAGGATCAACCATCTCAGAACTTTGATTCAAAGCTTGAACGGTAATGGGCAAATCTAAATTATTATTGTTTAGGTGGCTGGGATTGTTTTTGAGATTAGATCGTTTAGGGGGTGGGCCAGAGCTTTTAACAACTAACGAGTTTTCGCGACCTCTTTTATTTCTTTTTGCTCCTGATTCTTGTCCAGATGATCCTGATTGGACAAGAAGATCTTCTTGCTCATTATTTGGTGGAACAATAACAGGATGAGATTCATGGACTAAATCTTCAGTAGAAGTGGCATTATCAACCATGTCATTTTTGAAAGTGAAAGAGTTAACATTGGACACTGCATTGTTAAAATTAATTAACAGTTCTTCAAATCCCTTTGAAAGTTTCAAAAATGTCTGCCTTAAAGGAAGACATTTTGAAAGCCAATTGAGATAAAGAAAGCTTTCGACAATCGGGACAGTACCAAAATGCAAATTTGGAGTTGGATATTTTTTCAATAAATGCATTGGTTGACCCTATGCACTTTGCGTGAAAGAGATTGCCACAGGAACCAAAACAGGCAAAAAGGGGAGTAGAAGGTAACCCTTCAGGGCAGTTCTTTGCGGAACAAGCCATAACAGAAAAGATATTATGAAGAATTAGGAAAATAAAAAATAAAATTAATTAAAGTTGAAGAGAGAAAAAAAAATAATAATAATAATAATGTAGGGAATTTCCCAGGGATCGAACCCACGCTGCAAAGATTGAACCGCGCCGCGCCTAAACTATCTGCGCCACCGAGCTTATATTGAAATTACGTGTAAAATGAATTTAAGACCAGAAAAAATCGAGCTTTGACAAGAAAAAAATAGGATTAGAATTTCTTAGTAATATGAGAGAATGAGACAGGTTTTAAATAAGCTTAAGTAGAAAAAATGGAGGAGAATATATGGAAGGAGAAATGTTATATATAACACGGGAAGGCACAAACACTTGGATGTACGGAAAATAAATACAAAAAAAAAACACTTTGTATAGAGGAACAATAATTTAACTTTCAATGGGTAAATTAATCTTACCAGGCACTATTTTTTCTAGCTAATTTACACTTTAAACACAGATTAGACTTGGAATATTAATTTCAACAAAACAAATTCACTTATTTATTGAAAAACACCAATTAAACTTTTTTTAATTTGATAAAATACTTGTAAAAAACAGAAAATACACAGGAGCTATCTTTTTTTCTAAGAAAATTTTTTGATAGGACAAAGAATTTCTAAGACAAAAATGAAAAACAAAAAAATAAAAATGTTGCAAATTTCTGCCGCTAGAGCTCGCCTCGGATTCATGGGGACTTTTTTACACTTCATCACTAGACCATTTTGAATAAGTGTGCCAAGTTTCAAAACTGTTGAATTTTTTTTAAGGTGAAAACCTTTATTGATGGCTGGACTAGAAGTAAGAAGTAAGTAAGGAAGTACGAAATTGGAGAAAAGCCAAAGCTTATTATCTCATACTAATTCTAAATTATTTAATAATTTTGAATTTTAAGAGCAGTAAGGTTCCAGCGGCTCATATTTTGTAGCAACTTTGATAAGCTCAGTTTACTTTACTTGGTGCATCCGTGTATCATTGAAAGAGAACCTTTTTGGCCTCCTCCGTTAATCTCCCGTCGTTGACCCTTGGTTTAGCCTTGAACTTGGACTGGAGTCAGATTCCTGCCGTTGATCTCCCGCCTGCTCCTTCTGAGTTGCTTTTGGGACAAATAAAGTTGTTCTCCCTCGGATTAGCCCTGGACTGGAATCGGCTAAGCTGATAGTAGTTTTGACGATAGCTATCTCTATAATAACTATAAGCAAGTAAAAAGAGAGTAATGGTGAGTACGAAAATCATTCAGTTTAGCGATCGCTTTGGTTTTACGTGATACGGGCCCAGATTCCAACCGTTTAGTCCACAGAGTTCACTTCTTCTAATTGAATTTTGTGGGCAGAGTCTGTTTCTTAGCAAAACCAAGCCTAAGATTTTTATGAAATATCGTGTTAAGATAAAAGATAATGTTAATATATGTATATAAGTAAAAAAAAAAAAACAAAATTGTAAGATTGTAAACCCCCTTTTTATTAATAAAAATGAAGAGAAAATATTATAAAATTAGTGTTTGATCCGAGTTCTTTCCTTCTAAGCCCAAGTTCTATTTACTTTCTTCGGGAATACCCTGGACTACAACGAGCTTACCTGAGCCTCGATAAGAAGGCATAACACTAGAAAGATGGCATTTTTCGACTTAAAATCTCACCTTTTTTTGAAGAAATGGAAAAAGTGCTATTCCTTTCGCAAAAAGATCGAAGCTTTTTAATAATGAAAATCGACATAAGTATGCACAAAATTTTGTTTACTTTTTCCGTTGTTATGGCACTATGTGGCCCAAAGTGGCACTTTCTGTTATTGGCAATGGCACTTTAAAAAAAAAATCCGACAACGCTGTTCGTTATATAGGTGGATGTATTAAATCAACCCAGGGTTCGGTGTGGTAATTAACATTAGGGTTCAGTAAATGATTATTAATTTTGAAAGGGGTTTCGGCGGATAAATGGGAAAAAGTGTAACGCTTCGTTACAATATAGAAGTTATTATACTCCGGAGGTTGTCAAGGTTCAAAGTGTCAGCAATAAAAAAATAGCTGTGAACGTAAACACACGCAAACACAACAACAAATTAAAATTGAAATTGTCAGAAATAAAAATGACTGTTATTGCAAGGTTAAATACACTTAAACATAACAAATATTGAATGAACAAAAGTCAAAAATCTAATGATACACTCCGATTCAACTGAATAGACACATAAATTTTCCAAGGAACTTTGTCCATTTTTTTTAAACATTGTGTATTAGTGTATCATTTGATGATGCATATTGTTTGTTTATAATGTTGGGAACATAAATCTGAAAGAATAATTCAAAAAGCACCACTATTTTTTTTTCCGGCTCTCTTGCAAAGTGTTCCACATCGACTAATAGCCAGATTTGTTTTGTTTGTTTGATGTCAATTCAATTGTTATTGGGTTTTGGTAGGGTGAGTACGGTTTTCATTACGCCGTCAGGATGGGGATGTCCTGCTGAAAAGTCCCGTTTATGGGTCTATAAAAAGCCAAAAATTTAGGAAAACCTCTTTCCAATGTTTTTTTAAAAGTAATATCAGTAATTTTTGAGGTTTGAGTCTCAAGCTCAAAAGTGCCAAAGGAGTTCTCCCCATACCAAACCATTACATTCTCGAATAAAAAAGGGGTTTTGTCCCATAAGGGCTTTCAAAATTAATTTCATCCAAAAGACCCCCATTTTTTTCTCACTCATATAAATCATTCTAGAAAAGGTGATGTTATGGAGAAATAAACTACTTTGGCACTTTCGACTTTATAAAAAAAATATGGAAAGGGGTTTTCCTCAATTTTTGGATATTTTTAAACCCATAAACGTTTTTTTTTTATAAAATTACGTCTTTTTCATAAACGGTGAGAGATAGACCCCCATTCTAGAGTAATAAAATACTTTTTTTGTGTCCATCCACAAGAATTCGATTTTATTTTGCAGTCACCGTATGAATTGGAAGCTCCCCTAAGATATTATTTGATGGAACTTTTTTACACTGTATTTAAGACCTTTTTTTTTTGTTTCATTTAAAATTTAAAAAATGTAGGAAATCAGATATGCTCCAAAAAACTATTCAATCATTTTTTTGTATGCAGATGAACAAGAGGCGAGATAAAAGCTAAAAAACCCTTTTTTTTACAAACAAAATTCGACAATATGTAACTTTTCATTGGAAAGAGATATTATAAATGTTTGCAAACAAAAATTTTAGAAAACATTTTAAACTACAAAATCAATAGAAAAGTTTTATTCTAAGGTCAATAGGAGTCAAGAAGAAAGCATTTACGTTTTTCAATACGCTCTTTCAAAAAGGCGAACAACGCAAGATTTCCTGCGAGCTTGAACATTTTTTTATTTGGAAGAAACCAACTAAAATTAAACAATGACCTTTATTATAAAGATCACCCTAATATAGGTACCTACATACATACATTTTACGTAGGTATCAAAAGATAAGGATTTTTCTATCTGAATTCGAAAGTATATAAACACGAGAAGTATAGAGGAGAACTTTAGTTGACTTGTATTATTTGCAATTGAAACAATGAAATTAATTTTGGCATTATTTGTTGCAGTATCCATTTTTGGTTGGGTTTTGAGTTGTTCTGATGAAGACTTTAATGCTTTCAAGGTTCGTAGAATGAATATTTAATTAATTTCTTTTAAACTATGTTTACACCAAAGCGAAATCTAATATCGTTCTTCTTTGTTGAAAAGATTTGATAATCTTTTTGCAAAAAAAATAGGATTTCATGTTATTGGAGTGAAAATCGTAATTTGTATTGAAAAAAATTAAAATACTAGGTCTGTTCATAAAGAAAATCTTTCATCAAGATTTCAATTTCATTCCAATGACATCGCTAAAATCCATGACAACAGTGGGAACATAGTATTACAATCAACACAGCAGTTTTTAAACAAAATATTCTGTTTCAGACGACGCATGGCTTAGTATACAATGATGAGAAAGAAAACAACGATCGCAAGGAAATTTTCTGCACAAACGTCAGAAATATGCAAAATCATAACCATCGTTTCGAACTGGGCCACACAACTTTTAAACAAGAAATAAATAAGTTTTCTGCTTTGACTCCAGAAGAATTTCAACGGCAGATGCATTTGGGCAAATTTCATGCGGGAAACGGGCCAAAGAAACTATAAATAAAATAGCTTTTCTCCAAACGAATAAATAAAATTTTGTATTCAAAATCCGATCAATGTATACATACTCGTATATAATGGCTACTTTCATCTTTTTTTTTTTGGTATTCAGAAGATAACAATTTCTAAATTTTAAATTTATTTATTTTTAATGATTTTTCTTGAACGACGCCAACGATTAAATATGTAATTATTAGGGCTGGGATTTTCATGCACTAAAAAATCGGAAATATGCGCTTAAAATATGCCCTTAAAAATGGAAAATATGCACTAAAAACAGGAAAATATGCACTTAAAAAAACATTATTTTACCTTATTTTCCCCAAAAAACAAATAAAAAAAAGAAATTTTAGTCAGATTTTATAAGTTGCGAATTCAATTCAGTCTTTTATTTAACAAAAATAAAGATAACATTAGAAGTAAAAAAATAAAAATAAAAATAATAAATAGGTATTTGTATTTAAAACGTTAACAATATTAAAAATATCAGAACAGAAACTCACATACTATTTTCTTTCATATGTGTTTTTCACATAAATAAGAAAACTTTGTTTAAAGTTTTCAAACACAAAACTTTGCCTATTTGGCCTGTGAAAACTTTTGTAAAGAGAAAAAGAACGTTCCACGTCAACGGACGTAAGGGGAGCATTTTTCAAACAACAAATTTGATCTATTGTAAGATTATTAAAACAGCTTTCGTTATTGTTGCTCAGACTTAATACATTATTTAAACTTTTCATTGCAGAATACCCTTTATTTTTTTCGAAAACAGTCTTATTTTTTTTTTTATAACTGCACCAATTATAGGGCCCTCTACATAGTTAATTTTTGCAAAAGTTTCATCAATTAAGTCGATTTGATTTTTCAATGTGCTTCTACCTTCAAGCTTTGTGATCGTGTCACATAGAAAACTATAATTTGAAAAAATAAAAACAATTTCACTTAAAAGCAAGGATTTCCAAACCATCAACAGTTCAATAAAAGAGAAAAGGGTATTATTTGTTTTCAATAGGCGCGTTCATTTTGTTGACAATTTATGACTACGTTTACGTTCAGTATCTAAATATGTAGTTGGAATAGGGTCGGTGCACATGAGGCATTATTTATTAAACAAACTTATCGAGCAAGGTTTTGCGTCACACAAAATACGAAAAAAATGCACTTAAAATATGCATTTATTATGAAAATATGCATTTATTTTGGAAAATATGCATTTTGCATGAAATATGCAAAATATGCACTAACGATTAAATGCCATTTTAAAGGAAATTTTATGATTCGTAAAGATAATTTAATCTTAGGCTTCTAAATGTAATGAGAAAAAACATGCATTTGCATGGAAATCCCAGCCCTAGTAATTATATATTTGGCTATGCTTTGGTCATAGTAGATGCTTACTTACTTACTTAATTAAGGTGGCGCTACAGTCCAGACCAGGGCATCAACCAATAAGATTCTTCCAGCCGGCTCGGTTGCTAGCTAGCTGTCTCCAAGTTGGTTGAGGTCCTCTTCCACTTGCGTGCGCCACCTTTTACGCAGTCCACCTTTACTGCGCTGTCCCTCGGGGTTGGATATGGATTCAAAGACTTTGCAGGCCGGAGTATTAATGTCCATTCGCTCTAGGTCAGCTATACTCAACCTGCGGCCCGCGGGCCGCATGTGGCCCGTCGAGCTTTTTAAGTGGCCCACCTGGCAAACTTACACAAATATGCGATTTCATAGAAAAACCATACCATAAATCAAAATTTACAGCCGTTTGGAAAAAGCGCCTAAATCAATTTGGAAACAACACCCAAAAAAAGACTGAACATTTTTAATGATATTTCCTGATTCCACCGCTTTCTTTTATAAATTGAAACAATGCCCGAAAAAAATAAATCAAATGGGAAAAAAGCCCAAAATAGGAAACATTTCCAAACAAAAAGTGTTGTCAGTGAAAGACATCAAATTTGAAAAACAAGTGGAAATAGCTCCATCGACAAATTTCACTTTGTCTTTTCGTTTTCACGAATGACTGATAGCATTTTCGTTTCAAATGCTTCTGAAAAAGTTCATTTGGCACTAGATGACAGTCGATCTTCTGAAAAGAAGAGAGCATCAATTCTGAATTTGAAGAAGGAATCACAACCAGAAGCACGCATACATGCGCACAATTGAAACGTCAAAATTGTCAAATATTATTTTTATTTAATTTTTAAATTGCCGTTGTGCATTTTCATTATACTGAAATTTGGAGTTAGAAGGAAACAATTATGAAAAAATGGATAGGCCAAACATTGTATCCTCTCCATTATCGTCATCTTCATACCTTGCTGTAGAATTTTTGTTTAGGTAAGGAGTATACTCAAAATAAAAACCCAAGGTGGAGACATTCGTTGCTGTTATTGAGGAATATCAATATTCAGAGAACATTTTATCATCCAAATGCAACAACCAAGTTCACAAATAAAAACAAACCCAAGCTTCAGAATCAAGAAAAGGGCTTCAACTTCTTCGTTTGGCATTCTGTAATAGAGTAGTGTAAATCGTTCATTTCAAATGATCGAATCGTTCAAGAATCGATCACCAAAATAATTCGATCATTTCAATACAACCGATCTTTCGATCATTTACATTTCACAGAATTTATTACTGATTCAATTTTCATTTCGTTTTCGATGGAATTAAATATTTCCGATTGGAACGAACTTTACCGGTTTTGATCGAATCCAAAATAATACAATTTGGATGGATTAAAAAAGTTAAAAAAAATGAAATTTTCAGTTTTACTACTCCGGAAAAAGGTGATTTTATGTCAATTAGTTGACATTATTTGGATCGAAATATACTTTTTGTGAAAATATAGTTGGGTCCTATCCGTCAAGACATCAGCTATCAAATTCCATTGAAAGATGGCTACGATTTCGATGGATTAAAAAACATTTTGGAAAGTGTTTTAAATTTCAGAAATCAAATTAATTTTTATATTAAAATGAATAAACCATTCGATCTAAATTACTTAACACCTAAGTGCAAAAAGTAATTCATGTTACGGCCCGAGGCAACATAGCTAAAACGTCTTTGTGGCCCTTATGAAAAAAAGGTTGAGTATGGCTGCTCTAGGTGATCCAGCCATCTCCGTTGTTGGCTTTTCACTTTTGTGGCTGGGTCAATGTCCCAGTAAGGGCCGTGCAAGTCGTTCTTGTATCTTCTTCTCCATTCCCCCATTTATGCAGACGGAACCAAAAATTAGCCGAAGAATTTTTCTCTCAAAACAGCCTTAAGCGTTCTCATCCACCCTTAATAGTATTCATGCCTCTCCACCGCACATCAGGACCGGGATGACAAGCGTCTTAAACAGGTATAGTTTAGTTGCTCGAGAGAAGGCTTTGCTTCTCAATATTGCCTTCTTAGCCCAAAGAAACGGCAATTAGAAAGAGTAATTCTCCATAAGATCCTTAATCCATAAGCGCTGGTATCGTTCCCTGAATTTATAGCGGAGCGTAGGTAGACAAAGTCTCTGACCACATCAAAATTATAGCTGTCTATAGTGACGTTCTGTCCGAGACGTCCGTATCGGCCTTGGGTGACTTTTCTTGTTGACAGCATATATTTGGTCTTGTCTTCATTCACCGCAAAACCCATCTCCTTGGCTTTCTCCTTAATACTCACGAAAGCACCAATGATATCACGTTTTGTTCGTCCGATTATGTCAATATCGTGGGTCGGCGTAAGCGGACGGACTTTAGAAAGATTGTATCGGGTTTTTCAATAAGAGCGCTACAAAAATTTTTTTTTTAATTAAACAAAAACGGTTTTGGATATCAATGAAATTTGTTATTCCTGTGAAAGTACGTTCGATGCCATTATGTATGGAACTCGATTTTTTTTTGCATGGCCACCACGGGCACGCTTGCAGAAGTCCAGACGCTGAACCCACCCGCTGAACACGACCGAGACGGCCAAGCGACTGGACCATTTCGTGAGATAGCACGTTCTCCAAACATGGTTTCCAATAAATTGATTGTGACATTCGCTGTGTGGCTTGTGGCGCCGTCCTGGTTGAACCACATGTCTTCCAAGTCCATATCATCCAATTGGGGCCAAAAATGTTCGGTTATCATTGAACGGTACCCAAAAAAAATATTAGTAAAATGGCTACGAATGACATTCGTGGCGAAAATATTCGTACATTGTACGAATTTTCGTAAAATATACGAAGTATTAGTATCGTGATATCTTTACTAATTCATTCGTGAGTTGCTACTAATATCTGTGGTAGTATCAACGAATTAATTCGTTTTATATACTAATTATATTCGTAAATTCAAATTTATCGCTTGGTATGAGTGCATTTTACGAATTATTGTGTACATATAAATAATAACATTCGTTAATTTTTCGCACGAATAACGTCGTAATTTCGTCCATTGTATTCGTAGTATCTACGAATGATTTCGTAGTATTTACGAGTAAAACTAATATTAGTAGACAAAATTTATTCGTAGGGTGAACGTACTCATTATTCGTAGCATGAACGAAGCATTAGTTCAGTTAAACAAAAATATAACCGAAATTCCCGTTAATTCTTTTGGTAAGCGTGTTTCATTCCCCAATCAGTTCAAACCTGTATTTATTATTTTGTAGTGCGTCGGTAGAACAAATTTTTCTTTAGTTGACAATAAATAATAAAGTAACTACATAAATATTATAAAGAAATATTTAATAAAATACATACTTATGTACATACATAGATATATTTGTATTGAGTAGAGTAAACTGATAGTAAAACAAAAGGAAAGTTATTAAAAGAAGTTTTGTTTTATCGTAAGTATTTTTTTTCTTTTTGTATTTTAATTTTCCTTACATATTACTTCGTACTTTCATTCACAGCATTTGTACTATTCACTAATCATTAGTAAACAAAAATTATTCTTGGATCACCGTACGCGTTATTAGTTGAATATACGCAGTATTAGTTGACTTTAAAAGAAATACAACTGAAATAGCCGTTATTTCTTTTGGTAAACGTATGCCAATCCCCAATCAGTTGAAACGCGTCATTTTGTTGGTGTCGGTAGAACAAATCGGTTTGTATATTAATAAGTGGTCTCAATTATTGATTTATTTATTTAAATTATTACGATAGATACTTTAAGTTAACAATTGAAAATCCACCAGAGAAGAGAGAGACAACATCTGCTTATTGCAAAAGATAAAAGGTAAGTTCTTTATGTTATATTTTGATTATATGTATGTGATAACTTATTTTTATGTATATTACACTCTATTTTTAATATATACAACATCCAGATGCATCGGTAAACATGTGGGAATTTGGCAAGTGGCAGAGCAAAAATCAATCCAATAACTGATACTTTTTTGCATGGAATTCAATGTAAGTAGATTTTTTTCAAAAGATTTTGAATGTTGTAAATGTTTTTCGTATTTTTAACGGCCTTCGAAACAAATTACTCTAAGATCTTGCTCCAAAATAATGTTAATTTTTAGATCGAATTAATTTATTTATATATACGTAATTATATTCGAATATGAAGCATTAAATTATTTTTATAATTTTGAAATATAGTTACTTTTGTCATTATTTTTACAATTGATGTTCTAGGAAATTACGGAGAACAAGTTCAATGGTGGTAAGTTCTTCAATAATATTCGTACAATGTACGAATGGCACTGTATATTGTACGAATGAATAACAAGAGCATTGGTAAATATTACAATATTATTAGTGCGATGCACTAATAACATTGTATAATGTACGAATGGATAACAAGAGCATTCGTAAATATTACAATAACATTCGTACAATATACGCTTTGCACTGTACAATGTACGAATGGGTTATATCACCATGCGTAAATTTAACAATAGCATTCGTACAATATAAGTTTGTTTATTTACGAATACGAATAAAATATTAGTAATATGTACCAAACTACGCCCATTCTACGAATCCTATTCGTGGCTGAAAACCACGAATAAAATTCGTAGAATGGACGCAATAATTAGTACTATTTACACACGAAATTTTTTGAGTGCAATCCCCATTCATATTAACGTGCCGGTCTTGATCATCACGGAAGAAGTACGGCACAATGATGCGCCCGCCCAGGGGCGTCTTTAGACAATTGGGGGCCCTGGGCCCTGAAAGATATGGGGGCCTCTATATTCTATATCAGATTCTATATCAGATAACAAGCTTTGCCATAAATAATAGTAAAATTAAACTATTAGCTATTTTATTTAACTATTTCTCAAATAATAGAAAATCCGTTCGAATTTTTGTTTTGAACACAAACAGTTTTCCAGTTTAAGTCAAATTTTGAACATTTCATAATTAGAATTCCATTAAATGAATTTTATCTGCATTTTTCACGCAACGCTCAATACTTCTTTTTTCGATGGTAGAAATGCGTTTTTTTTAGTTTTCATCCTATAGCAAGCAGAAATCAAATCAAAGCAGAAATATGCAATGACTCTTTTGTTTGTCGATTGCACAAATCAACAAAATAAAAAATTATTTCTGTATCTGAGTTTATTTTATGATTTTGTATTCGTCATGCTCTAAATTGATGTAGAAATAGCCACATCCCCCCAAAGTTTGCTTTTGTAGAGTTGGTAGTTAAAATAAAGTGACCATAGCTTTCATAGAAACAGTAATCATTTTTTTTTTTTATATTTTCTTTCAAAGAGGAGAGGGGAGGGTAATTGTTACGCCCATGTGGTATCTCTAGAGTACAAGCTTACGATTAAGAATAAAACGCAAATAATTTAAAATTAATTATTTTTGTTTTTGTTTTTGTAGACTCTTGAATTGAAATTCAAATTCAAAGTTTTTGCGACCTTTAGTCCACATGCGTTTCGCCCAGGTACAACAATCTTATGCCAGCTAGACCACGGGCTTTACCATCATATTTTTCTAGGCGCCTGAATTTAACCAAATTCCACTAGAACATTATATATTTCTTTTTTAAATTTAAGGATCTTAAAATGGTATTAAGAATGTGTTAAAGTGATGTTAATGCATTTTGCTATGAATGTGGTTACTTTATCAGAATTCACTTTATAATTAGTTTTTAAGATACATACATATGTATGTTAAAAAACTTAAAAAACATCAACGGTGTCTCTGAAATTGAATATGCTGCATGTTCATTTAGAAAAACATTTATCATTGGAAGCATACTCAAAAGAACAAGGAAAACGTTTTAACTTGGACTTTATGGACTTTTCGAGTTGGGGTCGTTATGAATGTCAATATAATTAAACAATGGTAGGAGATTATTATCTAAAATCAGTGAGTGCTGGAGATAAAAATTACCGTTTGAATGTAGGTGCCAAAAATTAAAAAACAAAATTTAAGAAAAAAAAAAGAGTGTATTTTCAATTCTTTCAAAAATTAAAATTAATACGACTATCTGGTTTCGAAAATTTGAATTAAAAATTGTAAAAGCATTGAAAATTAAAACAATTTCCTAACTTTTTGATCTAAAAATAAGAAAATTTTAGTAAAAAGAAATAAAAATAAATGATTTTTTTTTAATTCTTAGTTTGAAAATTAATTTAAATAAAATGCACGACTGGGTCGCACGTACTTGCTCTTATGTTCAAGACACTGCGAGTTTAAGAAAATTGTATATACAAACATGGAAATTATGAAAGAAAAATGTAGAGAAGCATGAAATACGACACTTAAATTAGATAAAACAACTCTTTTGACAGTTTGAGGTGAAAAAAAGTATGCCATCTTAATTCATGGTGGAATATGATTAAATGGGAAAAAAAAATTTTAAAATCGTTGGAGCGGTTTTTTTTTAAATTAATTTTTTATATATAAAATTCTTAAAACATTTTTAAGAACAAATTTTGGTATGCAGTTTTAAACTATATATTTATGTGTATATAAAAACAAAATTTGAAAAAAAATTGTCAACCTGTTTTTGAGATATCGAATTTTCAAAAAAAAAATTTGAAACTTTTTTTAAAAATCCAAAAACTTCTTTTTTGAAAATTTTGATATGCAGTATTATTTAATCTAATCTGAAATTTGTATATAAAAAAATTAATTTAAATCCGTTAAGCTGATAACGAGAAAACTCAAAATAAAAAAATACGTTCTATGACAGGTACTACTAATAGTTGCTATGTGTAAAATTTTATAATTTTTGATGGTAGATCGTACTAATTTTAGTATATGAAAAAAGTTTAATCAAAATCGTAGGAGTCGTTTTCAAGCAAAAAAGTATTTTCCTTTGCGGTTTTTTCACTTTTGTATGGAAGGTACCGTTATTTTTTCATAAATGTAAAATTTTTTCTAAAAATATTTTAGAGAGTACTAAAAAAGTCTTAAATATCGAGTTTCAAAAAAATCTATGATGCCGTTTTCGAAATATTTGATTTTCCAAAAAAAATTTTGAAATATTTTTTAAAAAACCAAAAAATATTTTTTCAAAAATGTTGGTACCCAAAACTATTAACATTTTTTGGAAGCTTCTGTATAAAAAAAATAATTGAAATCGGTCATGCCATTTTGAAGAAAATCAAAAATTAAAAAAATGGTTCCTTGGGAGGTACCATTAAGAACCATTTTTGAAAAATGGTTTTCCACCCAAAGAAAGCCTTTACTAAAATAAATTTATTGAATTTTTTTTAAGAAAAGTTGTCGAGCCGTTTTCGAGAAAAATACGATTATGTAAATTTGCAAAAAAAAAAATGTATGACAGGTACCGTTATTTTTGGTTCTAAAAAAAAAATGAAAAAAATGTGTCGGCAGAATCACCAAAAACCACTAAGTACCAAGTTTGAAGAAAATCGATCGAGCCGTTTAGGCTGTAGACGAACAGACAGACAGACAGACAGACAGACAGACAGAATTTTGCCACCCACTTTTTTGGTGTTATCTATCACCGTAATATCATGTTTGATTGTTATCTGAAATTTTTTTTTTTGCACGAATCCAAAACTTGCCTTATAGTACCTATAATCGCAAGTAAAATAATTATTCATGGAAATGACTTAATTTCAAAAGTAAATTAAAGATTGAAAAAAAAAATTTTACCGTGATCTTTTCGGTGTTGCCGTTGTTTTTTAATATTTTATTTATAATTTAAATAATTTTTAAAGCAGACAGGGGAACATAGACACCCCCTCTCATATGTTTTTTTTTTTTTAGAACCAGCCTACGTGCTCTAGCGTTTTGTGTATCATAGTCTATATCTTAAAATATCGTTAGTAAATGATTCTCTCAAGCCCATTTTTAGGAATTTTAAAATAATGTGCTCCTGACCACAAAAGAAAATTTCTTCCAGTGAAATCATTTTTTATTTAGTAAGGCACAAAATTTTTGTTTACCAGTGCTGTCGAAAGATGTCTAAATAACCAGCAATTGAAATTTTTGTTTTCAAATAAAATTGATAAAAGTTAGTTCTGACCCTGGTTGTCACGAGATTTTGTGCTTAAAGAAAATGTTCCTTTCATTTTTTTTAAATAATGATCACGAAATATTTTTTTTTTTTTTGAAACTTAAAACGGAATAGTCAAAACAATGACAAAAAGATTTGGCATGTTGGTTCTTAAAATTAATTATCATTTAAGTGTTAGTTTTCTGGCCACATATGTACATATTGCACATGCTTATCTCAGTAAAGTTGTGCCAGTGCCGTTAAAAAATATTATAGTTCCTATGATGTTTTAAAATGTTCCCAAAACGAAGTTTAAACAAAAAATTGGCCAAGGTAATCGATTCAGGTGTACAAATTAAAAATTTGTAAAATTTTCTCGTTTTTACTTTTTTATGGGTGTTTTTTTAACTAGCTCTATCTGGACCAAACTACAACAGAACTATTCAAACGACCATTTTTAACCTGATCTAAAATTTCTTCCTGCGTGGATAACAACTGTCACTCGCAAGATTTGCGGGAATTTTTGTACCAAATGCCATTTTAAAATTTTTAAGTTTTATTCCCTTTTATATTATTTTATTAAAAGCAACAAAAAAACAAGTTATTGAGTATAATTTTTGGTTCCTTATTATGAAAGCCCAATTAAAGCTCTTAAGAATTTATTCCATTATTGAAGAATTAAAGACAAGAAAAACAAAATTATACAACATTGTGACCAATTTTTTTTTTAACAGCTTAACTAATTTGTTTTTCTTTTTTTATTTCTAACCTGAAAACGGGTAGACGTAGTTTTTATTCACTTTTGTTTATTTTATTTCAAAATTGAACTATTCTTGAACTGCATTTTATCTTTTAATTTTTGGTAGGTACTTACCAATAACTTAAAATATTGTTTCTTTTTTGGAAAAAATGTTGATCGGTTGGTATACTGGGGCTGTTTAGGGGGCCCCTTAAATCGCGGGGCCCTGGGCCCTGGCCCACCGGGCCCATGCCTAAAGACGCCTCTGCGCCCGCCGGCCCATAAACCACACCAAACCGTAATTTTTTCGGGATGCAATGATGACTCATGGAGTACGTGGGATTGCTGCCTGACCAATACCGCATATTTTGTTTATTGACGAAGCCATTCAGCCGGAAATGCTAGGACAATTATGACGACCATAAATTGGACTTAGCGCTCTTAACGTTGAGGCCACTGACTCCGAATTTCGGTAATAAATTTTAATAATTTCGACTCGTTTTTGGCTCGTATATCTTTCCATCATGAAATGACAAACCTTATTGAAGAGAAATGTTAAAAGAGCGGCAAGAAATATGGCGTCGTTTGTTGTCCCTGTCAATTTTCTTTTGTAGCGTCTCTGTTGAAAAACCCTTTACCTCTAGGGCTGACGTGAGTTCTGCACTATTCCTTCAAGAACGTTGTTGAAGAAGTCACATGATATCGCTTCGCTTTACCTAAAAGAATTTGGGACGGATGCCAAAACTAGACATTGCTCTATATAGCTCGTCTTTATAGACGCTGTCATACGCAGCCTTAATATCGATGAAAAGGTGGTGGGTAACGATATGAAACTCCTGGGTTCTTTCCTAGATCTGCCGTAGTGCGAATATTTGGTCAATGGTGGACTTTCCTTGCTCAAAGCCACACTGATATGGACCTATCAGGTTGTTGACGAATGGCTTGAGACGTTCAAAAAGTACGGCAGAAAATATATTGTATGCGATGTTAAGGAGGCTGATGCCTCTGTAGTTGGTGCAGTCCAGAGGATTGTTTTTCTTCGGGATCGGGCAAACAATACTGATGTATCATTCATCGGGCATGCTTTCCCCCGACCATATTTTGAAGATGAGCTGCTATATACTCCTAAACAATAGCTGAATAGCTCGGCCGCAAGGCCATCAGCTCCAGCAGCTTTATTGGACTTAAAATAAAGCTGTCTTAACTTCGTCGAGATCCGGCGGACGGAATTGTTGGCCTTCGTCATCCAGGTTGAATAGTGCAATCTACATGGCAGCGGAGCTCAGTTCCTAACCGCCGCTATACAATTAGCAGAAATTATTTTTCCATACTACTTTCGGACGGAATTGTTGGCCTTCGTCATCCAGGTTGAATAGTGCAATCTACATGGCAGCGGAGCTCAGTTCCTAACCGCCGCTATACAATTAGCAGAAATTATTTTTCCATACTACTTTCTTTCTACTTCGATATTCCCCTGATCGTCCTTGCAGGTTAGAATTGGGTCTTGTACTTGTAACCCTGGGAGGTTCTTCAAACTTTCTGGTAAAACTTCCAAACTTCATTCCTGCAATGGCATCTCTCTATTTCCTCGATGGAGCGCTTCTCATACTCTTACTTTTTCTTTCTAAGAAGCCGTTGTTCCTCCCTCCTTTTCTGCTCGTAGAGCTCGCTAGCAGCTCTGGTCCTTCTATGCAGCGCCGTTTCATATGCCTGTTGTTTTTCTGCATGTAAAGGGTGTTTTTTTAGAGTTATAGAACTTTAAGTTGGCAACACTATTTTAACTGGCGGCCATTTTGTCAGCTGTCAAATGATTTATTTTCGGTCTGGTTTGGCTATTTGAACATGAATAGACTGACGCCTGAACAACGCTTCCAAATTGTGCCAAATGGGCCCAAAAAAGATTGCCGTTGATCCCAATTTTCATAAATTAATTTTGTTAGCGGTGAAGCTCACTTTTGGTTGAATGGATATGTCAATAAACAAAACTGCTGTATTTTGAGTGGCGATAATTATTAAGTGTATATTGAGACACCGTTACATCCACAAAAACTGACTGTTAATTGTGTGCTTTATGGAAAGGTGGAATAATTGGTCCGTACTTCTTTAAAAACGGTGCTGTCCAGAACGTAACAGTCAATGGTGACCGCTATAGAGCCATGATTACTGACTTTTTCGTTCATGAATTGAACAACCATGATGTGCAGGAGCTGTGGTTTCAACAAGACAGCGCAACATGTCAAACAGCTCGTGCCAAAATTGATTTATTGAGGGAAACATTTGGTAACCGCATAGTTTCACGTTACGGACCCGTGAATTAACCTCCAAAACACCCTTTACTTGCCGCATTCTTCGTCGAATCAGGGGTTTCACTGTGGTGGTCGTGCGAGGCGCAGCACCTCAGAGGCGGCATCTCTTATGGCTTCCTATTAATTTTTCCACTGGTTCTTGATGCTTGAAGTTAGCAGCATGTGACTATTTAAGAGGGCGCGAGAAACTCAATCGGAAACTGACCTGGCGATTTCTTGCAACTGTAGACGTCCGGCGTCGAACTTCCTCACAGTATTTCCCTGTTTTGGCATTAGTCTGGATTACCTTAGATATGCTGTAACGAAGTAATTAGTGGTCCGAGTCAACATTGGCTCCTCGGAACGTTCGGAAATCATTGATACTGGAGAAGTACCTTGCGTCGATCGCAATGTGATCAATACGGTAATTTCAAAGATGTTATAAAAATAGAAAATCGAGTTACCTAGTTACCTATGCTAAATCCAGCCTATTACAAATTATTGTAATATGTTCCCTCCACGTATTATTGTCTAAGATGACTGTAATATGTACAAGGTCATTTATAAAGTGTCAAGGCAAAGATAATATAACAAGTTAACTTGTTATATTATCTTTGGTCAAGCCTTCTACTTGGTTTATTTATTTTCTTATTAAACAACAGTGTTGAAATCATTCAATCATACAGGCCAAGTGACATTACTTGGCCTGTAAGCCCCTTACCTATTGTAAAAAGTCTAACAATCTTTCAAAGGGTATTTGTAGGTATAATCTATGTACTGTTTTAATTCTTTGTTCACTCCTACCTTTTCAGAAAACAACAATAATTATGTAATAAAAAATGCATTTCCAAAATGCAAATGGATGCTGTGTTCATCGTTCTGCTAATGCTGTTCTCTGCAATGCATCAAAAAACAAAAGAAGCTTAACAAATTCACTTCGATAAAATTGTAAACAAACATCGTCAGGATGGCGGCGGTGGTGGCAACTAGTGGAGGATGATAACAACAAAAAACGACAACGTACAGCCAGTGGCGTAGCTAGGATATTTGCCGCCCGGGGCAAAACAATAATTTGCCGCCCCTTCGGTCTAACAATATTTTAAAAAAATTCATATCATCGGTCTTAAAGTTGCAGACAAAATTTTGATTAAAATATTTTTTTTTATAAATGCAAGGAATTACACGCCACTTTGCCGCAATATCTGCTGACTGAATTTTTTTTGTTTCTGACCTACTGGGATTTAACTTTAAACCGACTGTATATATATAATATAGGCACATGATACTTCAAATTTTTTTAAATTTTTGCTTTCGTCCAAAAAAAGCGAAGTTCATAATTGTTCATTAGGCGTATCTCACAAAAAATCTCACCTGAGCACTTAGATTTTCTTCAGAGATTACAAAGACGAAAATTTTTTGGATTCATTTCTGTTCATTTGACAGCCAAATTGCAATTTCTCGGTGATGTGCAAATACGAAATCGATACAAAAATATAAAATAAAGGTTGAATTTTGATAAAAAGTAAAAATAAATTGATCTTAGTATTATTTTTCATTCATTTCATAAAGTTTTGTGCTTTAAGCCTAGTACGCAGATCGAGACAAAATTTTTCTCCCATATAAAATTTTTCCCAGGACAAATTTTATCTCGTTTTTTTTCCAAGCGGTACGCAGCTCCAGCGCAAAATTTGACACTTGACACCGCTGTACGAGAAAAGGTAAAAAAAAGTCTCCACTTAATTTTGCGCGGAAAAAGAATGCTCGAAGCATTATTTTTCCGGACAAATTGTGACGTTTTATATATATTTCGCTTTTTATAAACTAAAATCATCTCCCTGTTTCATTCTTTCCATTTATAAGACGTTGTGAGGACGCAAAACTGAAATAAATATAAAATGCGTACAGAAAATGATGACATGGAATGAGAATAGAATTAATTGAACAGCTGTTTTAAATCAGTCAGTGGGGTAGCTAATGAGAAAGGGTACAAAAGGGCCACATTTCAGATACAGAAAATATTTGTTTCAATAAGAAATTTAAATTGATTCCCAAAACGAGTTGGCAATTTTAATTGGATCTTGGGAGCAGTGGAAAAATGTGAACATTTCTGATTTTGACATGGTTTTTTTAATCCATCGACATCAATGGAATTTGACAGTTGATGGCTTGAAAGATGAAGAACAAATTATTTTGACGGAAAAAGTTAATTTGATCCAAATGTCAAAAAAGTGCCCTTATCCACTTTTTCCCGGAGAAGTAAAAAACCTTCAAAAATTTCAGAATTTTTAGTGGTTTTTTAATCCATTGACATCGTGGCAATCCTTCAATATATTTTGACAGGAGACAATCCTTCAATATATTTATTTGGGAGACAAACTACCTATATTTTGACGGAGAAAGTGTATTTTGATCCAAATGTAACCAAATTGCCCTAAAATCGACTTTTCCAGAGAAGTAAAAGCTGAAAATTTCAGATCTTTTAAAGGTATTTTCATCCATCCACATTATATTGTTCACCATCAAGCGCATGCGTTCAATTTTTCTTGCTCTGTAAATGCTTTGAAGGAATATGATTTCTGTACATGAAAAAGTTTCAAATTTATGTTAATTTAAGGAAATTTATCATTTTTCAAATTTATAACTACGCTACTGTTCTCATTTGACTTTTGTTTTTATCTCTACGCCTTCAGAATTTGTCTCGAGAAAAAAAATGTAGAGATAAAATTTGTCTTTGCTCGATCTGCATACTAGGCTTTAACATTCAAATATTTAAAGCAAAGTTAAAATTTTGTTCCCATAATTTCAGTACCATTGAACTGAAAATCTAGTTCCACCAAAACGTTTCGCCTACGTCAACTTGATATTGAGCGCTCGGTGAGATTGTACTTGGTGAGACACGCCTAATTGCTTCATCAGTAGGTACTTGACAGCAAAACTGAGAAATTGCATACTGTTCATATTTCTCAGATCTAATTATCATGAACCATGAAAGGGCCACGGCTAAGTCACTACTGAGTGTCTTACTACAGAGTTGTTACTTCACTGAAATTGCAGTTGATTGTTGATCTAATGCATTTATTCTCAAAATAAATCTGCTGCTAAATCTACAAACTGCACTTCATTCTATGAACAAAAATTAATCTTCAAGCCTTCGCAAAATAAAACCCATTTTTTTTTAATTCTTTGTGTTGAATGCAACCATATGTATAATTAAGAGTTTTTTTTGTTTGCTGGTTTTATGTTAAAACAAAACTAATGTAATGTTTTATTTATTTTACTATTCATTATCAGTTTTGTTTAAATAATATTTATTTTTTATTTTTGAAAAAAGCAAAAACAAATCATCTGCGAAATTATTCAATCTACAGGATTTTTTTTTTGCAAATCTAACGCGAAAAATTTTTCTGAGAGTCAACCCCTCTGAATTATAAATTGAGAGAATTAACAAAAACACAAACAAATTGTCATTACGAAAGCCATTTTGTTTCAAAATTTGAAAGAAATATTAATTAATAAAAATAAACTTTTGTGTTTATTACCAACTTCTATAATGAGCAACGGTCATGATTCTGCCGCCCCTAGTGATTTGAACACAATGAAAAATTGTACGTTCTTATTCTTATACCTACAAATGTTATAGAATTTTTAACTTACAAAAATAATACTTTTTTGTTTATTTCCAACTTCTGTAATAAACAACGATGATGATTTTGCGATTTTTTCAATTTAATATAAATTGATTGAATTATTTATTAAACAAAAATCAAACTTGTGTTTAATTCCAACTCCTAATGAACAACGAGGATGATGTTGCCGCCCCTACAAATTTGAATACTATAAAAATTGTATGTTTTCTAATAAAAATTTAATAAAATTCTCAGTAAAAAAAACTTTCGTAATTGATTTACAACATCCCATGAGCAACGAAGATGATTTTCCTATTTGCCGCCCCTAAATCCTGGCGCCCGGGGCGACCGCCCCCTTCGCCCCCCCCTAGCTACGCTACTGCGTACAGCGATGTCCTCGGCGCTAATCGTCCGTGTATTTTTCCCTTCGCAAAAGGTTTTCCTTGATGCATTTTAAATATTTTTCCACAGAATTTTTGAAAAGGAAATTTAATTTGAACGTCGCGTCGCGTCTCGTGTCGCTCCTCTAGCATGTTGGTGAAGCAAACATTAGTGTTGACGCCATTGAACTAAAAGCACACATATACTATATAATATACCATGCATCCCCTAGGCTTCTGCGAGATTCTATGTCGCCAATGATGCCAGGTCGAGCTAAAAGCTGAGTTGCTGAGTGAAGGGCAAATATATCGCGTGTGCAGTGCATGACCTCTCTATGGTTCCGTGTTTGAAATAAAAGTAATAGAAACTGAAAAAGTTACAATATGTTATAATTAGTAGATGCGGGGCAGGTGCATGGTGTGGCAGGGATAGTTTTAAAATGAAGGTGTTGTGAAAAGTTTGAATAATACACAAGGGATTGCTGGAGTAAGGGCTCTTCACCATCTGGCTGGTTGTGTTACGTACGAGTGTATAGATGAGGTTCTTTTTGAAACAATCGCTAATTTATTTTTATTTCACAATGCTGGACAAGGATGAAGGAACATTTTATTACGGTAGCTCAGTTAGAACTCGAAAGATTTGTACTTACCTTTACCAAACTATATCTACGTGCAACAGTATCTGAAACGTCAGCCTGTATGTTGATAGTATTTCTTTTGTGATATTGCAAGAGCAAGAGCAAGAGCAAGAGAAGGTAAAAAATAAGGAATATAAACGAAACAAATCATATGTTCAACCTGCATTCGACACTGGGGCGTATGAGTAATCTTTTTATATAATTTACATTAAATTAAGATTTTATGTTTATTTGATAGAAAAAATAGAATAAAAAAAGTGGCCAATATCATTATTGATCTGTGAGGAGTATTTTGAGTAAAGGCCAGTACTGTATTCACGCCTAGGCTACCCAAGAATCGTTCAAATGAAAGAAATTTTCATTCGTTTTGTTATTAATAATTTTATTTGGTAATTTTGGTCAGTTCGTCAACCTTTCATATCCTCTCTCTCCAGCACTTTTAAAGTGACTTTTTATGAAACCTTAGTAGGTTTCCTAGAAAACTTTAGATGTAAAGAAGTAGATTGTGAAATTTGCGTCGACACCAATCATTAAATTTTATTAATACTAATATTTTCTAACTTTTCTTGGTTCTGCCAATTTTCTATCCCAAAATGGCCTTGTTCCAGTCATATCGTGCAAGGGAAGGGGTGGTCCTATGGTTTGAAATTCAACGGCAATACTCGGATCATCTTCCGACCCAAGGTTTTCGATTCGAAAGCAACATTTCAGGATTTAAACTGGCAAGTGTCAACCCTTCTCTTGTCCTTCTTAAACGTTAAGTTAGGACATGAACTATTTGTACTAAAGCTCAACCCGTCGGGTCGAAATGACAGGTATGCACTCATATCGTTTCCTAAAGACCCTTCAATAAAGGTTAACTCAACCCCGTATGGTGCTATCCAAAGAGCTGTTTGTTCTTAGGAAGAACTCAAAGAGGCTTTTCAATAGAGCAAAACACAGGAATGAAGCTGCTGACTGGGATCTTTTCAAGATTAGCAAAAATATGTACAAACACCGGACAATTTATGCAACAAAAAATTAGCCTGGCAAAAATTTTGCACAAACATTGAGTCAACAAAATGATGCTTCTGGGCTACAGAAAGTCATGTCGGAGGCTTACACTCCTTCGGATTTTTTAAAAAGACCTGATAAAACCTGGACTGACTTCTGCTCTGAGACTTTAGAGTCACTCTTGAGCTTTCACTTTCCAGGATGTACCACTGATACATCTCCGGCGGACAGAGGCTCCAACTTAAGTGTAATCTCAAACTTAGGTAACCAAATTGTAGATAAAAGAAAGGTGGCTTGGGCCATCGACTCCTTCTCAGCATACAAGTCTGCAGGGCCTGATGGAATAATTCCAATTATGCTCCAAAGCTCTAAAGACATAATTGTTCCAATTCTAGTGAATATTTTTAGGGGTTGTCTTAACATCATCTATATGTTCTTTCTAGGTGGAGAGAAGTCATTGTAATCTTCATTCACACCGAACCGAAAAAATGTTAGGCCTCTAAGTCTATTCTCTTTTCTTCTCAAGACTAGTAGAGACTCATATTTGCCTTAAACTAAATGATGGCATATGCTCTCGCAGGCCCAACGTGCATACATGAAGGGCAAATCTATTGAGACCAGCGCTTCATGACATAGCGCATTTCCTTGACATAGAAAGGGCCTTTAACAAGGTTGATAAAAATGCAAATTGACAAACCCTGAGCTCCATCGGCATCGATCCGTTACTGATAAACTAGATTGACTCCATGCTTTAGACAAGACTTATAATGTAGAAATGGGCAACAGCAAGTTAAAAATTAGAACATGCAGGGGAACTCCACATGGTGGAGTCCTTACTTCTCTGTTTTGGCTCCTTGACGTAATCAAGGTCGCCGATGACATAATGTAAATGGCCTCGGGCAAATTAGTCCCAACTCTATGACATCTCCTACAAATAGCCCTCGACAAGCTCAGTGATTGGACCAATAGTTGTGGACTTAGCACGGGAAAAGGAAACCTATATAAAAAGCATGACTAAAATTTCAAGACTTGCATGAATTGGAACAGCCAGTGCCATTTCAATCACACCAACGCACGGCAGCACTAGAAACATTTCTTTCACTAGCCCCGCCCAATCTGTTTACGAGAGAGCTGGCGGCCAAAAGTGCTTTAAGACTTCAGCAGTTTAATGATTGGAAAAGGAGCCACTACGGTCATAGAACCATATTGGAGTTCACATGTCTATTCAAACAGACAACGTTAAACCGCACACTAATTTCAACCCAGTAGCCATAACAGATATCCCAACCAGGGAACTCTGGAGTGAAAACCGGATCATAAATAAAAACATGTTTCGGTCTTTACTGACGCTTCCAATACCTTAAAGGGGGTTTGGTCAGGTATCTACTCAGATAACCCACCTATTAGTAGTTCTATAAATCTTCCAGATTTTTGCAGCATATTTCAGGTGGAAGTCGTTGCAGTTTGTGAAGCCGCAAAACATCTCTCCTCACGCAAAGTAATGAACAAAAATATTAACATTTCTATAGACAGCCAGGCGGCAAAAAAAGCCATTTCCTCAAACACTATAAAGTCGAATGTTGCCAGTATGTGTCATCTTTACTAGGTGAAACGAGCGCAGTCACCCTTGGATGGGTTCCAGGACATTGTGATATATATGGGAACGAAAAGGTGGATCAGCCGGCCAAAAATGGATCATCTCACGATCCCAGCCAAACCGATTTCTCGGTGTTTATACCACTGGAACAAGAGAAAAGTAAAATTTACGAGAGTTTCCTTAAGTCTGCAGATGACACTTGTAGGGTTTCAAGAAATCTATGGCCAAAAATCTCGGGGAAAAAAGCTGAATACTTACTCAAAATAAGCAGGCCTCAATTATCAATCCACGTTGGAGTCCTTACGGATCGCAACTCAATAATTGGAACCCACATGAGCAGAATAGGTATCAGCCCGTTGAGCTTATGTAGAGGGTGTCAAGATGAAGAGTGAAAAAAGCCACATTGGCACTTTTCTCTTGCAAAAGAGCCGTTGGTACTAAATGGGGCCTCCAACCACGCATTACTCACTGGCTATATACACTTCGCTTATTATAGACCGATTCTAACTACGGCCGGCGGTGTGGCAGTATGGTGGACTGCCTTGGATAAAGCGATACATCGCGACAAACTAATTTAAATCCAACGAACAGCATGTCTACATATGTATAAGTGGAGCACTTCGGTCGACTCCTTCCACTTCACTATACACTCTTCTTCATCCGACACCTCCCGATACTTTTAGCAAACAAACGGCTGTGATCACAGCTACTCGCCTCAAAGCCTCTTCACAGTGGATCGATAGTGAGACTGGTCACTCCGCTATTCTGAATTCATTCGGATCACTTCCAAGTAACACTCACTACACAATCCCGCTATTGAATTTCGATAAAAACTTTGAAGTAAGCATACCTTCCAGATCCACCTGGGAGGATGAAGAGTTCTTAGAAGATCAATCAATTCACTGCTACACCCACACGGATCGAAGACCGAAAATGGGGTTGGTGCATGGGGGTTTGTACTCTGATAGACTAAATTTAAGTCTCTCATTCCGTCTTCCTAATCACTGTAGCGTGGAGCTTCTATCTATAAAAGAAGTTCTATCTTGACTTAAGGAAAACGTGATATCAACCTGGGATATCCGCAAGCTGCTATTAAATCCCAGGACTATGTCTCTACAAACTCTAGAACAGCCCTTAACTGTCGAGCATCTCTAGCACGTTGCGTTTTTGAGATATTCGAATCTAAAGATTTACAAAAAATGCATTTTGTATGCAAATTTTAAGTTATATTTTTTTCTCTGGGTAATTTTTTTTCGAAAAAATGCTTATGGTAGTTCTGAAATATAAACATTTTAAAAAATTCAAAATTCTTTTTGCATCTTTCAACTACCTCTATTTATCTTCGAGAAATCGTTGGTTTTCGTCATTCAAAAAAAAATTCCACAACTTGCCCTTTTGAGCAAAAATTGACTGAAGCTAGAGCAATTCTAAGGCCAGATTCGAACTCAACGCATCAGAGGCCATCAGAAAAGTATATCTTGGTTCATGTTACAGACAAAAATTCAAATTTTGTCACACAAAGTAATTTCTTAGAGCTTTCGAGTGGATTTTCGAAAACAGTAAAAATACGTCAATTTTGACACGCGCTTAAGTCCAAATGGGTTATCGCAGAAAAAAACCTTGAATAGGGATTTATTGGACATTGTGTATACTGTCAATGGTACTTTGATGTAATTTTCGAATAGTTTGAAGTTTTCGAGCCATTAATGAAAAACTCGCAAAAAAATCATTTCTGCATCATTTTTTGCATTTTTTTCCATGTTGCGTCACGAAATTTTGTTGGGAAATCTCAGATTCGAATTCAGCACCCCAAAAACATAAAGGAGCGAACAAATCAAAACTACCCCACAATTTGCTCGCAAAGAGCCTTTTTGAACACAAATTGACTGGACTTTAAGCAGCATCCACTCAAGTTACATATATCAAATATATTGAAAATGGGCCAGTGTGACCATTCTCTCAGAACCGCACGAGTGAATTTAGTAGCATTTTTGGTTTTCAGCGTGCTTATGGGCCAAACAAACATATTCAATAATACAAGCCCTTGCGCGTAATTGTTCCTTTATACCCCTTATTTCCCAGTCTATTCAATAGCCTATTAATAAATAAGCAATAAAAGATTAAAAAATATAGTAAATAATAAACTTTTGTGCCATATTTATCTGTCAAAAATTCCAATGTTAAATGTTCCACTTATAATATGTGTGTGAAATGTTATGTCAAATAATCATAACGTTTTTTGTCATAATGCGGTGTTATATTGCAAGTAAAAACAATATTAATTAGTAATTAAGCTTAACACCCCTAATTAAGATTACGCACACATTATTCAAGAACATAGATTCAAAGTAGATACAATAAAGTAAATAATTGAAATTTATATACATACATATGTATGTAGGTACATATACATATAAAATGTATATAATACACTGATATTCAATATCTACTCACCCAATCAATTAATATTTCTTTGTTTAAGAACATTAAAAAAAAAAATCGAAGAGAGCAAACACCAGTGGACACAAATTGTTTGATTGATCACATCTCTTGTCTTGGGTCTAAATTCAAATGTCCTGAATTTTTGTAAACGAAAAACAATTACTTTGAGTATATCCGTACCTACTTTGGAAGAACCTACAACAAAACTAGTTTCTTATAGGTCGGCAGGTGCTCGTGCAATAAAAACTGATTGATGGGTATGAAACCGGTATTTCGATTGGATGGAAAAAAATCGACAGACTTATTTACACTATAGTTCGCGGGTTCGCGCTCTTGCAATATATCAAATTTATTAATCGCACAAAATATACCCAAACATCATCTTCATTTAAAATATTACTTGTACAAAAATTATTAATATCAATAATATAGTTTGAAATTACTTTAACACTTATTGACACACACGAGATAAAAATAACAAAAGCTTCTGAAAACTAGCTCACACTCTTATTCTTCGAGCAATGCAATGCGCGGTTTTAGAAATAAATTTTAACTTCATATAAATCACAACTAGAACGAGTATCAAAACGGTAGTACGGTGGAGAATTATTTATGTCTAATTGATTTAATCAAATTATAACGCATGGAATTGTGAGTAAGCATCCGAGACTTGCTGTTATGGTCGTCATGCGTGTTTTAGAGCTCTGAACTTTATAGGCGACGACGATACCATGGCAAAATCTTAGACGAAATTAGAGCAAGCAATATACATATAGGTAGGTACAAAGAGTATGACAAAAATCTCACGGTACAGGTTAGAAAAACATAATAAATTTAATAATCTCTTTGAAACGTGTCTGGTAATTTTTGTGTTTTTTAATTAAATAAATTAATGAAGATTTGGTTGGGTTATTGTAGTAAGCTTAGATTAATTTATTTGCATATCAATTACAAAAATTGTTTGGTTTTTGCAAGAGAGTTCAACTTAAAATGTATAAAATTGAATAATTACAAAATGTTTACTTTGTGGTAAGTTAAAAAAAAAATAAAATCTTATTCTTTAAAACATTTAAAGCGATTGAAAACTGGATACAAAATAGTATGAATGATATGTATCTGTTGATTAATTTCTTCGGTTAAGCATTTTAGCAATCTCTGGAATCTCACTAGAATGTCACTTAATATTAATAGTAATGGGTCATTAAATAAAATGATTCTATAAACAAAAAGCTATTTTTTTCAAAATCTCAAGCCCTGACAAATCTTTACGAAGATACCTTGACTGATATTAATGATGGTCAAAACAGAACAGAATTCTTCAAAGTCAACTGAATTCATGAGGCAAACATGTTCGAATTGTTTTTACACTGCAATCCTGCAAGTGATCCAGTCGACAACCCGAACTTGAGCACCCCAGAGGAGATAAATGAGATTATTAGCAACTCAAAACCAAAAAAGTCAGCTGGGCCAGATGGGGTATCCAACTTCATCCTAAAGAAACTTCCACAAACAGTAATGGTTTTCTTGGCCATCATCCTCAACAACTGCATCAACAACAGTTATTTCCCCCAGAAATGGAAAACTACAAAAATCGTGGCGATTCCCAAGAAAGGTGCAAGGAACATGGTTACCAACTACAGGCCGATATCCCTCCTCAATAACTTAAGTAAGATCTTGGAAGAGCTGATACTCAGGAAGCTCAAGAAGTTCTGCGAAGAGAACAACATCATCCCAGACATGCAGTTCGGTTTTCGGGAAAAGCATTCCACTCCGCATCCGCTCCTGAAGTTCCATCATGACATCACCACAGCTTTGAACAACCATCGAGTTACCGTCGGATGCTTTCTGAATGTCGAAAAAGCATTCGACAGTGTATGGATTGAAGCCCTTATCCATAAACTCAACTTACTAGGCTTTCCTTTAGCACTAATACAAATTATTTTCTCTTTTCTTTCTTCCAGGAACTTTTACGTACAACTGGAGAATTGCAAGTCGACAGTGAAGAGGATCAGGGCTGGAGTTGCCCAAGGGTCGAAACTTGGACCACTTCTATACAACATCATGACCTCTGACCAACCAACCTCAAGTGCATGCGAGAACCTTTTCTTTTCTGATGACTCGCTCACATATTACTCATCATTATCGCCATTAACAGCTGTCCGAGAAGTCGAGGCCCACATCCGCAAACTCTTCGAGTTTTACACCAAATGGGGTATCCGTATCAACTCATCCAAATCGGAGCTTGTCTGCTTCAGACGACCAGGAGGCAGACGAGGCCGCTCAGCTGGAAACTGCAGGAGCATCACCCTAGCACTCCCATAGACGGAACCAGATTACCAGCCAAGCGCAGCGCCAAGTACCTGGGCATAAACTTCAATGAGCTGCTGAGATTTAACCCACATTCACGGACTGTCCTTAAAAAAGCAAACTTTGCCTTCCATCGCCTCTACCCGCTGATGAAAAAAAGAAGTGGGCTAAGCCAGCAGACAAAAGTTCTAATGTACAAGCAACTTCTGAGACCAGTCATCAGTTACAGCTTCCCAGTTTGGTTCACTATCTCCAAAACAGCCATGAAGGAACTACAAATATTCGAAAGGAAAATTCTGAGGATATGCACTGGGCTTCATTTCGATCGTCAGCGGCGCAAACATTTCAGAACGAGCAACTCTACTCTGAAGCCAAGGTAGTCCCCCTGGACAAGTACTTATTGCTATCTGCAGATAAACTGGTTAGAAACATCGCCAACCACCCTAATCAACTGATGAGAAGGATGATAAACCAACAACGACATCCGGAACCAAGGTACCTAGGCGCCAAGGAAATTCTGGATATAACTACAACAACCAACGATGAAGCAGGGCACTTCTACTCTGACCCAGGGTCAGCACACTACCGTGGCTAAACGCCAACTCTATCCCCCATCCTATATAAATGCACTGCCACTGAAAAACCGGGACTGAACAACCCGAGGACGACAAAGTCAAACCGACTTTTATATTAAGTTTTCACATATTATAAATCTCATTTGTATTCAAAATTCTACCAATGTATACCGTTAAGCCCCTCATGTGCCAACAAAATTTTATTATTTATCAATGTATCTAATAGTTATAAATTATTTTTAAGCCAATTGTAAATAGAAATGTTCAATAAAGCAAAATTGAAATTGATTCTTCAAAGTCGATCTGAGTCTACGACTTTGGGACTCTAATTATTCTATTTAACTGCTCCCAGATGATAAACTGAAGATCTTTCGTGTGGTATTCAAATAGAAAAGGAAAGGATAAAAGACAAATGTATGATCGCAATTGTATTTCTAGCTCATCCACATCTTTGCTACTGATGATAATAGAACAGTATGGTTTTTTTGGGTTGTACCTCGTGGCATGATGGTTAGTGCGTAGGACTATCATGCCGAAGGTTCGATTCCCAGCCGTGCCACTTAAAAAACAGAAATGTTTTATCCGAGGTACTGCCTCTTGCGACGAACTGACAGATCCTCCAAGAGTAAACTTGTCATGAA
Organism: Dasysyrphus tricinctus; assembly: GCA_963921185.1. Classification (NCBI taxonomy): domain Eukaryota; kingdom Metazoa; phylum Arthropoda; class Insecta; order Diptera; family Syrphidae; genus Dasysyrphus; species Dasysyrphus tricinctus. The sequence goes on along the minus strand of OY992532.1, from coordinate 14,343,477 downwards.
TAAGTTCGGACTCGGAAAAAATAAATAAGCGAAACTAAGTGGAGAGGAAGAGCTGAATACAGATTAGACACTGGACAGACGAGAATGCTGTATTTCGGGGAAGATGAAAGAGAGGGTGGCCAAAGACTGCATGATGTCGGAATTATGTTGAACGAAGAAGCCAGGCGTAGTTTGATCTCCTGGGCGCACATTTCTGCGAGATTAATGACAGCAAGGTTTCGTTCATAAATTCGTAACGTCACAATTATTCAGTGTTTCGCCCCCACAAATGAAGCGACCGAGGAAGACAAAACCGCGTTCTACACTCATCTTAACTCAGTTTGCAGTATAGTGTTCCGAGAGCCGACATCATAGTCGTTACCTTAATGCCCAAGTCGGTTCAGACAATTACGGACTGGAACGCGTGATGGGAAGAAATGGCTTGGGGTCACGGAATGAAAATGGTGACTTGCTTGTCGACTTTTGTAACGCGAATCGTCTTGTGATAGGTGGGACTGTATTTAAGCATAAGACGTGCAGCAAAATTACCTGGGTGCATCCAGATGATCAAACCGAAAACCAAATTGATCATATCATGATTCCGCAGAGATGGAGGAAGTCAATGTGTGATGTCCAGAGTAAAATAAATGCCGATGTGGAAAGCAACCACCATTTGGTTCTGATGAGTCTCAAACTACGAACCGTTGCCGTACAAAAACCAGCGCAGGATGCAGCAAGGAGCTCAAAATTCGTTACGAATGCTTTAAATGACCCCAACATATGTCGAAACTATGTCACCACCCTTAACGACAGAGCCTCGTCATTAAACGGAATCCAGCATTCAACAATTGATGAGAGGTGGGGTGAAATTAAAAGTGTTTTTATGGAGGCTGGATCTTAAACTGTACCCAAGCGAACGAGACGTAGAGACTCTTGGATATCCCAAGACACCTGGGATAAGATCCTAAGATAAAATCCAAATAAATGCCAAATCAGATGTTCAACGAAGGCTGATTTGCGAAGCGAGTACCGCATTGCACATAAGATGGTCTATCGCTGTGTGAGACGTGACAAGAGGGTGAGGTAAGATGGACTCGCAGATAATGCGGAAATCGCTGCAAGAAGAGGAGATATCCGGGAATTGTACCAAATAGCCAAAGATTTTATCGGGAAAAGAAGCAACACCAATCATCCTGTAATGGGTGTGAATAGCACATTTTTGGTATCAATTGAGGATCAGCTTCATAGAAGGAAGGACCATTGTTGTGCCCTGCTAAATGAGGATTCAGCTGAGAAGAGTGCTGAAATGCCCCAACTAAACGAGATGCGCAGGTCCTATAGGGGTATTGACATCGAACCCCCGTCAGAAGAATAAATCTCCTCAAAAAAAACAAAGCAGCTGGACTAGCCGGAATACCAGTTAAATTCCCGAAAGCCGATCCCCGCTTGTATTTTACATCCGTAATTGATACAAAGCATTTGGGAAAACGAAAGCTATCCCAGGGACTGGAAAGATGGTGTGATTGTTTAGTTGCCAAAGAAAGGTGACCTAAAGAATTGCAACAATTGGCATGGTATCACCGTTTTCCCAAAACTGTTGGCAACCATCATTCTCGAGATAGAATCGAGTCTACACTCAAGAGCCATCAAGCTGGCTTCCGCAGTGGTCGATCGTGTGTCGACCATATCAACACCCTGCGTATCGTCCTCGAGCAGTCGATGGAATTTCAATCACCGCTTTACCTCATGTTCGTGGATTTCGAGAAGGCCTTTGATCGAGTTAACCGAGAATGTATATGGAGATCGTTGCTTGGTAGAGGAATTCCACCAAAAATTATTGCCATTATTAAAGAGTCCTACAACAACGCAAGGTGTTTTGTTTTGCACAATGGGCAGCTATCCGACTCCTTCGTAGTGCAACAGGGTGTGAGACTAGGGGATGTTCTATCGCCAATTCTCTTCCTGCTGGCGATGGACGACGTATTGACGGCCAGTGTTGATACAGCTGAGCAACAGGGCATTCAATGGAGACCGTTCGAAAGGCTCAGTCATTTAGACTATGCCGATGATGACATATGTCTACTGGCAAATAACATCAGTGGGCTGAACGGGATGTGCCAAACACTGCAAGTGAAGGGAGAGTCGAGTGGTCTAAGAATAAACAGCAAAAAGACAAAAATAATGCTCACAGGCCGCTCCACACAGCAGCGTATTATTCTACAGCAGACGCCAGTTGAAGTAGTGAAACAGTTTAACTACCTTGGCAGTATTGTTTCTGCAAACGGTGGTACGGATCTGGACGTTAAAAGAAGAATAAATAAAGCTCGTACTGCCTTCGGTACTTTGTCCCCAATTTGGAAATCCAGTCAAATCTCACGCACTAAGTTGAGATTCTTCGAATCCAATGTCAAATCCGTGCTGTTATATGCTTGTGAAACCTGGAAAGTCACGTGTACCATTTCGAAGAAATTGCAGGCTTTTGTTAATCGCTGTCTTCGCCTCATTCTATAAAGATTCGCTGGTCACAAATAATATCGAATGAGGAATTGTGGCGCAGGACAAGCCAAGAGCGGCTGGACGTCGACCTAAGAAAGCGTACATGGTGTTGGATTGGTCACACACTGAGGAAACCAAACGATGAAATTGCAAAGCAGTCCTTTGAATGGAATCCTCAGGGTGCACGGCGGGTTGGAAGACCAAGAACAACATGGAAATCAACTGTCTTATCATCATCGTGTCCTGTATCCCCGGCTGGGGCATAGGGCGTCAACAAAACGTCTCCATCCTTCACGGTCTGCTGCAAGGTACTTAAGCTGTGGCCACGTCTTTCTCTGGGATTCTGCTTCCGCTAAGACAGTTGATTTCCAATTTCCAACTGTCTTAGCGGAAGCAGAATCCCAGAGAAAGACGTGGCCACAGCTAAAGTACCTTGCAGCATACCGTGAAGGATGGAGACGTTTTGTTGACGCCCTATTCCCCAGCCGGGGTTACAGGACACGATGATGATGACATTAGCTGTATTTTATTTTCCCCCAGATCTGATCTGGACTGGATTTGCATACGAAAATACATGCATTACAAAAACAATACAAAATCCAACTTTGATTTTGGATTTCGATTTACAAATCCATTCTGACCACATACCCTTAGCATTTTCTTGCCAAAAATAGTTTTTTCTCTGACGTGTAGATGGTTTTTTTGTGTTGAGAATAGAGAGGAAATAGAGAATAGCGTAGAGATAAAATACAGAAGCAAAAGGATAATACTTTCGTCGCACTGGGATCTTGTTTATTTTATTATGATAATCTAATCCGGATCAGATTTGGTTGATAATAAAATGCAGCTATTATTAACTTATGATATAGATAACACAATATCAAAATTTTGAAATGAATATTTTTTTTGAGAAAAAAAAAATATGTTTGTTTACTTTTATAAAGTATTTAAATTTAATAAAATCATTTTAAATTGATTAGAAAAATAAATTTAGTCCTTGATGTTCTAAATTCACAAATTCAATTAATCCTCATCAGTTAAAAGAGTTTATTTTATCGAAGTGAATTTTATAACCAAGAGTAGAAGAAGTAGAGTATAGAATATTAGTTTTCGAGAGGTAAAAACAAAAAAGGTTTTTATAGTTTCATTTTCTCCTTTGGCAGGCTTTGATTCAATTATGTTTTTGACTTTGAAACTTTTTACTCTCTCTGAAAAAAAACTCATATAAATAAAAAAAACTAGACAAACTTAAACTTCATATTGATTCATGTAACTTTATTGCGTATAAACCATAAAAATGTTTTGAAATTTTGTCTAGTAGGAAATACTAGCAATTCAACCAATGGGTGGGTTTAAACATAAAAACTTTATTTTTGGAAGACAAAAAACTATTGGAATTAAAATTTATTGTTGCAAGGTTATTGTGCATGTACATAATATAAAGGGTTTTTCAATAAGGCCGGGTCTATGTAGAAATTAAATAAAATATGCCTGCATGAGGTATTTATGAAATTCTTTTTTTTTATTTAAAAAGCCTATAGAGGGGTCTAATTTTCAATGACTCAATCCAATTCCATTCAATTCAATTTATTACAAAACGGTGTACAGGTAGGTACATAGGTTAGACTTAAAATTTACTTTTATAGTACCTTGAAGTATGGTTTGAATTTTTCATGACTTTTAATAAAATGATGATGACTCTGCCGCATAGGTCCCCCTGAATTCGAGCGTTGATCAAGATTGTATTGACTTCGAGAGTATCGGTAGATTACAGCTTATTGCCACAAGATCACAAGAAAAAGTCTTACGACATAAAATCCAGATCGAAAATAAGAGTTTACCTCTATTTTCAATTGGTTTCTCGCTCAGAGAAATTTAATTCATTAAATTTCATTTTGGTTTCGGTCTGAAATTTAGGTATTTTTAAAAACGTACGTCTTTTGGTGGGATTTATCATTTAACTTCTTATTTTTTGACTTATTTTATAAAAAATAAAAGGAAACGATCAACCTTAAGCCATTTCTAAAAAAAATTAAACTAAAAATGATATTTTCTCTCTAAGATAACGTAGATATAAAAGCGGTGCTGTTTGAAATATCTTATCATCGTCTCGCTTTTGTCTCACTAAGGTTCGACTAATAAAGTAATTAGAGTTTCAAATTAGCTTAGAAGCTAAACTTTTCAAGCTGCTGACAATGTGGTATGTGACTAGCCCAAGAAAGCTGCTAACATCGACATTTGACATTTGACTTTTATACGCTAAGCGGGTCAATAAAGTTTCGTGAGCGGCACATCAAATTTGTAAGAGCTAAGCGTTAGTATTTAACGGATTAATAAACAAATTAAACAAACGACGGGACCCCGACGTATGAGATGAGTATACCATCTTGTCCACAAATGACAAAACTACGTGTAAACGGACACGGTGAGACGAATGCCATGCGTAAACGCCCTCGGAACGATGACACTAAGAAATTGTCATTATCGCCATCGTGCAGTGATCGTGGATTTTGATGTACGAGATTTTGACCACAATCCACATAGACGCGTCCCTGGATTCTTAGACCAATAAGTGTCACTCACAATCATTGCACTTCCACTAAACTTAGCTTTAAGAGTATTAAACAATGAATTAATGATAAAACAATTCTTTGAAACTCTAAAAGCAGGGTTTTGAAAGAGCAGAACAAAATGAAAATCTTAAAATGAGATTTATTTTTTTTTTCTCAGCGATAAGTGTGTTTCTCACTGAGAGAAACCGATTAAAGTTCTTTTTAAAGATAAATGGTTTTTAAGTTAACATTTTAAAAAATCTCGTCAGGTAAGCGAAATTTAAAAGATCTTTCGTAAGGTTGAGTTAAATTTTCGACCTCTGCCTCCGTGAGATATAATCCTGCCCTAACACCTAGCATACAGAATATCCTTTTTTACATAACCTTAACCTGTGTGACACGAAGTGTTGCTAAATGCAAAGGGACGTCGGCATATCCAAGTGCAGAGGGTTTAAATTTGGTGGCGCAACTGCTCGTGGAGAACCAGCGGGCCTAGTGACTTACAACTCTCAACCATTCCTGTGTACGTGTTGTTGGCAGGCGCAGGAATGGAGGAGATCTACAATTTTTTGCCGAGCCCGAACAGCTAGATGAGAAGCTTTTATTCATGAAAAGTATAGGTACTCTTGGAGGAATTGTCAGTTCCTCGCAAGAGGCAGTACCTCGGACTGTCTAATTCACTAACCATTATGTCACGAGGTACTACGATTCAGTGGTTACACCAAAATTAACCCCTTTGACCTTAATTATTTCAAGCTTAACATTTCTTCAGACTGTTGACCTTTTATTGAATTTCTTTTTTATTATATTTTTATCATGATAGTATTTCGCTAACTTTGCATTTTTGTGCGTTATCGTATGAAAGTATAGACTTTAAACAAACCTTTTTTGCCTATTTTGTCCTTTTTTGCCTCTTTTTCAAAGTCACTTTTTTTGAAAATATATAAAATTTCATAATACTTCTTTTATCCATTACCATACCTAACACTATTTGTTCAATTTCTGTTCCACACTTCAAAAATTGGCCCCCGGACCGCGCTCTGTTTGACCAGGCCTTTCTCCTTCCTGAAAAATTCTACCAAAATATTTCCTTGAGCAGACAGCAGATTGTTTTTGGGTTGTGAAATACCAGATTCCTCGCGTTCCAATGTTTATTCGCTATGCTATCTAGCTATCCCAAAAATTTTGAGATAACTTGAGTTGTTGTTGCGTCAGCTGTTATCAGCTGTTCTTAACAAGGGATAACAACAACACAAAGCTATCCGGATAACTGAGAATAACCAGCGGAACGTGCCCATTGACGTCGTAGGTCAGATGTCAGATATAAAGAAAAAAATCTTTCGAAAAGTTTCCACCGATCCGTTCCACACTTTTTTCGGCAATAGGTATGCTTCTCTTTGATAGAATTTCATTAAATTTCATAGACTAACAATTTTAGCTCAAAAATCTCTGGAACAAAGCTTTTATTTCCATCAAGGAATATCAGTCTACAATTCCAAACTTCCCGAAAACCTTTAAGTGAATGTATGTATTTATAGGGTTTAAAATGGGTTCCACTCGAATCTACTCCTTTAGCTCCTTAAAAGCTCTTTTAAGAGACCATCGTAGAATACTGTTACCTGAGAACTTGGTTGAAGTTTATTCTTTTTATTTATATAATGCCTTTTCTTTGGCTTTTCAAGGATTTTATTTTTAGCCTTTTCCAATGTTTTAGGTCAACAAAATCCTTTTCCTGATCATAATAATTATTTATATTTTTATTTAATGTTTTAATATTTTGGTTTATTTTCATTTATTATTTTTAAATTGCAAAAATTACTTGGTATAAAATCCGCACTCAAAAAGCAACATTATTTTTCAGTCTATAAGTTGCAGATCGATTTAACAATGTGAAAAGTGAAAAATTGACTTCTCGATTATGTCTGCAAAGGTTGTTCAGTGTCAACAGGAAGTTTAAAAGTATTTTTATCGAAGGACTAAAATCAATTCTCTATTCAAGGTAACCCAATGATTATATTTGCATTGAATCAGTGTGAAATATGTAATAAAAAATGATTGATGGCAAATATGCAAAAAATAAAGGTACCTACATATACCTGATATAGGAAATTGATGTTTGAAAAGGTTTATCGTTATGAAATCACAATCCCTAGATAAAAAAAACTATAAAATTCAATTTTGTTTTGTAGAGGAATATGTAACTTTGTTATATAAATGGAAAACAAATTATATATGTATGTTTACTGTTATGTCATCGATTTATTAAAATAACAAATGAGATTAAAGTAATAATTATTATTTCCAACACAGGACAAAGTTCAATTCAATCATCAAACAATTAAAAAGTAATATTCCTGTAAATTACAGTTAAAATGCGTTTAAATAAACTGCATGTCAAGGTTATTCGGAATTGCTCTTGAGTACCGGGCGTCTTGGTTATTAATTCGCCATTTCGATAGAAAATGCCCAATGAGTGGAAATTGTAATGACAAAAAGGATAATTCTTAGAATTTATGTGCAAACGTATGAAGGTATGATATAAAAACTTATACAAATTAACTCTAAATTAAAGTGCTCTTGTTATAACAGGTAATTCATTTAGTGGAATGTTTTTTCAATAGATTTTTTTGACAGATCATGCGTGACTGGTTGTCATGATATTTTTATTCTTGGCAAATTTTAGTCCCATCTCCCAGTGTACTACATTACTATGGATATAATACCCAATCAATAGACCGCATTCATCCAAGCCCATATCCAGGGGGGGTTTGATCACCCCCGAAAATGTTCAGAAAGGCATTTGTTAATCATACCTTACCGTTTAAGTATGAAATTTATTATCATATTTAATTGATGAAAGGTCAGGGCTGCTGGAAGGCCATTCCAGTAAAGGAATTGCTTCAGCACATAACCACACAATTGTAGACCTTGCTGTATGCTAAGAAATACCAACCTGTTTAAAAATAAAGTCTCCATAATAAGCTTGATTGCATGGTATTGATGGGAGTAGCTCATTTTGAAATCATTGAAAACTTCATTTTAAAATTTAAACTGCCCAAACCCCACCCAGGCATATCATTAGAGTAGAGATGCTGGAAGCTTGAAAAGCCTCTTTTGAATTTCTAATTACTCGTTTCTGTTTGTCGCCCACTTAAACTTGGGAGCGCTACGATATCCCGCAAACCAAAATCTCAAATAACGAAATCTCGCTTTTTTTTAAAATCTCGATTAACGAAATCTCGCAAATTAAAAATCTTGTTTTTCATAATCTCGCAATTACAAAATCTCGCTTTTTACAATCTCGCATTTACATCTTGAACCTAAAAATCAGGCAAAGGCGAGGTTTAGTAATTGCGAGATTTCGTTATGCGAGATTTCGAATGCGAGATTTTGATTTGCGAGATTTCGTAGCCAACCCCTTAAACTTCAAACCTGGACTCCAAATAACAGACCGCCATTGACTTAAAGTCCAGCTTTGCGTTTATTGGCCCGCTCAAGACACCATTTCTTCTGTGTAGGTGCTAAAAGTGTTTTTTTTGGGTCATATTTTTATCGAATTAAATAGCTCTAATTTTAGTAAAACTAAAACAAACCTTATAAAATGTAGGTATACCTACAACATATATATCCAATTTTTTTCCATTGTCCGCTTACAAGTGCCGATTGCAATATTTTTTTTAATTCTTTCTCTTCATTCAACAGTGAACAGTTATTGGGCAACTATTTTGCGTTTGGGTCGTATCATCTCGCAGTGAGAGAATATTGCAACTTTAATCTAAAGTGAGGCTGAATACTAGAGTTGGGTAGTAGTTATTACATTTTGTAATTGATTACAGGGTCAATTATTATTACATGTAATCAGTAATTGACCTTTTTCAATTACAATTACATGTAATTGTAATTGGATATTTTCAATTACAATTACATGTAATTACAATTGAAAACTTTCAATTAATAATTACATTACTGGGAAAATGTAATTGAAGATAAAAAGTCATTGAAAAATCCGTATTGATTGCTTTTTTGTAATCATTGCCCACAAATGTAATTGATTATAAAAAATATCAATTAGATTTTACAATATCTGAAGGAAACAACCTTTCCGTACCATTTACTTAGTTCATGTAAGGTGGATGGGAATGGGCATACATTGTAGATGGTTAGAAAGGTTTTATCTATTATCTCTCACACAAAGCTAATTTAAATCGATTGTGTAATTTGCTTAAAACGAGAATATCAGATTTCAAAAACGGTGAAGTTGAAAATTACCTCGAAAATCTGACAGCAGGAAAAGATTCTAACTACTCACTTTGGAGAGCTATAAAAGTAACAAAAAGACCAAAGCTTCCAGCGCCTCCTATTAAGAAAGGCCAAAATGAATGGGCTAAAAGTGACAAAGAAAAAGCTATGGTATTCGCCGATTACCTGGAGGAAACATTTAAGCCTTTCGATGGACAAGTACTCAACGAAAATTTTAATATAAATTTAACATTAAATGACAGCTACATAATAAGAAATGCTACAATTGCCGAGTTAAAAAGAGAAATAAAGAAGCTTATGTCCAATAAAGCTCCAATATATGACTTAATCACGGCAGAAATTCTAAAAATGCTTCCTCGTAAAGGTTTGATCAACCTTCTTTATATAATAAATGCCGCCCTTAGGTTAGAATATGTTCCGAGCCAATGGAAAGTTGCGGAAGTAATAATGGTTTTGAAACCTGGCAAACCATCTCATGAAAAGAAGTCTTACAGACCGATTTCGCTTCTTCCTGTAATATCAAAAGTTTTTGAAAGAATACTTCTCCTTCGCCTGCAGCCGATAATAGAAGAAAAAAAATTAATACCTGAACATCAGTTCGGATTTAGAAGAAAGCATTCGACCATTGATCAAGTGCATAGGATAGCCGACGTAATTGAGAGAGCTCTTGAAGAAAAGAAAATCTGTTCGACGATCTTTTTGGATGTGTCGCAAGCGTTTGACAAGGTGTGGCACGAAGGCCTCAAATTCAAATTAAGACAAGTTCTGCCTGAAGGACTTTATAAAATTATAAACGAATATAGCATTCGCACATTAAATTAACCAAAACGCAAATAGGTTTAACCTAAACGCAAATAAGTTTCACCCAAGCGCAAATAGATTCAACCCAAACGCAAATAGAATTAACCCAATCGCAATTCGAATTAAACAAAACGCAAATAGAGCTAAACTATTAACAAATAATTTTAACCAAAATGCAAATTGAATTAACCCGGGCTCAACTTGTTGTTCCAGCTGTGTGGTGAAGAAATGGAAGGCTTATAACAGTAGGAAAAGTTCACCATAAGATTTTGACAAAACCCCAATTTTAAATTCAACTAGTTTTGCGCATTTTTCCAAGAACTTACCGAAAAAATAAAAGGCCAATCCCTTAATAATGGCTTTTTACAATTATGGATAGTACCAAAATCCATTAGACCCAAAAAGTACACCTGGAACAATAAATCAAGCTAAGGTTAATTCAATTTGCGTTTTGGTTAAAATAATTTGTTGATAGTTTAACTCTATTTGCGTTTTGTTTAATTCGAATTGCGATTGGGTTAATTCTATTTGCGTTTGGGTTAAATCTATTTGCGCTTGGGTGAAACTTATTTGCGATTTGGTTAATTTAATGTGCGAATGCTATATCTAGAAAACAGACTTTTTCGTGTAAGACACGGAAATGAATATTCTAATTTAAAAGAAATAGTGGCTGGGGTACCACAAGGTAGTGTTTTAGGTCCAGTTCTGTACCTTCTATTTACACGTGACATACCTCAAACAGAAGACACTATCGTAGCAACGTTTGCTGATGATACTGCAATACTAGCAGTAAGCAAAACGATTAACGAAGCTACGATTAAATTACAAAATGCTCTTAATAATGTTAATGAGTAGACAAAAACATGGCGAATAGCGCTCAATGAACAAAAGTCAGTCCACGTGGACTTTACGTATAAAAAAATAAATAGATTGCCCGTCTTTCTTAATACCGGTCGTGTTCCATTTGCGAATGAGGCAAAATATCTGGGAATGACTCTAGACGCGAAATTAAAATGGAAGCCGCACATAAAAAAGAAATGCGAAGAACTAAAAAGTAAATTAAGAGATATGAACTGGCTACTCGGTAAATATTCCAAGCTTAGTATTGATAATAAGTTGATTTTATACAGGCAGGTACTTAAACCTGTCTGGACTTATGGTATTCAACTCTGGGGTTGTACCTGCGATAGAAATTTAAATATCTTACAAACGTTTGAAAATAAATTGCTTAGGTAATTTGAAAATGCACCATGGTATATAAGAAACGAAGATCTTCACGGGGATCTCGGGATTCCTACGGTTTGAGACGAAATTGAGAGTTTCGCGCGAAAACATAGAAATCGGCTATTAGATCACGCTAATCCAACGATTATTGACATTCTTGACGAGTCGAATTTAGTACGCCGTCTGGAAAGAACAAAACCTTCCGGCTTGGTGCGGTGAACACAAAACCGCTTTAAAATCGCGGAATAAGCAGAAACTTTCACCGGAAAGTTACCTGCAACACGTTACTTAACTTCGTTAAAAATAAATTGCTAGATAAGTTTCAACCTAGTTGCAATCGGGAAGTGGAGGTGGTTTTAGTGTAGTAAGAATCTCACGCTTCTATGAGCACGCGTTTTCCGGTCCTCATAGAGCCTGATGCAGGTTTTGCACCTACCCACGGAAAAAAAAAAAAAAAAAAATTATCTCTCAGATGTGAACAAACTAAAATTCGTGCTTGTACATAGCCGTTGAGGTACTAACAGTTATTTGAATTTTAGACAGTTTTTGATTTTTATATTTTTAAGGATTACGTTAACAAGCTTGAAATTTTGGGAAATATATATATAGATGCAAAATTGGAATTTCGTTACCTACCGGCTACCGTTAAGGTACAGTTTAAAAGTTATCTATTAACAATAATAAAACTGCAACAGTACAATAACAAAATACAACTTTTTAAAACGCAGAAATCCATTTTTTAATTCTTTCTTCAAAAAAAGATGTTTGAAGGAAGTTTTTTAAATTAATTTTCCAAAAAAAATATTCAAACTGATGTTTTAAAAATTTTATGAAAGTTGGTATTTTTATATTTTAAATTTAATGGTCTTGGTAGTTTTAAGTTTAAAGTCTAGGAAGCAGATCACGCTAAATTTTCGGGCCCGCACATTTCTCTCCAAACATCAGCTTAAAACGTAGAAAATTATGACATCAGATTTCGGTGGAGAATATATCACAGAAAACAGCAGTTCTCTGAAAATAAATTTTACTCAAACATTTCAAAAAATTTTGTTTCAATACTTAAAATAAGGGCCAGTTTCAAATGTTCCGGTTAAATTATCAAAACAAAACATTTGTGTCATTTTGATTTAAAATTTCATTGAATTTTAAAATTTAAATTCAGTACGAACCACGACGGATCGATTTCAAGCGAAATTAAAAAAATAACGATGGAAACTGATAGCCATAACAGTTAGGCATTCAAACTGTCTACTCCTCAACGTTGCAACTATGATTTTGGCCTAGAAACAATAACTGAAAAATAGAATGGCTGTTCGGACTTACAGAAGAGAAGAGAGACCACAAGAGTTGTTCTTATGCATATGTGATGTCGCCCCCCACAGAACATTTCGGACAACCGCTCGGCGCTTTCACTATTCTCAAACGTTCAAGAATGCATTGCGCCTTATAAATTTTGAATATAATTGAGATGTATGTACATATGTATATGTATGTACATCATATTGAAATAGATGTATCTAATAAATAATAATATATGCTTCAATGAAAATATAATGTGCATAATTCTTAACATGTCATTCTTCCGTTTATGCATTGTTTAAAAAAAAAAACTACGGGATAGACGGATATAGCAGTGGCCTAATTTGGTTGAGTGGCTTCCCTTTTTTTTGTAGGATATTTATACAAATTCATCTTGCAGAAATTCAAATAAATCCATAAATTTAGGACCCTACTGCATACGCTCTTTAAGGAAAAAATGGCCTGAAACTATATTTTTTCCAAAAGCTTCAAATTAAGACTTTTTTATCTTCTGGATAAAAACTTTAACAGTCACTTGAACCGGCGCGCGGTTAGGCTACCCGAAGCTTTATCTGTTGGATATCACTATCCGAGACATTTGAAGCCAAAAGTTGAAGTTTATCTTGCGGATAAGTTCCTGATAGGCTATCCGAGACTTTAACCGGAACATTTGAAACTGGCCCTAAATCTAATAAAATAAAATTGATTTTTTCTTTAAATGGATAAATCCTTTGTCCTGGAACATTTCTAGTCTTCTATTCGATTTTCACAAAGTAAAGTTAACATAAATTTTAATAGCGAAATACCCTGTCACAATTTAATTTTGCTCGAGAAATAATGTGCCGGACAATTATTTAATGTTTTTAATTTTAACAGATGACCGCTGTACGAACATTTGATTTTTTAGCTGGAGCTACGCACCTCTCGAAAAAAAATGGTTGGCTTTATTTTAGCTTGGCTAAATTTTTGAGAGAAATTTTATGGGAGCAAAATTTCAGCTTGATCTGCGTACTAGGTTTAATGTAAGAAACTATTTGGGTGTGTGTATTTTAGATTTTTGAGAAAAATGAAAATTACAAAATCACTCTTTTCTTAGAATAATCTTTGTATAATTTCCAATAATTTCAAGCATTCAAACCCAACCCTTAAACAAAAATAAAAATCAAAAACTGTAAAAAATTCAAATAGCGGTTACGTACCTCAAAACGGCTATGATTTTTAGTTTGTTCACATCTGGGGAATAAAACATTTCTAACGATCTAAAGGGCTTTCAATCTGGCAATACTTTTTTCGGAGTTGGTCTTTTTGACAGCTGTCACTTGATTTATGCTCAGTTTAGTTTCCCATTTCATAAAGAATAGACTTAAGGTAGAACTGTTATAATAGTCGGAAGGGCACTGTAGCTAATGTCAAAAACCAACGAAAAGTAGCTTTCCGTACCGTCAGAAGGGGAACACACCCATAATGTAACTATCATCTATCTCTTTTTGGCATTCTTATTTCACCAAATGTCAGTTTTACTCAGGAGCGCACCACACTTCCGTTACCAAAGTTGAACGAAACTTGACGAAGCCTTTCACCCCGCAATTATAGCCGCGTCAAATGCTTTCATTGTATTCACTGATTTTCTTCCGACCACTTAAGTGCCCCTCCGAGCATTATTGTTCTAGCTTTACTCCTGAACAACGTTTGCAAATCGTGCAAATTTATTACCAAAATAATGGATCGGTTCGAGCGCTGCCGCTGCAATGAATAATGAGGCCGGCCATAATGTTATAGTCAATATATATAGAACGCTATAGACCAATGATTATAATGACTTTTTTGTGCCTGAATTGGAGGATGTTGATGTTGACGACCTTTGGTTCCAACAAGACGGTGCTTCATGCCATACAACACGTTATTGCTGACATACGGTCCCAATTGCTGCAAAAAAAATTGGGCCTCTCGGCTGGAATTCGAGCTAGCCGCGGTGGCCACTTGCCCGAAATCATTGTTAAAACATAATGGCAAACTTTTATCTTTATAAAATATAAATAAATAAATTGGGTGGCGCAACAGCTCGTGCAGAACCAGGGCCTAGTGACTTACAACTCTCAACCATTCCTGTGTGCGTGTTGTTGGCAGAAATGGAGGGGACCTACAATTTTTGTTCAAGTACGAACGGCTAAATGAGCAGCACTTATTCATGACAAGTAAACTCTTGGAGGATTTGTCAGTTCCTCGCAAGAGGCAGTACCTCGGATAAAACATTTCTGTTTTTAGGTGGCACGGCTGGGAATCGAACCCACACCTTCGGCATGACAGTCCTACGCACTAACCATCATGCCACGAGGTACAACTTTATCTTTATAATAAAGGTAAATTCTTGGCCATAACATTAAATTATGTGCGTTTTCTTTCTTTTTGAAAACCACATGTCTAAAAAAACACCTCTTAAAATGTATGCCCATCCGCCCAACATAAACTTAATAAATGGTACGGAAAGAGTTTGTCCTTCACATATTGTTAAATGTAATTGGTATTTTCTTGTAAACAATTACATTTGTGTGTAATGATTACAAAAAAAGTAATCATTACAGGTTTTTTGAATTACATTTTTCAATTACATGTAATTTGTAATTGAATTTTGCAATCACAATTACAAGTAATTAGTAATTGAACTTTTTCAATAACGAATTACATGTAATCGTAATTAACTTTTAGCACGCTTTTATTGATTTCGGATTTATGAATGTATGTATGTATGTATGTACGCATGTAACGGAATCTTTGGACGTGATTTTGACCCACTTCAAACGGTCAGATTTGATTCAAACTTTGCACACTTGTCAAAGACCGATGAAAATACAATTATTCGATCAAAATATCCAATTATCCTGATTAGGTTCGCCAGTTATCATAAAATTCTTTCGGGATTCTTTGCGTGAGAGTAAGAGAAGTTACGTTTGCGTGCAGCTCCAGACTTACTCTTTGGTTTGGGCACTTGGCTTAGCAAAACGGAGTAGAGACTTTCTAAATCGAGATGCAACTGTTAACACATCTGTAGACTGTTGCTTAATAGCAAATCGAACTAAAAAGTGAAAAACAAATTATTGTTTAAAAAACACACTTTTAGAGTTAATCAAACTAAAAAGAAAAAAGTAATTCTTGGCCTGAGAATAAAATTACTGACGAGAAAATTTAAGTCACTGTTCTAAATGCGTGGGGTGCATTCGTTGACATATATTTAAACTTACTTTGCATTTCGGAATGAAACCCGTGAAAAATTATAACGATTGATTCCGAGCTCTAAATTTCGA
Organism: Dasysyrphus tricinctus; assembly: GCA_963921185.1. NCBI lineage: Eukaryota > Metazoa > Arthropoda > Insecta > Diptera > Syrphidae > Dasysyrphus > Dasysyrphus tricinctus. The sequence goes on along the minus strand of OY992532.1, from coordinate 14,327,564 downwards.
TATTGCCATTTTGAACTTATTAGGAAAATGGTTAAAGAAGCATAAAGTAAAGGGGGGGCCTTTCGGGGGTAATTTTCAGTAACCGAAAAAACAATTCAGACAGCCCGGACTGGAAATCGAACCCAGATCTATTGGTTTCGAGCCAAGGACTCTTCCAGTTAAGCTATCCGAGACGCGTACCGGAATTATATTTCAGTCACCTATATAATTTCCTGCTCGATATGCAGAGTTAGTATTAAAATGTCATACAAGGCACCCCACCCTTTTAGAACAGTGACATTAATTTTCTCGTCAGTAATTTTATTCTCATGCTAAGAACTATTTTTTTACTTTTTAGCTTGATTAACTCTAAAAACGTGTTTTTAGTTTTTTAAACTATAATTTATTTTGTAATGATAACTACCCAACTCTGCTGAGTACTATGAGTAATCGATTCAACGCCACCGATCTTTACACTTGGATGTATCGTTTGCCAAATTTGCTAGTCTTATCCATTTCTGTTTAAAGTTGCACAACCTTATTAATAACTTCGTTTAAGCGATGGAGTAAAATAACTCTGACCTTACAGCACCTCTCATATCCTGAAAGTTTGTTTATAAGGAAAATTCACGAGGAATAGAGTACGCTAAAACTGGTTCATAGGAGGAAGAAAGCCGGAGTAAGGCCGTTTGAGTTTCTAAATGTCATTTTTGACGACATCATGTGAAATTTACAAAAAAGTGTACGAATGAACATGAATTTTGCTAACCTTTTTGTTACTAAGAACATTTTCTTTTATTTTACTTATTGAATAATTAATTCGCTTAGCAAAATTCCACCAATAATAATAATTTATTGAAATGAAAAATTGTCGATATCACCTGGGGTTTGCTTACGATTTTAACAACCAGAGTTTTAGATTGATCCTTTTTTGGACATAAGGAGGTCGTATAGCTAAAACAGCTCTGAAAATATTTTATAAATGAGCATTTTTTTGACGTGGATTTGACTTGGTTTAACTATTCAGAGTATTTTTGAGATCTAATAATTAAGGCTGTTAAAGGCTTGCAAAATTCAACTCCTTCAAGAACTTTAAATTTAAAGAACTTAAAGAATGTTTGTGTTATTTATGATAAAAATCCTTTTATTTTTAATTTTCACTGAAATTGAAATTGCATTGAAATATACTTTTGTACTGAGAATTTGCAATTTTCAGACTGAGATTTATTATAGCAGGAGTTTATTTTGTATGCAAACCATAGAAAGGTTGACAGTTCAATGTTGTAATCAAAAGGTTAATTGTAAATAATTTACTAAATGCAAATAGAATAATCCTCAAAAAACCTTTAGTTTTTGCACAGTGAATATAAAAAGAATTATAAAAAACAAGCACAAACAATGTTCAAAAGCCAATGTTCATCGTAAGCAATATATGTTTCGATTTGTTTGGCTTCCGCAATGGCAATATGTAAAATATATCCTCGATACAGCCGGTCGGTAGTGCTATTCAAACAAAAATTATGAGACTATAGAATAATTTGAATTTTTTCAGTAGCAGGAAACATTTGGGCACGAATAATTTTTTATTGACTAAGTTGTGTAACAAAAAGAATTTTTTAAGTTGACTGCCTTCTTTTTTGGAACGGAAATATTTCATTGGCTATTTTTATTCCGAAGGACATTCAAAAAAGTTATTTAGTATACAAGTAGACAAGCTAAGTACATAAAACATAAGACTAAGAGCTAACAGTTAATTTTTGGAGTAATAGTTGAATAGCGAAAATATGAATATGAGTGGTTTCATCGTGAAATCGAATAAAAAGACAGATACCTCATTTACATTTAACAGATTAACGCTACTGAAGTTATAATCAAAAGAAAAACAAGACATTTTTGGTGTCAAACTTATAACCTTACACTTGTCGATATTCAACGGTAAATAGTTTAAGTTGACACCATTATCGTAAATAAGACAGTTTGAGTAATTTAAGACTGATGGGAGATCATTTATAAATAAAATAAATAGAATTGGACTCAAGTGGCTCCCCTGGGGAACTCCAGAATTAACAATAAATTTTTGAATGATGATTGTAATTAAAATTTACAGACTACGATCTGTCAAGCAAATTTACGATTTTAGCCAAACAATGAATTTAACGCTTAAACCAAGCTTGCTCATTTCTTGTAACAAATCTTGGTTTGAAAGTTTATCAAATGCTTTGCTGAAATCTGTAACAACACAATCCGTTTGTATATATTGTATATATTTTATTGTAGCGGTAATATGACATTATTTTTTCTTAAATCTATATTGCACAATTTACAGAGATTGGTATATAAACTACCTTACTACTGCCAAGTAAAACGTTTGATTATAAAGAGATGAGTTGAATGAAATTATCGAATTGAAGGAAAAGCTACAGTTAAAACCTTCATTAGAAAAACAAAAAAAATATAAAGACATATGAATATATAAATACATAAATAATTCAAATAGAGACGAAAATTATAGAGGTAGAGAGAAAAGATGGCTTGCGCTAAAACCAACAATGAATTTTCAAAAATAACTTTTACAAAATTAACGAACAATTATCAGTCTTAGTTTAGGTAATGAATAAACAAGTTTATAAATAAATAAATAAATAAATGAACGAATAAATTAACATATAAATAAATAAACAGATAAGTTGAGAATAAATAATTGTGCGAAATAAATTAATAAATTAACATTTAGATAATAAACAGATAAGTTGAAATAAATAAATAAATAAATAAATAAATAAATAAATAAATAAATAAATAAATAAACAAGTAAATTAATAAACAAATTAATAGGACAAACATTAATCAGTCTTCCTTAAAAAATAATACATAAATAAATAAATAAATAAATAAATAAGTAAATAAATAAATAATATCGTCCCCTGATTGCAAGAACTAGGTAACTCAATTTTCAATTTTTAAAATATGTCGGCAAAAATGGTATTATTAAGAACAGTTTTCAAGATTTTTCGTCCAATTTTTTTCTATTCTAGACAATTATAGAATATTTCTGAAGTGTAAGAAACATAAAAATTAAACTTTTCCTCGTTCTCTTGTAATTAGGCATCTATGAACGTTGCTATCTCCAAAAATTATAAAATTGAGTTACCTAGTTCTTGCAATCAGGGGACGATATATAATAAATAAATAAATCAATAAATAAATAAATAAGTAAATGAAAATAATAAATAAATAAATAAATAAATAAATAGATAAATAAATATACATAAATGTAAAATTAATTAAATTTTTGAATAAATAAATAGCAAAAGAGAATAATTAAAACAAAAATCAGTCTTAGGATATTACTATAACTAAGAAGCTAAATTTGAAATTAAATCATTGTCAGAAGTAACACAAGAAATGATATATTTTTCTTTTAATTTCAAAATTCTATTTGCAACATATTCAACACTAACTAACGTGTGCAATTCATTCGTTGAGTATTACCAAGGAAGGTTTAACATCATTTTTAACAACTTGTTTTGCGATATTTGTAGCTTTAAAATATGGCTTTTCGCACAATTTCCCCAAGCTGGTGATCCGTAAAACATGATTGCTTGAAAAATTACTTTAAAAATAATGAGTTTATTTTCTTGGCTTAATTTTGATTTGCGATTGATTAATGGATAGAGTATCTTAATAGTTCTGTTTATCTTTTTTATAATTTCCTGTACGTGATGTCCAAAAGCTAATTTGCTATCCAAGTGAACGCCAAAGTATTTTGCACTTGATTTACAATCGGTAACTACACCATTCATTGAGAGCGAATTACTTGGCATGAAACAGGCATTTCTTTTTCGAGTGAAAAAGATAGCCTGAGTCTTCGAAGCATTTACTTTAATCTTCCAATCGTTAAAATAATCTTGTAGTGTGTTTAAGGCAGATTGCAGATTGGTTCCAATGATGGAACCAAGTGAATCCGAAGAAAAGAAACAAGTATCATCTGCAAAAATAGCTCTATCGCAGTTTTGGATGAAAGGGAAGTGTGATGTAAATACTGAATACAGGATTGGACCAAGAACAGATCCTTGAGGGACTCCTGCAGTGCAGGAAAAGGTTTCCGAAATGCTATGATTAACACACACAACAAAACATCTTGACGATAAAAAGGATCTAATAATTTGTATAAGGTGCATGGGAAAGTTAAGCATCAAAAGCTTGTGCTAAAGTCCATCATGCCAGACAGTATCAAAAGCCTTTTCAACGTCTAATAGTACCATACCAGTACTTTTTCCTCTGGTGAAATTTATTTTTATGTTTTTTGTTACTCGATGTATTTGGTGAACCGTGCTATGGAATGCACGAAAGCCAAACTGCTCTTTAGGCAAAATATTATTTGTCTTAATGTGATCCATAAGTTTATTTTTGATCACTTTCTCAAAGCACTTGCTTAGAGAACTAAGTAAACTTATAGGCCGGTAACTTAAAGGCGTGGAAGGAGACTTTCCTGGTTTGAGAATCGGAATAATGTTAGCTTTTTTCCATTGATCAGGAAAGTAACCCAATTTTAAACATGAGTTAAATAATTTTTGCAAAAAAATTTTTCCAGACTTGGGTAGGTTTTTCAAATATAAATTTCTAATATTATCAAAACCAGAAGACTTACGAGTTTTTAAACAAGAAAACGCATTTTGAACTTCATTTATGGAAATGTATTCGTGATTATTGTTAGCAAATTCGTAACTAGAATTAATCATATTGATAGAATGTGAAACAAGAGATTCGACATTATTATTTGATCTGAAATTATTAGTTAACATATGATTTTCAGTGAAAGTTTCAGCTGAAGCATTTTCCTTTTCTGTTTCAGACATTATAAGCAATCCATTTTCAAGTTTCAATGAAGGAATATTGAATTAAGGTTTTTTTATTACTATTACAATATTCCAAAAAGGTTTGCTTCCTTTCTCAAGCACACTCAATTTTTGATTCCAGACTCGATTTCTGAAGTTAGCTATTCCTTCTTTGATAATATTAGTTACAATTTTCATTTCAGTTAAGTAAATATTATTTCTAGTCCTTATCCACCTTGTTCTGTAGCTATTCCTTATTTTAATAAGCTCAACTAGATTAGGAGATAGAACATTCGCGCTATTTAACCTAACTTGCTTTAAGGGAATAGATTGATTAACACTGTCCATTATAGCGGTTGTGAATGATGAGACATTTTCATCAATTTGTGATTTGCATATCTCATTGGTATTTAAAGTTGGAATAATTCTTATTTTTTGTCTCTTAAATGTAGCCCAATTTGCATTTTTAAAGTCAAAAACTTCGTTTCTTTTACAGACTGGCGAGGAAAATGTGTTGATTACTACGGGAAGGTGATCAGAACTAAGTTCGTTTAATACCATAGGTTGGCTAAACAACCCCGCTGTATTAGTCAAGAAAAAGTCTATCGTTGACGGCTTTACTCGGTTATATGGAGGATAATGTGTAGGGTGAGGGGGAAACAAAATATCAAAAGGATGTCTTGTACTTAGATTTTCAAGTATATTTCCCCATGCATTGGCTCTGATGCATCCCCAATTCCTATGTTTGCAGTTGAAATCGCCTCCCACTAGAAAAATATCGTTTGTACTTAGGTACCAGTTTACGCAAATCGTTATTCAAATCAAATTTTTTCTGGACTGAAACAGAACCACCCGGAAAGTATGCAGCGAAAATTTTCAATGAAGAGCCATTCGAAAATGGAATTTCAATACCAAGACTCTGTATATTACTTTAGTATTAATAATTGGAAGTAGTTTATGTTGAATATTTCTTTTAACAACCACGGCAACACCGCCACCCCTTCTCTCTTCTCTATCTAGGCGATAACAAAAATAGTCTCTATTCGATAACTTATCATTAATACAAAGCCATGTTTCTGAAATTAAGCCTCCTATGTCTACTTTATGTTTGCTCAAAGAGCAAAGAATTCAATATATTTACATCGAATGCTTTTAGCATTCCAACAAATTATTTTCATAGATGTCTCACTCATTACTGGGACTTATACAAATACTTAATAGCTAATTGTGCAATTGTGTTGAATTGATCAGCTTTACTGTTGCATTTACCAAGAAGCGTAATCATCTCAGCAGTTAAAGCATTAATCTCTTCCATAGAGAAAAGGTCATTTACCTTCTGTGTTCCAGCGTCGCTGTTGATGTTGTTGGTCCACACATTGCTTTCGGCTGCAGTTGACACCGGTAAATTTTGCGTGTCAGTGGGAACCTTATGGTGAGGTTGAAGTGGGGGAAAATCGGTGATATTATGTACATACATTTGGTGTGGTTTCTTTAATATTATGGTTGTCGATTGTCTTTTATTTTTTGCAGAGAGCTTCGCTCTTAGTTCAAAAAAATTCTTTCTACTCGGGCAAGCAGGATCAGTTGAAATGTGCGTTTCATTGCAGTTGGCGCACTTGATGTTCTTAGAGCTGCATTTGCTTGTTTCGTGTGGCTCGGAACAGATCGCGCAATGAGTTTTGATGTGGCAATTTTTTTCGTCGTGGCCGAACATCTGACAATTGAAACACTGTGTAAATGTTTGTGCTTTTCGTCTTGCAAAATCCCATTTTATTTGAGTTTTGAAGACAGATTTAATATTTTTCTTAAGATCAGCTAGCCTCACGGAACCACTTTCAAGGAACACAATATAAAAAATGTCAATGAATTGGCTGTGCTATTTTTTGATTAATTTTATGTTTTGGCACCTTAAACCGAGAGAATTTAATTCAGTTTTTAATTTATATATTGGAACTTCATCGAGTCCATAAAGTACAACTTTTAAAGATCTCACTGATGGAAGGTCGTGCGTAAAAAATTGCATATTTTTAGATTTTAATGCTAAACAGACCTTCGAGTGATCATCTCTGTTTTCACAATTAATTTTAATGCCAATTGAAAGTTTTTTTAATGCTATAATCTTTAATTTGAATGTCATTAAGAAAAGAGTGAACATTTTCACAAGTTTTTTGTAGAACACAAATTGAAGGAATTTTAATCTTTTTTACAGTTTGGGTTATCACATCATCACATTCAATGTCTTCTGGTTCGGGCATACATTGCAAGGGAGTGTAATAACCGAACTTTTTTGAGTTAACGTATTCAGAATTCATTTTACGGGTTTTAGTGTTGAAAGACAAAATGTGTTCAACAGAAGAAGGTGATCGATTTCTTTTATGAATTTTTGCTTTTATTTTTGTACCGCACAGGTGAGAATGTCTGATCAGATCAGATTGCCGATTGGTACTCACAATCAGTTTGTTTTTTATTTTTAAACGAATCTATATAAGACTCCGCTAGCTTTATCAGAAAAGTGACAGTCGAACGGCCTTTTGACAAACCATGCTGATTGGGAATGAGAAAAGATTTAGTTTAGAAACTTAATGATTTGCAAGCAATTGCTTCGAAAAGAGGACAGTTTAGCTTATGGGCGCTAGTTATCAGTTTTATCTTTCCCATCCTTTTTTATGTAAAAGGATTATGAAAGATTGCTTCCACACATGAGGGAAGGTTTTTGAATCCTTATAAAATTGCTATCCGACTCCTTCGTAGTGCAACAGGGTGTGAGACAAGGGGATGTTCTATCGCCAATTCTCTTCCTGCTGGCGATGGACGACGTATTGACGGCCAGTGTTGGTACAGCTGAGCGACAGGGCATTCAGTGGAGACCGTTCGAAAGGCTCAGTCATTTAGACTATGCCGATGACATATGTCTACTGGCAAATAACATCAGTGGGCTGAACGGGATGTGCCAAACACTGCAAGTGAAGGGAGAGTCGAGTGGTCTAAGAATTAACAGCAAAAAGACAAAAATAATGCTCACAGGCCGCTCCACACAGCAGCGTATTATTTTACAGGAGACGCCAGTTGAAGTAGTGGAAAAATTTAACTACCTTGGCAGTATTGTTTCTGCTAACGGTGGTACGGATCTGGACGTTAAAAGTAGAATAAATAAAGCTCGTGCTGCCTTCGGTACTCTGTCCCCAATTTGGAAATCCAGTCAAATCTCCTTACGCACTAAGTTGAGATTCTTCGAATCCAATGTCAAATCCGTGCTGTTATATGCTTGTGAAACCTGGAAAGTCACGTCTACCATTTCGAAGAAATTGCAGGCTTTTGTGAATCGCTGTCTTCGCCACATCCTAAAGATTCGCTGGCCACAAATAATATCAAATGAGGAATTGTGGCGCAGGACAAGTCAAGAGCGGCTGGACGTCGACATAAGAAAGCGTAAATGGCGTTGGATTGGTCACACACTGAGGAAACCAAACGATGAAATTGCAAAGCAGTCCTTTGAATGGAATCCTCAGGGTGCACGGCGGGTTGGAAGACCAAGAACAACATGGAAATCAACTGTCTTAGCGGAAGCAGAATCCCAGAGAAAGACGTGGCCACAGCTTAAGTACCTTGCAGCAGACCGTGAAGGATGGAGACGTTTTGTTGACGCCCTATGCCCCAGCCGGGGTTACAGGACACGATGATGATAAAATTGTGCAAATGATTTTTGTAATTCATATTATTCCGATTTCTATGGAAAATTGTATCAGTACCTAATTAAGGGGTTTAAATATATTTTTATTTTGTTTAACGATATCAGACTGTAAGTAGATATGTGTATATGTATATGCAGCTGACTTTTAATAGGTATTTGTGTCACAAAATTTAATTTCCCAGTAGGAAATTTCGTCCTCAAGGAAAAATTTCGGTGAATAGCACAATGAATTCATGAAATACTTTTTACGAGGAACAAGCATGTAATGATTTCATTAGAAAAAGGTGTTGCCTTTTTCACCAGTTCATTATTTTCATGACATCACCCTTTCTTTTACTTGGTGCAAAAATTCAACTGAATTCAATGCTTCCCATGCAGTATACAATTTCATTGCAAACTATCATGCCTCGAGAAACACGAGGTTTTCAACGATGAATAGTAATGGACAGAGTCCTGAGCTTGTGATTTTTTGGTTTTCATCTTGTAAGATAAAGTTCACAGTAACTTCCCATAAGAAAATCAATGTTAGATGAACTGAAAATTACTCAAATTACGTTTGTTAAAACGTAAATATAACTTTTGGTTTGAAATGAGTACTTCTTTTTGGTTCGTTTTAATCTTAAATTAGAGAGTACACTACCGATGTTGATGATTTCACTAGATGATTAAGTAGGTTCCATTCACAAAGTGATTTCCTTGGTGAACATTCATGACATTTTTCATTTAAAAAAAGATAATGGCCTGGTGAAAAAGCAACTCCATGTACCTTAGTGATATCACTGATGTATATTCACGGTATGTTTCACCAAATGCAATTAATTATGGAATAAGCAAGTTACACCTACTTAGTGATTTCACTACTGAATATTCACCAAGAAAATCATACTTGGTGAACGCCAATGACAACCCCATGTTAATTTCCTCGATGATTTCACCTCAAATTCCTTGGGTGTAACTTCCATTCCTCGAGAAAATAGAAGGGGATTCCTTGGTGAATTTTTGAAAATTTCCCACTGGGTTATAATTTAACATTCTATTTCTGTTATGTATGGGTAAATGATTATGTTTTTTTTTATAAATAGAATATGTATTGGAAACCAAGAAAAGAAATACTTATATACATATTGTATAATACAAACAAAATGTGGGTGCCGCACAAAGCTGCACGTGCTTTAAATGGTTGTTTCCCTTTGACACAAATAAATTAAAATTAAACAAACAGATAATAAATAATGCATGACTTTTTTTTTAAGTGGTTTTAGAAGAAAGTAACAACTCAGGCAGTTATTAGCTACATTCTTTTGAATTTATGTTAATTTTATGTTAAAGTTTTTCGCATCAGGTGTGCTTATTTTATTTCATTTAATAGTAAACGTGAGGAAATCAATATCCTATACCTAAATATTTTTCGAACAAAAGGTTTTGCCACCTTAAAGATCAATAAATAAATAAGTCAAAGAAGGTCAACTATATTTTCAATAATTGGTCAGCCATAGAAAAACTTCAAATGAATTATTAAAGCTTTTCAATTTCATAAAAATGATACTAAGCAACTCATTTGTGGGATATTCGCATGATAGTGTACCATTCAAAAGGCCACTAAATCTCTCTTTTTAACTGGCTTAAGGGCAAGGTATTTTCATAGTTTTATTTTTATTTGAAAATTGAAAGGTAAAGCGATTCTCGCAGAATCTAATTTTTATATGTATACGTTGCCGTACCTCGTGGCATAATGGTTAGTGCGTTGGACTGTTATGCCGAAAGTGTGGGTTCGATTCCCTGCCATGTCATCTAAAACCAGAAATGTTGGTACTGCTTCTTGCGAGGGACTGACAAATTCTCAAGTATACTTGTCGCGAAAAAGTGCTTCTCATCTACGGACTCGGCAAAAAACTTTAGGTCCCCTCCATTCATGCCAACAACACGCATGCAGGAATGGTTGAGAGTTGTAAGTCACTAGGCCCTGGTTCTCCACGACCTGTTGCGCCACCCAATTTACTAATTTATTTTATGTATTTTTACAGGCACAATATTCATCCAACTCCGAGCTCGTTCGGAAGCTGTATTATGGCGGCGAATACGCAGTGGTCACGGCCGTACTCGATCGGTCGTAAGCAGTTTCTTGGTCATTGACCCACAGTGTCAGTAATTGTCAGTTTTGCGTCTATTAGCAATAGATCCATACAAGCACCGCTTCTTGGAAACGATGGCCGATTCGTTATATCGACTCATCCAGTTAAAAAGATGAATATCTCTTGGAATCTGAATTTGATTTCCCCAATCTAGATGTTTGACATTCAAATCACCGGCCATGAGAAAGTAATTTTCTTCCAAGTAGACATTCGAAAAGTTTTTTCAAGTTTTGTCAGTTGCCTGAGGTGATTCCGGTGCATAAGCCGCGATCACATACATTCGCTTCCCAAAGACAACACATTACAAATTATGGACTTAAACAGCTTCGGAATAACAGAAACTTTAGCATTAGGGCGGTAGTTTATGAGCCGTCGGATTTTCGACTCTTTTTTTATGAAGCAGTTTTACTAAAACACTTTTCCACGAAATTTAAATTTTGCATTATATCCAACGCTGGGTGGTGCCAGTGCGGTCTTCAACTAAAAATAATATATTATATAGGCAGGGGTTACAGATGCATCAGCGTTTATCATTTCTGAGGAAAAGATTAAGTCCAGTATTTTATCAAAGCGATTAGCAATTCTATTGAATTGACTAAGTGCACAAGAGGCTTAACCATAAAAAAAAAAAATAGTGAAATCATTAGCATGCGTTAACATGGGTTAACAGGAAGTAAACTGTGAAGTCTGTAAATGTTGGTCCATTGCAGGTTCGAAAGATTAAAGTCGACTAAGATCTGGAATATTTTATTCAAATCAAAATTTTAAATAAATTCCTTTTTGCTTTAAAGACTCATTGCTGATAATCACAACTTAAATATATGAGTTCGTATGAAAAAGGGGAATAAATTATTGTACGTAATAAATACAATACGAGGATAATGGCAAAAACTATTAATTTTTTCTTTGACAAAGTGGTTATTCGATATTCTATCGCTTTGGGTTGAAATTGAGTTATCTAGAATTACCTCATTTATAGTAAATCGTTGAGTCTACTAAGCACAAAGCTTTATTTAACAAATACTCAAAAAAATGTTTATACAGAATCAAATCTTTAAAATCTGGGTACAGGAAAATAATCGATTTAAATTCTATGTACACTGAGTTACAAGAAAAGTGGCGCACCTTGAAATTTTGCAATATTTTTAGGTGATTTAAAAAATCGTTTTTTTTTTTTTTTAATACAGCTTTGTTTATTAACATTAAAATAAGTACTTCATTTAAAAAAATATTAAAATAAGTCCTTCGTTAAAAAAAAAAACTGAAAAAATAAGGCTCTGCAGAAACAAAGCGGCATATTATCAAAATGATTGCAACTTAACAAAAATTATGACTGCGCCACTTTTTTTGTAACTCAGTGTATCTTATTTTCCTAATGCTCAAACGGTGTTAAGCATTTTAACCGCCTTGTCCCTTTAGTTCACGTGTATTAAAAAAATAAATTAAATCACTTAAAAAAAAATACATGATGCCATTAAAGAGCTGATGTACATTAGGGGTGTCGGAATTTTTTTTTATTTTTTATATTCAAAATGGGTATGGTGGATCTTGTAAAGGGTTTAGAAAGATGAAATTTTTATTCTGGGACATTTTCCAAAATCGAATTTTGAGACCCCGCGGCCGTTTTTAGGTAAAAAACAGCACATTTCGAAAAAATGGTCAGGAAAACCAATTAAATTTTCGTCGATATGTTGTCAAAATTACTTATAATGTTTTATTTTGGCTTCCTTTTCTCATTTGTATTGACCGAACAACAATTTAAAAATGCTGTATAGTGTTAAGAAAGCAAGTTTCAACCAATTCGAGCATTCCATTTAGAAGAAATAATCCAAAACGTCTAGAAAATCGATCTATTCTTCGGGGAGATTTAATGTAAAAAGTTATGTCATGATATTTTGACAAGGAGATTTTAACGCTATCTTCTTATCGAAAGGTTACAAAAGCAAAATAAAATCATTGTAAGTTACTGTGACCTCATATAATTTTGGTTTTTAGGGCCGCTTATTCGAATTGAGGTTTTTTAACCTAAAAACGACCGCGGGGTCTCAAAATTCCATTTTGGAAAATGTCCCAGAACAAAAATTATTTCTTTCTAATCCCTTAACAAGATCCACAATACCCATTTTGAATAAAAAAAATAAAAAAAAATTCCGACACCCCTAATGTACATACATTCATACATATATCTATGATACCTTTTATCCTAATTTTAGGCAGCTTAAGGCTATGTACGTTCATCATCACTCTCTCTTTAAAAATCGTAATCCTTAAATGCTGCGTATGGTCTGTTTTCTGTTTCCATGTCAAAATTTGATTCACTCAAACGAGAGTTTGTACTTATAGGGTGGCTTCCTCCGACGCGACGGTTAGGCACCGGCAACAGTCACCGTTATCCGTATCCCTGCATATAGATCGTGTGTAAAATTACTAACGTACCTAGCTTAAGTCATGTCAAAAAAACAGACACGTTATTAACTCCAGTCATATACTCATATTTTGAACAGCACCACAACAAGACCCAAGAACTAAGAACATTATTGTGCTTATTTCAATATAACATTTTATGAAGGTTCTATAGGTTCTTAAGATTTATGTGTTTATTTTTTAATGGTTAGGTTGGATAAAAAAAAAACTTTAAGTAGGTAAACAATGTTGAAGGAAGATTTGTATTCAAAAGAGTTTCCCAATAAAGTTGGGTCTATGTTGAAATGAAATAAAACAAGCTGTGTATGAGTTACTAAGGATTTTTTTTAAGGCCCTATATGTATGCCAATACAATACATATCCGTATGGAATATGGACAAATGCCCACCGCCGCCGCGGCTTTCCGTGTCACTACTGATCCAAGAGGTCTAATTTTCAATGATGTTTTCAGCAGAAACTGCATTTAATTGAATGACGTACGCTTGTTGATTGGTTGTTCACTGAATCGTTTGACTCATTGACTTATTATAATATATGGACTGCTAGTCGAATGTAGTTTCTATACAAAAGCTCTATAATAGAAAGGGATTTAGCTTTTCCTTAGCAACAGGAAGAACATGCGGCGAACAAAACAACTATTCTTAAAGTCCTGGAGCCAGCGACCGTTTTGAATGACTGATTCCAGTAAAACTGTCATTTTCACATATGCTTCATTTGGTATCACAGGTAAGTAAATCGCAAATCAGCGTGCTGGCAGTGGATGTGTCTGTAGCAGCCGCCCTAACATGTAAACAAATGTAAAAAAAAACTGATTTCAGAAAAGGTGAACTTTTGTGGACACGCTTATGAGGTCATAGGTAAACGAAAAAACGCAGTAAGCTGAACTTTGAGTGGGGAGATGTACGTCCGCTTTTCATGTAAGCATTACAAAGAATGCAAAATAAAAACTGATTTCAGAAAAGATGTGCTTTGGTGTAGTGATAGCTATTACGAAGATCTACACAAAAATATTACACCGCTTAGCACCCCTCAGCTTTCGATTTGAAATGCAGCGCTGCGCCATGGGCCCGAGTACGTTGCAATTTTTTTTTTGTAGAAAACGAGAACCAGGAAAGCTGAAATTTATTATAGTAATAGCATGAACTTCCAGCGGTGGAAAAGCCGTCCTATTTGGAGTTGAATCAGTTTTGTATTAAAAAAAAAAAATAAACGCGATTGTATGTAAAAATCACTTGAAATGCGATGCGGCGCATTTTCAACTCCGGCGACTTTTACACCGCTGGAAGCTCATGGTATTTTTTATTTTCTTATAACGGTTCATGTAAGATACCACTATGTCAGTGATCAAGTTTGGAGAAATCAGTTTTGTATAAAAAAAACGCCATTTATATGTATGTAAAATTCGGTTGAAATGCGATGATGTGCATTTTCAACTCAAAAGCAGACGGCTTTTTCCTTTCCTTAAGTTCATCTGACCACTTTTTTCTTTTTACTGGTTATGTTAACTATTACTACACGAATGTTCAGTTTTCCTGATATTTATTTTCTACAAAAAAAAGATGCAACGCACACATGCCTTGTATTTGATGCGCTACACCCTTACTGACTGAACAGAATGAAGACGGAGCTGCAACTGGAATAGCTGTCAACATTTTGAATACACACAAATTCAATGATGCGAACAGAATACGACGTAGCTGCAGACGGAGCTGCAGACGCAGCTGGACAAGTTGGCCAACTTTTAACTTTTACTTGCAGCTTTTTTGACGTTCTAAAATTGCGAGCAAAACGAAGTGTTTACATGTGGGTTAAAGTGATTTTCAGCTTTCCTGGTTTCCGTTTTTTACACACAAAAATTGCAAAGTACTCGGGCTCATGGTGCATCACTGCATTTCAAATCAAAAGCTGCGGGAAGTCCCCCGCTGAAAGTTAAGCGGACTGGTATTTTTGTGTATATGTTCGTAAAAGCTATCACTACACCAAAGTCATCTTTTCCGAAATCATTTTTTTTCGCATTTCTTGCAATGTTTACATGAGAAGCGGACGTACATCTCCCCACTCAAAGTTCAGCTGCGTTTTTTCGTTTACCTATGACCTCATAAGCGTGTCCACAAAAGCTCACCTTTTCTGAAATCAGTTGTTATTACAATTTTGTACATGTTTGGACGGCTGCCACAGACACACCCACCGTAATCAGTATATACAAATATAGGTTTTTCTGGCTATTGGTCATTGAAAACGGTTGCTGGCTCCCGGACTATTGCGTCTCTGGACGGTGTTTATACTACGTGAGGTGACTCATTTTGACGTCTCTTTTTATCTCATTCCTATTTATTGGAAAGAAAGAGATGGCGAGGTGAGGTAGAAATTTTCAAAAAATTTTAAACTTCTGCCTCACTTGGCCATATCTTTCTTTCCAAGAGATTAGTGTGAGATAAAAATTAGAGACGTGCTGGTATGCCCACCGTAATGTGTGTATATCACTGTATCATTTTTTGTAATTCAAAGTCAAAACATTTATTACTAAGCATATTGAAGAAAATAAGATATTAGAATCCTAAGCTAATTTTGCACTGTCAAAAAATGAGCAAGCGAATCCTTGTTTCCTTGGTAATTTTACAGTAAAACTGAGATATTTCGCTGAGAAATCCTGCGTTCACGAGACTGGGATTGCTGAGGTATCCGAGATATCATTTTCCTGAACATGCCGCAAATCATTTTATTTTATTAAAAAAATTCCAAAAACCAATCATGGAGCAGTTCAATCTTACAGGATATAAGTATTATAAAATCCTACTAATTATCCATCACAGGAAATACCATCATGCAATCATCAAAACATGGTACAAGAAATTGCAAAATGGTAAGTCAAAAACGAACTCAGAAAATCTAGTGACATTTAAATAAAAAGCCCTTGAAACTATCTTTTTCTTCTTCTGAACTCTGATAGGTACACATATTAAAGGTAATATCATAAGAATTTTGACTTTTGTCCAGTCAATATTTGTGGCCATAGGACGACCATGTAATCCGTCAAATAGTTACACATCAATGCCACAAGAGAACACCCATTTTGATAGTAAAGTTTTATTAGGCGTGTTCAGGAAAATGATATCTCCGACGGCTCAGTTTCAAAAACTGAGCAAGCGAATTTAATATTTTCTTTCCTCAGTTATTTGACAGCAAAATTTCTGAGGAATCCTGTTCACGAGACTGAGATTGCTGACGGCTCTGAGATTTCATCTTCCTGAACTCACCTATTATTTCAATCGTGCAACTTTTTCTGGTGATTTGACATAAGTGACTGAATAATAAACAACCGATTTGACAGACACCACCAAAAAACATGGCCATCTCAGACTGTCAACATCAACCCATCTCGATTGGCTGACCTTTACGTAATTGAAAATTTAGAATTCTTTTTATCAAAAAATGCCTGTTGGGTATGAGGAGTTTTTGCATTTAAAATTTAAATTGTTTAATGCGATGTAATTTCGTTGTGCATTGTTAAAAAAAAAACTGCAAGAAATTTTTGAGTTAGATTGACATTTTCCAAAAATTTTGGACTCGCATTAACAAAAGTGTTTCTTCAATGCGAAAAGTTTTTATATTGCTATAACATTTTAACAATTTTCGAGTTTGCACTAACATTTTTTTTTTTAATTCAAAATATTTTCATATTGCATACAAATTTTGTTTTTTTAAATAACAAATGCAAACATATTAAAAATGCATTTTTTCATCTTAAATCTGGGTATAGAACTGACACTTTAAAATTTCTCGATTGATCGTATGCTGGATAATAGAGATTCGATTATACATAATTATTTTATAAAAACGCACCCAGATTGCGTTGTAGCATTTTTTTGGCAAACCGCAAAACTTATTTTTACCTAATTTCACAGAAACACCCACAGACTGATACAAAAGATTTTTTGTTATTATTATTATATAATATTCAAATCTTAACTTAAATAAACTTACTTTACTGTCGGGCACGTGTCACAAAATACTCTGCGTATATGTAGTTTATAAATGAACTTTGACTTATAAATAGGTCCGTTCACAGAAACTTAGAAGGAAAGGGTAAGTTTCTGTGATTTTCTGCGCATTTTAGTCCAAAGTGTTGTGAAAGTTCATATAAAAAAGTTTTTGACAGAAAGTTGGACTAAAAATCACAGAAGTTCAAGGTAAAGGATCTCAGACCTAATGTTTCGTCACATTAAAGTGACGACTTCAAACTGCGGCTCCCAACTGGTGGTGGTCCGGGGACCCCTGGGGGATCCGCGAACACCTGCGGATACTTCTTATAAAAAAAAATACTTCGGAAATATGAATTTTTCAACAAATTTCAACTTGTAAGATTTATATTTGTAAAAGTAAAATGTTCGACATATTTTTATAAAATCACTAGATATTTATTCATTCAAAATCCTGTTTCGGTTTATGTACAAAAATACCCACACATGTCCGTATACAACTGGCTTTCCTTGTAGATATTTTTTTCATATTTGAATCAACTACAATTGCAATTACAAGGATCTGGGCAGTAAAAAATTGAAGGATTCGGCAAATATTTTCATTTTTGAAGATAAAATTTGTCACAATACAGAAAAATCATTGCATCAAACGTTCAACAGCACATCATTATTGGTTCTCTTAGCCAAGCAGAGTCAGATAATATTCGACAAATTGTTCGAAATCCTTTCATTGTGAAGGTAATTGAAATTCCCGATTCCCGAATTCAGGAAGAACTTATCGAAATTCAAAATGATCGTGGCTGCAAGGAATTTCTTGAGTCCGGAATCAGCCTGGAAGAATTTTGTGGCAAGAAAGCGAGGGCATATCCTAATCATCCAAAAATGCAATAAAATATCTCGTTATGTTTTCCACATCATATCTAAGTATGTGAACAAGAGCTTTCAGACATTTAACTGATTAAAAAAAAACTACGAAATCGCTTGATCTACAAAAATGACATGCGAATCGCATTGAGCTCAATTGAACCACAAATTCAAGATCTTTTCAAATCAATGCGTGCTCAAAAATCGATATTAAAATAAAGCTTATAATTGAAAAAAATATGTATTTTACTTTGAAGGAAATATTTGGGGGTTTGCAATTCCTCTAAGGGGTCCGCTAGCCAATCTGAGTTGGGAACCACTAATCGAATTGTTAAAAATTTAATAAATATAGTGGAAACAACGTACGAAAGTCGGGTACGTAACAGTGGAATGCCCCTAAAACCTTTCTCTTTTATCACTCATTATTACCAATATGCCTTAAGGCTTAAGTATCGCATCTGCAAAACGGATCTAAATGTATTTACTCAGCTTAACCGAAAAAAAATAAAAGCTGTTATGTTTTTAATTAAAAATTAATTCAAATTAGAAAAAATTAATAAAATAGTGAACTGTCTAGACTCAATGTAGATGATGCATGCAATAATACATAAAACCAGGTTCTGAGTTCTTGACTATAACCAAAGATAATATGACATTTTTTTATCATCTTTGCTAAAACCATCTACTCACTTCAACTTTAAGCTTTCTTAGAAAAATAAGAAAATTTTGTACATTCTTTTTTTAATATCAAAATTCCAAGAAATACTTAAGAGTTCTGTTAGTAAAGGTAAATTCTTTTAAAAGCAAAACATAATTGCTTATGTTTATATTCACAAACTGACAGAGATTAATTTAACCGAAATGAATTGAGAAAAACTAAATAAAACAATTATTATTTTCTACCTTGAAGGGTGAATATATTATATCCAAACAACCAAAAGACATTTTAACAAATCAATGGTCAACATTTATCAATTATTTCTTTGATCTAAGAAAACACAATGGTCGACTTTTGATATGAGAAAAATTAATAAATCAAAAATATTAATTCCCTCAAGGTAACGAAATGATTTTTTTTACTTACATTTTCCTTATTTGAAAAAATCCAATACAAATTTAAAATTCATTTTGAATTATTCCAACACTATCTATTTAAAGTTCAAACAGCCACAGCAGACGGAGATAGTGCAAGAGATTATTTCCTCAAACAGTTCTGCAGTTTGTTTTTTAATCCTTTTATAATCCGCAATGACAGCGACGACAACGATGTTTTAAATTGATGCTTCTCCTTGCAAAACACAAAAAAAAAATATTCGTTTAATTCACAGGGAAATCAATTCTTTTATTTTCATTCACCGAAAATTCAAAGAGTTAAAAAACAGAGAAAATAGGTTAAGGATATTTCTTTTCTTATTCCAATTGCATTCAATAGGATAATAAACATCTGCACATTGAACTAGAATTACATACACTCGCGCAAAATTAATTCCAGCAAAACACCAAACAAAAAAAAGAAGAACCAAATAAAAATTCCTCAATGAATTTGTCCTTAAATGGGTAAAAGTGCACACAACAAAAACAGCGACAAGGATCCTCCAACAGTGCCAACTTGTTTTCTTAGCCCAGTGGAACCAACTACCGCACAGTAAGAAGGCACGACAACGACTGACTAGAACCTGTTGAATCGTTCCTTGTTGACAGTAAATTTTCGCTTTCGCAGGACTTTCTTTTTGTCAGGTCGTTCGTTGTTGTCGTCATCCCACTTCTGAGCTCTGAAGTTGAGTCTTATGCTGACAAACATCTCAAATCTTTGTACAGTATGTCCTGACAGGGTGTCCCGAAGGATAGTTCTTGTCTTGTATAGCATTATTCTTTTTATTGAGGATGGATGTTAATGGGTGGAGTGGGCTAGAAACCTGCGCATCACCCATCAGCAGTTGTACAAACTACAAACATTCAGGTAGAATTCATTCATCATTATTGCGCGCTTATAGTGAGAGAGCCGAAGTATACTTTGTGTTGTTGAATCGAATGGATGTGGCTTTCCTCGATGATTTTTAAGGATATTAGCAATTAATTACAGAAAATTGCAAGGGTGGTCGATCGGATGAGTGTTTTAATTGCGGTAAAAGTGGTCAGAGCGGGGGAAGTAGTAGTAACCTGAGGCAGACACACCCACTTGTTGGTGTGCAGTGGTACATCAAATTGGTTGTGAAATGTTGAAACAAATTTCATTTCAGCTGTGGTGTGTTTTATTTTTTTGTATTGTTTTTGCATTTCTCTTTTATGCATTTGATTGTGGGATAAGAGTTCGAGTACACTAGGGCGTATGAGTAATATTTTTATTTACAAAAAAAAAAACGCAATACTGTAAGTAATTATTATAAGATTGGCATTTGGCATTGGCCGTATATACCAATTGAACCTTCATATACATATTTCCAACCCCACTTAGTCACAATAATTTAGCTATAGTGGTCAAAGCTAAGAAAAAAAATAGATATTTAGGATCAGATATGGGATAGTTTTTTGTATCATTTTGAATATTGTGTTCGTCCGGTTTGAATAGCTTTGTGGGAGATATAATCCAAGCAATATTATCCCAAGAAAAAAAAATTAATAAAATCCAATAAAAATAAATGCTGACTAAGACACTTTGGATGGCAGGACGCCTGCAAAAAAAGACCAAATTCCTTATGAAAAAGGTCTTTCTCAGGGAAAAAAAAAAATAAAATTACCAAACACAACCACAACAGATATTTTGGCTTCGTTATTCAAATAAGAGTGGCAAAGGTCTTTGCAACTATTTCAATTGGTGGGTGTTATAGTGAAATACCAACAGCGAAAACGAGGAATGATTTGCAGTATATTAAGCTAAAAATAGGATTAAGAGGGATTGGTTAAACCTTGGAAAGTATATAGTTCTTCTGATGCAACATGTAGAATAATGGTGAAGCTTGATGTGAAGGTGGCAGTAAAATGATGGAAAACATGAACTTTGGTCTTTTGGATTTGAATTGTTTCTAACAGTTTATATTTTTTAGATTTTGTATGGATACCATCAAAGTTCTACCAAAACATATCCACAGGATATGCTCTGCTGCTAATTTTCTAAGTTAAAATGGCCTTCGCTTGACAAAGTAGTTAAAAGGGTTTTCTCAATAAGGTCGGGGCGATATTGAAATAATTGAATAAAACAAGAGGTATATTAACGAGATTCATTTTTTGTTAGAAAGATCCAGGTATATTGTTATCGCTCAAATGTCCACCACGGCTTCGCATGGTGACATGGATCCAAGAGGTTAAATTATCACTGACTCTGCCATACACCTACTTACTTAAGGTGGCGCTTTAACTCCCTTCCTATCCCTCCTCACTAACCACTTATACCCCGGGGAGCGCAATGGATCCACTGAGATCCGAGTGAGATGGTGCGGCATGCCGTATTATCACCCCTTCCAACCTAACCTAACCTAAGGTGGCGCTACAGTCCGGGGTAGACGAGGGCCTCAACCAACAAGCCTCTTCGAACCGGCTTGGTCTCTAGCAAGCAGTCTCTAGTTTCACACGCTAAGTTGGTTGAGATCCTCTTCCACTTGCGTGCGCCACCTGTAACGCTGTCCTCCTTTACTGCACCGTCCCACGGGGTTGGATTCAAAGACTTTTCTGGCCGGAGCATTGATGTCCATTCGCTCTAGGTGACCCAGCCATATCAGTCGTTGGAATTATTCTTTGTTTGATCTCAGCGCTCCCTGGTGTTATTCACTGAGTTGATAGTGGAGCCTAGGTACACAAAGTCTTTCACAACCTTGAAACTATAGCTGTCTATAGTGACATTTTGTCCTCGATGTCGGTGTTGGGAAAGAAAGAATGTGCCTCTAGTATTGACGTGAGAGTTTCGCACTATTCTTTCAAGAACGATGTAGAAGAAGTCGGATGACAGCGTGTCGCCTTGTCTAAAAACTTTTTTGAAATTAATAGGTATCGGTGAGATCTTTACCGACCTTGATGGAGCAGCGTGCATTCTCCATCGTCATCGTGCACAACCGTGGACTAGTTTGGTAGAGATTCTAAAACTAGACAGTGCTCTATATAGGTCGTCTCTATAGATGTTGTCATTATTGGCTTTTAAATCACTCAAAAGGTGGTGGCTATCGATTTTAAACTCCTGGGTTTTTTTTTTGTTTTTGGTCGATGGTGGTTTCCTGACCTAAAGCCACACTGATATGGACCTATCAAATTGTTGAATAATGGCTTCAAGCGTTCACAAGGAACGGCAGACAAGATCTTGTACGCGATGCCTCTGTAGTTGGTGCAGTCCAGAGGATTGCCTTTCTTAAGGATTGGGCAAAAAATACTGAGGCTCCATTCATCGGACATATGCTTTCCACCGACCAAATTTTGTGGATGTGCTGGTGCATACTCCTTACCAATTCATCGCCAGCCACTTTAAATAGCTCGGCCGCAAGGCCATCAGCTCTAGCAGCTTTATTGAACTCAAGTTTAGATATAGCTATCTTCACTTCATCGAGATCGGGTAGAGGGAATTGTTGGCCTACGTCGGTCGTCCAGGTTGATTGGTGCAATCTGCATGGTAGCGGGATTCGGTTGCTCATCGCCGTTAAATAATAAGCATAAATGAGTTTACCATATCCTCAGCGTCGACTGCGATTCTACCACTATATTCTTTTGATCGTCCCTGCAGGCTTCGGTTCGGGCCTTGTAGCCCTGGGAGTTTCTTTTTACTTTTTGTTAAGAGTGCCGAACTTCATTCCTGCAATGGGACCCCTCTATTTCCGCAATCGCGCGCTTCTCATGCCCTTTCTTTCTCCTTCTTAGAAGCTTGTTTTCCTCCTCCTCTTCTGCTCGCATTCTTCGTTAAACCAGAGTTTCGTTGTCGTGGTCCTGCGAGGCTCAGTATGTCAGAAGCGGCATATCTGATGGCTTCCTGGTATTTCTTCCACTGGTTTTCGATACTTGCGAGAGACTCGTCGATCGGGAAAGGACTTGGCAATTTATTGCGGTTGTATAGCCGTCTACGTCGAGCTTCCTCACAGTATTTTCCTGTTTTGGCTTTGGTCTGGATATCCGTAGCATTACCTTGGCTACATTGACGTTGTGGTCCGAGTCAACGTTGGCTCTTCGGAACATTCGTACATCATTGACACTGGAGGAGTGCCTAGCGTCGACCGCAAGGTCTCTGGTTGGGGTTGATTGACTAAAAATTCGCCAGGAACTCACCATGTCCCCTTGTGTATATCTATAGATGTGGGAAGTAGTACTCACTGTACAGACTATTCCTTCCAGGATTGATAATTTTATTAATAAGGGTTGGTCAATATTGAAATTGAATAAAACAAAAGGTACTAACGAGATTCGTTTTTATTTGAAAGACCCACGTATGTCCAAATTCATATTTCAAATGTCCACCATAACTTGGCATGGTGACATGTATCCGAGGGTTTCAATTTTCACTGACACATAGATCCTGCTGAATTCAAGCGACTGCCCGGGTTATGTAATGTTGACTTTGAGGGCATTGGTCGATTTGTGTTAAATGGCATTGACCTGTGATGAGAAAACCCCAAAATAAAAATTTGAACGGCGTCAAATCACCGGTCCTTGGTGGCCAATTCACGTCACCTCCGCGGGAGATAACCTTTCCCTCAAATCTTACATGCTGAATGTTCTTAGTGGCATCAGCTGCGTGTGACTCGTAGTGCTGTTCTGTTGGAACCAAAAGATGTCGTTCACATATATATCATCTAATATGGATCAGAAGAAACTGTTTATCATCGATCGGTAGATGTCTCTGTTCACTGAACTGACAAAATTGACTACCTCAAGTTCTCCTACACACTCTCATGGGCAGTGGCAATGTATATAAATTCTATAGTATTCTCATGAAGAAAAAAAGCTCGTGGCCATCTATGCGTTCAAATGTAATACTAATTTTTGTTAAGGGATCTCGGTAAGGCGATCACAGCGAACCTATCGACCAAATGTCTACCTACAAAATCGTGTTTCATGAGAATACTAGATTGGATATACAATGGCAGTGGTGAAATTTTCTGCAGATCCTACATGCCGTTGACGTACATGTGTTCGCTGATTGTTCATTTAACCGGTTAACTTGAATTTGACTACCAAACGTTGAACAGACGCCGACTGAGAAGGAAAACCTACAAGACATTGACATTCGTCAAATGGGTTCGAATCATTACCACAAGAGAACATACCCATTTTGATAATTAAGTTATATCAATGACACGTGTTGCTCAATCATGTAATTTTCCATGGTGATTTGACATCAATCCTCGCGTTCCGATGTTTATTCGCTATGTTATCTAGTTATCCCAGAAATTTTGAGATAACGTGAGTTGTTGTTGGGTCAGCGGTCATCAGCTGTTTTTTAACAAGGGATCAGAGAATAAAATGAGTCGAGTAAAGTTCATGAACATTGAATACTCACTCGAAAAAAGCGAGTTCAAACAAACAAAGTCAACACAACCAAAATGTTTGTGAGTTTTCATGTTCATGAGTATGATGACTCGTAAGTCAGCACACTCATCAAACGAATACAAATGAGTATACGTTGCAACCGAGTTCAAATGGTTTCGAATAAAAACGAGTCAGGCGCTCGTGACCATATTGTTCGTGATCAGTATGATCAAATATACTCGAATCGTGGCGGAAGATGTGTATTCGAGGTCTGTTGATGACGATGGGTTGGCTAAGCAATTATGTGTGGATTGGTGGATGGTGGTTGGTTTTTGTGATATAATTTTAATTTCTTTTTTTTCAGTATTTCGACTAATAGTGAGAAATAGATGTTTCTCGGATTATGTGTTTTCAAAATAATAAAAATAGATGAAATGAAATTTGTTTAACTTGTTTTATCTAACTGAATTAAAAAAGTATAATGATATCCAAGCTAAATAAAATGAAAAAAAAAGATATAAGAGAAGAAAATGAATAAAAATAAATAAAACAAAGGAAAAACTAATAAAAACTTAAAAGCTATGAAACTTTTTTTAAATAATAGTTTAGATATATCTGTTTAAAAAGATTATAATGTATTTTAGAAATTAAATTATTTTATTATTAAATTGTTGATCCTCTTTAATTGCCGTCGTTGAGTGAAATAGGATTTATCTTCAAATTGGAATTCGCGTCGAATTTTGTCTGGCATGAGATGAAGTAAATGGTTGATCTTCAACATTGCCAACAGATGTAGAATGCACTGTCGGAACTATAGACTTTATATAATCATATATTTCCATTTTCTCGATTTCCGAAAGTATTTGCAATAAAATGCATGGAGGATATAAAAATGTTGCAGCTTTGAAAACTATTTGTTTATATATCATTTTGACGGCGTTTAAAAATGACCAACGTACAAACAAAAGTACCTAAATAGTCTTTTTAAAAGAATGACTTAAAACCGCAATATCCCAAACTTTCATGTGGCATTCGTGTGTAGGTATATTATATACCTTACTTACAAAAAGGCATTTGTCGCGATATTGATGATTATGTGTCACATAATTGCATTTCCTATAAATCGACCCATTCATAAATCCAAAATAAAATAAATCCTTTTTTAAAATAAATCCAAAAATACAGCACTATGCATACCGCATTTTTATTAGGGTCGCATACCTATATTATTTACATAAATACCTAATCTACATAAGTACATTTGTCGCAGATATTGACGATCATGTGTTGCATCTTCCTACCGACCCAATAAATCTATTCAATAGATACAAACAAAAAAACAACAGGAACAAGTTTACTTCTTGCAAAATTGCAAATTGAAACCACCGACCATAGAAACAATGAATAGATAAAAATAAATACATATAGAATCTATCTACCCGTCCACAAACTATGATGCAAGACCAACGACAGATCCACGATCACATTGCCTTTGGCTATTCATGAATCATGATGTTCACGATACTTTCGAATACCCATTTTCTTTCGAGTATACTCGCTTTGTTTTGAGTACCCGAAAATTGTTGCAACTGTTCATGAGTAATTTTGATTGTGGATATAAAAGGCATCAGATACTCATGAGTTCGATCAATTTGTTTGACTTGACTTATGAGTATTTTTACTCGTGGATAAAATGACTTACGAGTATAGAGGCGGGACGATCGAGTATGAACGATCATAAACAGAAATTGGATTTTGTTCGAACTGATTCGAACACGCTCATTTTAATCTCAGCAAGGGATTACAACAACACAAAGCTATCCGGATAACTGAGAATAACCATCGGAACGTGCCCAATGATAGGAATTATAATAGCCATTCCACACTATCCCACTGAGTATTAACACATGTCAAAAAAGTGTGAAGAAAGCATGTAGATATAATAGTGTGGAAACAAAATATGAAATTTCATCACACACAACTTGACAGCGCATCCGACACGATTTGACATGTGTTAATACATGAAGATCGGTTCTAAAACCATCACACTTTCTATCCCACTTGGGCGTTTGATGTTATGGTGAATCTGAGTTTTTGATGCAAGTGTGGAAGGAAAATATGAAAGTCAGTTACATCACACAAATTTGGCAGTCGTATGAAATTTCTTCCCACTTTATTCTGACATGTGTTAATACTTTGTGGGATAGTGTAGAGGTACTTTAAACCAGCGTTTCCCAAAGTGTGTTCCGAGTTTTCAGGGTTCCACAAATTTCTTGAAGAATAAACAGTAAAATACAAACAATAAAAGACAAAAAATTAAAAATTTCCACAAAAAATAAATTGAACATTTTTTTAAAAGTTTATATTTTTGAATCGAAGTGTGAACTTCAAGGTCATAAACTGTTTCATGATTAAACACATCATTAATTGGGGAAAATGTATTGATATATGCAGCGATGGAGCCGCAGCAATGGTGGAAAAGATTAAAGGGGTTGTTTCAAATATACTTTGCTCCTAGAAGTACCAGCAGTCATTGTATTTTCCATCGTTATGCACTTGTTATGAAAAGAATGCCAACTGATTTAAAAAAAGTTCTCGGTAAAGCAGTGAAAAAAGTAAATTTTGTAAAGAGTCATCCTCTCCAATCGAGATTGTTTAAATTAGTGTGTAAAGATATGGGAAGTCAGTACGAATCGCTTCTTCTTCATACTGAAATCTGATGGCTTTCCATAGGAAAAGTTTTATCCAGGTTATTTCAACTTCGTGATGAGTTAAATGTGTTCGAACTGGAAAAAAATATGTCTTCAACTGCAAACCTCTTTGATGTATTGCATGATGATCAATGGATTACAAAATTAGCTTACCTTGCAGACATTTTCGATAAGATCAACAAAACTTCTACAGCTCTGCAGGAAAAATCAATAACAGTATTTTTTGCGAGAGACAAACTGGCAGCTTGGAAATGAAAAATTAATTTCTGGCTCTTAGTCCAGTTTATTTGTGCTTAAAAAGGCTCTTTGCGAGCAAATTGTGGGGAATTTGAGATAATCAAATCTAAATATTTAAAAAAAATGCATTTTTTATGCAAATTCAAAGTTATATTTTTTAGAGGCATTTTTTTTCGAAAAAATGTTTATGGTCATTCTGAAGTGTGAACATTTTACTTCAAAATTCTATTTGAATCTTTCAAATACCTCCGTTCGTCTTCGAGAACGTTGGTTTTCGTCGACTACCTTATTCGAAAAATCCAGTCAATTTGTGCTCAAAAGGAAAATTGTGGTATTTTTCGAATTAGGTAGTAAAACGAAAACCAACGATTTCTCGAAGACTAATGGACGTATTTGAAAGATTCAAAAAGAATTTCGAAGTAAAATGTTCATACTTCAGGATGACTATAAACATTTTTTCGAAAAAAATTACCTCAAGAAAAAAATAATCCCCAAATTTGTATTAAAAATGCATTTATTTTTAATTTTTAGATGTGAATAGCTACCTCAAAAACGTGACGTGATAGAGCAATATTAAGGCCAGATTCGAACTCAGCGCGTCAAAGATCATCAGAAAAGTATGTCTTGGTTCATGTTACAGACAATAATTCAAATTTTGTAACACAAAGTAATTTCTTAGAGCTTTCGAGTGGATTTTCGAAAACAGTAAAAATACATGAATTTTTGACTAGCGCTTGAGTCCAAATGGGTTGTTGCAGAAGAAAACCTTAAATAGGGAGTTTTTGGAAATTGTGTATGATGTAATTTTCGAATATTTGGAAGTTTTCGAGCCATTAGTGAAGACTCCAAAAAAATGCATTTTTGCATCATTTTTGGCATATTTTTTCCATGTTGCGTCATGAAATTTTGTTGGCAAACCTCAGATTCGGATTCAGCACCACGAAAACATAAAGGAGCGAACAAATCAAAACTAACCCACAATTTGCATGGTAAAAATACATGACGACCTCATGTGTACAAAAGAACAATTTTGAGTGTTTTCCAGTTTTACATGAATTCTTGCAAGAAAACATGCTTGAACTCAGAGCAGATTTATTGCTTTCCATTTGTATAGTCTCGAAAGATTCATGCTGGATTACTTTCCAGATACAAATACTGACATCGAGTGGGTACAAAATCCATTTCTAATGAAAACCATCAAGCCTATGACCCTGAGGATACGGGAATATACAGGAATACGAATCCCTGATAGATCTGCAGAGCTTCTCTTCATCAAAATTTGTATTTGATTCTGTATCATTAAACGAATTTTGGATTGGTATTATAAGAATGAACTCCCTGAGCTTGCCAAGAAAGCTATATTAAATTTGCTACCTTTTGTTACAACGTACCGCTGGGAAGTAGGCTTTTCAGCGTATACGAAAACTAAATATAGTTCGAGGCTGGACGCTGCCCCAGATATGCGAATACAACTTTCGGACATAGAGCTAGTTTAAAATCAATTGTAAATCAAACAATGAAACAGATTTATTCTTCACACTATATAAGAAATTGATTTTAAAATGTGTTGTTTTTCAGTTCTTGCTACTGTCAGGATTGGGTTCCGAAATATATTTGGTCATTGTTTAGGGTTCCACTGTTTTGCCAGCTTTTTCAATGGAACACATCAAACTGCTTTCCCATGTAAAATTTATCTACTCGCGCATGAGAGCATGTGCAGTTGGTAGTACTAGATTAGGGTTTTCATCTACTCGTAAGTACTTCGCCACCTCCAAAGGAAAACGGCTATATTTAAGATTTAATGGACATCACCAAAGCAACATGGCCGCCACTTTATGATTATGTTCAGTTTTTTTTTTTAAATAAGCTTAGAATTCATGTTTCTCATGAAAAAAGGAGTATTTTGAATCAAAGTAAGATGAAAGATATTTACAAAATGCAAAAAAAAAAACAAAACCAATTAAAGCATGCTTGTATATTGGCAATAAGTACATATCCTAATAAAGTAATAGACCTTTCAATTTCATACACGAGTGGATTCCTGCCTGACGAGGATTAACCCAATTTGATGTGAACGAACAACCTAATAAATTGTTTATGGAACTTTTTTTATAACGATAAATATGTATATCATTCTGTCCTTATCGCTGTCCACTTAATTTTTTTTTTGTTTTCTATTACCTACTCTTGTTGTTGGATGCTGTTTTTGTTGTTTTAGGATTTGAAAGGTTTGTTGTTAATTTTGAAGGTTCATTTCACGGATTTAAGTTTTAAAGATTGATTGATGATTTTTTTAATATTGGTTTATCGTCTTAAAATAATGAGAGGAAGTGTCCTTGT
Source organism: Dasysyrphus tricinctus (assembly GCA_963921185.1). Classification (NCBI taxonomy): domain Eukaryota; kingdom Metazoa; phylum Arthropoda; class Insecta; order Diptera; family Syrphidae; genus Dasysyrphus; species Dasysyrphus tricinctus. The sequence continues at coordinate 14,297,927 of OY992532.1, read as the reverse complement.
TTTAGGAAATTTTGCAACTTATCTAATGCCGGGTAGTGATTTATTAGGAGCGTTTTGTTTTCCAAGCCCTTAAAGATATTGCAGACAAAAATGCCAAAACTACCACTTCAAATAGTTGGCGCGTGTACAAATCAAAATTGAACAGCACATGACACATTAATGTATTAATGCCGTTTTCGATTGGACGTTCGGAGTCGGTAGGTACACCTTTTAGGCGTTTGTTTTTTAGTTCAGTATAGAGCTTTGAACAAAAACAGAGCATGTCGAGCATGTTCTGAATATCCTCTGAACCAAGCGTGTGAGCGCTCTGGAATTACTTTTGAAACACACGCACACCTGAACACCAACTAGAAGTAGAATTTAACTCCATCTGCTCAGTAATTTTGTTTTCGGCTCATAGAGCGCGCTCTGAACACGACAAGAACGAAAAAAGAAACACAATTTTTTAGCTTTGAACGCCCGGAGCAAAATTTTGTTAATAGCTGAAGCTTAAAAGAAAAAAAGCCTTTTGTATTCCATTTTCACTTATTCTACTCCATAAAACCCTTCAATTGGCTATTCCGAGTAAAGTTTTCACAGTCTTTTTGGGTGCCTGATTTCAAGAAGGAGTACATTTAGAACACACACATAAATATTCAGTTTTTCGTTGGATTACTTGCCAAAAGAGATAAATATTTCAAGAAACCATTTTGTTAAATGGCGTCATTGATTAATGTGTAATGTTTAAATTTGCCAATATGTACAATGTTTTCATATTCAATTCGAATCAAAAAGAAGTGGAACAGTCAGAAAATCCAGTCGAAAACGACATAAAATGAAAAAGGGCAAGTGCCCCACCTTGCCCCTCCTCGTGTACGCTCTTGCTTTACCTAAGCCCGGAGAAAAACTTTTTTATCGGTACGAATTGCATTCCTAAATAAATGTACGAGTACCTACTTGTTATCGATAGTTTATATGAAAACTCCATTTTATTTTCTGTAATGTCCTCGGTTAGCCCAGATGTACATATTTGGTATGTTTGTTAACGTGAAAGTTCCTGCAAATTTTTACAAATTTTCACAATTTTCTGTCAGAAACTGTAGAAGAAAAAACCAATGTTTGGGAAAGTTGGTGAAAATTCCACGTTACCAAACAGGCATATTATGGTGTTTTTTAGTGTGGGTGTGGGTGTTTCGAAATCAATGGCCGAAGTCAGAATTTCTTATAAAAAGTAATCAACAGAAAGGGATAAAACCTTAAAAATAGTGCTAAAATGTATGGTTATTTTAAGTGTTCACCAAGGTATTCTAAAATAAAATTTTCAACAACAGTGGATGCATACAGTTAACGAACCAATTTTTTTTGTTTCACCAAGTTTTAAAACCATATATTTTTTAATTTTCTGGCTTATGGACATATCTTATGATAGATACACACGAAGCAACCGTTGCAGCAACACAGCCATGTTAAAGCAACTGTTGCTTTTTAAATTAATTATAAATATAAGCTTTCAGAAAAAAATCAGCATTGCATCATTTTCAACATTTTTGGCTCTTTTATAGAGATGTCATCACGTGCCTTAAAGATAAAATAAGTTGATCCGATGCTTTTGCCAGCACATTGTTATATTTTCTAAGGTTCGTTAATAAAACTTATTCACTTTATTTAAAACGTCCACTTGCTTATTTCACAAATTAAAACACATACTTTTCTTACTACAAAACAATTTATTGTTCATCACTCATCTATACTGAAATTGATTCACCAACTTTACTTTTCGTTTTTATTACGGCCAACTTTATTCATTCACGATTAAAAATAAACTGTGTTGCTGGCGGTCAAACATTTGTGCCTTTTATACTTGCTTGACAAACTCTGGAAATTTGTAGAATGTTCTGGTATCCACTTCTAGAGCTTTCCGTAGGGGAAAATTCCCATAATTTCCCTTCATAAAGCTTTTATTTTGACATTTAGAATCAAAGCTTTAAGCTCACGAAAGCTCTCTAGAATGGTTTGAGTCAGGTATAATCCGGAAGATGACGCTTCTTCATCCGAAATGTGGCGACTACAAACACTTCACATTTAAACTTTACTTAAAACAATTTACAATAATCTTAGCATACATTTACGTTTGTCAATTTTTCATTATTATTAAAATAAATTATTTGTTTCATTCGTATTCTAAAACTTAAACAGTTAACATTGAAAAAAGTTAATAAAAAATAAATTCAATTTAAATAAAAGTTGTTGTTTATTTTTTTTATATTCTTGTGTGTTGATATTTAAACAATACAACCACAGAGAGCCGTTATAGTTAATTCAAGAGTCGTTATAGTTAGTTAAGGGTATATGTGCATTGCGACCTTAAGCTCTATTGTGCCGGTTTGTTTGCTATTGTTAATCGTTATAGTTTAAATGCGAAAGTCATTACAAAATTATATATAAATCTTCATTTTGATGTTTTCGTGAAACCTTGCAGGTATTTTAGTATCGATGTGGCTGTAGTCTTCATTCCTTGATTCTTATGCTTCCTTTGAAAGGTCTCCTATTGGCAAAATTTGAAGCTAAATAGGTTCTCCACCTATTGTGACTGTATTTGAATTTTAGTAGATCGAAAGTGTTTTAAGTACATTATATTCGTTGAATCTATCCACATTGATAGAATCCTTTGATGTCAGTGTGTTCAAAATCACTCGAAGTTTCTTTATTAGTTCTACTCCAGTTATATTGCTGACGTTACTTCTGGATTTAACAATCTTTAGTTTTTTTTTTCAAGATTTTTTTTTTCAGATAGTTGTAATTTAATTAAAAAGGTATTAACAAAGCGTATTCTACTGGGAATAAGAAACAAAATTTCACGTTCTCAGCTCTTTTGAGAAAGGAAATAAATAAAACATTCCAAAAGTAAATTTGATTTTAAGACCAAAATGATTGCACCATGCTTTAAAAAAAAAAAATATCTCCAAAATTTGCAGGAAGTTGCGGCTAAGGTTTTGAATCAAAGGGCACGGTAGTGCCCAGCCAAGTTCGCGGCACTACACCCTTTTTACAGGGACAAACTCAACCCCCCTCTAACTTCAGTACCAATAAAGTCACAAACTTCAAATTCACAGTATTTGCTGAGCTGATCAAATGCAGGTGGCTCACCAAATTTCAACTTTTGAGCATTAGCCATTCCGGAGATATAGGACTTCAAAAATCGCAAAAACCGTAACTGACTGACTGATTCACTGACTCACTGACAGATCATCAAAATTATGGAGCACTTCCCGACATCGTAGAAACTTGAAATTTCGCACAACGGTAGGCCTTGTAGTGCATACAAAGGAAAAAATCGAAAATCTGCAATTTTCTATTCAGGGGGCGTGTCATCCACCCACTTTCTTAAAAATTGTTATAAATTATATGGAGCACTTCCGTATGTGTAGAACGATGAAATTTGGTAGGTCGGTAGGGCTTGAAGTTCTTAGGAAGAAAATAATTGAAAAATTCGAATTTTCCACTCAGGGGGCGTGGCATCCACCCACATTCGTAAAAAGCCTTATAAATTATATGGAGCACTTCCGATTGCTGTAGAGCGATAAAAATTGGTAGGTCGGTAGGGCTTGAAGTACTTTGAAAGAAAAAAATTGAAAAATTTGAAGTTTCAGTTCAGGGGGCGTGGCATCCACCCACTTTCTCAAAAATTCTTATAAACTATATGAAGCACTTCTAATTGGTGTAGAACGATGTAAAATTGGTGGAGCGGTAGAGTTTGACGTGCATACAAAGATAAAAGTAAGAAATGCATGATTTTCAGCTCAAGGGGCGTGGCATCTACCCACTTTTTAAAAATTGTTATCAATTATATAACGTACTTCCGATTGTTGTAGAACGATGAAAATTGGTATGTCGGTAGGGCTTGAAGTACTGTGAAAGAAAAAAAATCGAAAAATTGGAATTTTCCATTCAGGGGGCGTGCCATCCACCCACTTTATCAGAATTCCTATTATTTATATGGAGCACTTTTGGTTGTCGCAGAATTATGAAACTTTGTAGAGCGGTAGGGATTGATTTTTACCTGGAAAAATAAATCTTTGCAAAAAGGAGTGAAATCACAACAAAAACATAAATGTTAAAAAAAGAGCCAAGTTCTAATATGTACAAGAAACCCGTGCGTAAAAAGTCAGCCAAAAAAAGTAATGAGACCTAAACTATATGCCAAGTTTTAAGTTTATGATATGATTTAACAAAGTTGGTCTAAAGTAACATGGTAATTTTTCAACGAGATCAAGAGAGGTTTTATTTTTGTAACTCTATTCAAACCTCAAAAACACTTAAAAAAGATTATTTTTTTGTTTAATTTATCAAAAAATATTAAGGGTATTCATATTCAAGCAACAGCGTAAAGTCGTCGGAAACGTGGTAAAGTCTTAAACCTCGTAAATCTGTCAAATTGTTCATACAAATTTTGACAGAGTTTTGAAGTTTTAAACTTTACAACGTTTACGACGAGTTTACGCTATTGCATGAATACCCATATTATTATCAAGCTTTTTTTTACAAAAATTTAAATTTACTTACACATCAATTAACCACATAACCCCGTTAAAGCTATAAACTAAGCCATTTACCAAAAAATTATTTCGTTTGCTGTTTTTGAAGCTCCCTTTATAATTCTATTAGAAATAAAAAACAAAACATTGGATTTAGTATTTTTGCCACGAGCTTTAACTTTTTGGACCACAATGGTCGTTCATGAATCATGAATTGTCATTTGTATGGGATAATACCTTACAACAATCCGCCGAGAACTTTTTTCATAAACGTCGTAAATGAAGATTGCAAACGTAGGAAATATTAATGTATATGTAAATAAGTTACAAAATTTTTTGTTCAGTGGGAAGAAGGATTAACATGTTTATTAAAATATTTATGTTGTTTCATAAAATACAAAATTTAAATCATTTTTTATTTGTTTGGAAGATTTTATGTTTTCCAATGGTCAACATGAAAATTTAATATTTTTTTTCCGAAATCTACCTTCACTCACTCATAAAAATGCTTAATCCTATACTAAAAACCATGAGACTCGCGTAGACAAATGAATACCTACGAAAATAATACTTTTTATCATTGAATTTTCATGGATGGACATGGTACTATCATATTTTTTTTATTATTTGTATATCATTTTACTTTTAATGACGAGGATAACACAGGTAAGTATCATCGGCGAGAGATAGGAAAAAAATGCACAGAAATTGGTGCCAATAAACTTGAATGAAAGGGCTGTGTGTATGGTAAGGCGTCAATCAGCATTAACTCAAGTTGTTTCAATTTAGTTAGTTATGTACATAAAATGTTTAAACGATGGGGTTGACATCATCATAATGGAATAAGCTATAAATATCAATATAGGTATGGCCACCTGGTTACTTTTCGAAACAAGGAAAAAAACACAAAAAATATCGTTATTTAGAGACAGACACTTAGTTATTTTATTTTGTTTAGTCAATGATTTGATTGGTCTTAAATTTTTATAAGAGACAAGAGAGAGAGATTGAATATATTTGTAAGATGCAGTCCTACATGCAGTCACCTCTACGGCTGTTTTTTGCAATTTGTCAGGGTTTAAAATAATACGCGACACCATCATAGACAAAAATGGATTTCCCTATCGATAACAGTTTTTCTCCGCGCTTAAGTTTACTTACATACTTATCCGGATCCCGATCCATGGAGAGTCTCTTCTCTACCTGAGGTATTGCGGTCTTCCATCGGTTGCTCCCTCCAGTCGTTGAGACCAAGCATTCTTGCGTCTGTTACCGCCTGGTCCCTGTAGCGGGTGTTCGGTCTTTCTGGTAGTCTCGAACCTGGGGGCTGGGATTCGAAGATTTTCTCGGCTGGAGCGTTGTTGTCCATTCGCTCGATGTGGCTGCCCAAGGTAATCTACTTGTTTTGGCTCTTTGGATTAAATCCACATCTTGGTACAGCTCGTACAATTCACGACTGAGTTATCTCCTCCATTCGCACTCTTCGCAGAAGAATTTTTTCTCTGGAAAGTACCAGCATTCGGCAGCGTAGAGTAGAACTGGTAAAATTTGCGTTTTGTATAGCGTGCACTTTCTCTTTCAAGAAAGAAGTTTTGAACCCATTTGTTTGGCCAAACCGAAGTAGGAGCGCTTTGCTAGGGTAATTCTTCGTCGGATTTCCACTAAGGTGTCGTTCGTGGAATTGATGTTTGTTCCGAGGTAGGTGAACTCCTTGACTACCTTGGAATTACTGCTACCAACAGTGACGTTTTGTCCTAAGCGATGGATAGATGAGGCTTTGTTTCTTGATAGCATATCGATACCTTCCCGTAAGAATGTATTAAGCGACATTTCAAAAATTTTAAAGGCATCGAAAAAAACCTCTGGTCCAGTCAATTATTTATGTATTTTAAAAAACAAAAAGATTTGGAACGGGATTTTCAACTCAAAATGCTTCGAAAAATCTGTTTACTACAACAAAATACCCAAATAAATAATTGAATAAGAGGTATTTTAAAAATTTAATTTAAAATTTTTAAAATGTCGCTTAATACATTCTTACGGGAAGGTATCGATATATGTGCTTTGTTTTGTCCTCATTCACTTCAAAACCAACGTGTTTCGCCTGTTCATCAAGTGCAGCTCGCTTGGAGCGGCCGATGATGTCGATGTTGTCCACATAGCCAAGCAGTTGAGAAGACCTGTTGAACTTGGACTAGGTTGAAGAAATCACATATTAGCGCATCTCCTTGTCTGAACCCTGTACACGTCTGGCGTAGCTTAGATGAGCTATAACCCATTTTTCACGTTGCACCGTTTTTTTCGGGATCCTGAGTTCCGACATCGCTCTTGGTGACTTATGCCATCATATACGGCTTTGAAGTCGATGAAAAGTTGGTGGGTCTCGAGTTGAAATTCGTTTATCTTTTCCAGGATTTGCCTCAATATGAAGATTTGGTCTATCGTTGATCTGCCTGGCCTGAAGTCACACTGGTACTTGCCGATCATACTGTTGCAGAAAGCTTTTAGACGCTCACATAGTACGTTGGATAGGATTTTGTAGGCAACTTTAAGCAGGGATATGCCTCTGTAGTTCTTGCAAGACATAGGATCGCCTTTTTGTAGATTGGGCATACTATTTGACCAGTCGTCGGGCATACTTTCCTCCTTCCATACTCATGCACCTCAACAGGACATCTCCTCCATTCTTGAAGAGTTCGGAAGGTAGGTCATCCGAGCCGGCGGATTTGTTGTTCTTAAGCCTGTGGATGGCTTTATTAAACTCTTCAGTAACAATAAAGCAGTTGCTGGAAATGCTGCTTTAACACGTCTACAATTCCCTGTGCTTGTGACTATGTTCTCTCCGCTGCTTTGAAGAGCTTGCGTGCCGATCCTATAACCAGTGCCGAGATTCAGCTAAATCAAAATCGCAGGGAGTGAGTGAGATGAGTCACTTTTCGTCGAAAATCGATTCAGCTAGCAAAAGTGAGTGAGTGTGTGCTTTTCTCAAGAATTCCTATTCATGTAACGAAATAAAAAACAACAACGTAGATAAAAACAACTACCCTTTTATTGATTCTTAAATCTTATTTTATTATCATATGCACATGTGTATGTATATCAAATAAAATTATATTTTATTCACTTTTGACACTATTTAACTTTTTATCTCTCAAGGGTGGAAACTCCCTTCAAACTTTAATTACGACAAAAAAAATAATTGAAACAAGAGATACTCCATTATTAAAGATTCCAATATTAACATTGTTGTATTTGTTATTTCATTTCATTTTGCGTAACGAGTGTGACAAGGAGGTAGAGTTTAGCTCTTTTATATCTTTTGTCTCATGTTCGAAACTTACTCATTTCACTTAAATAGCTGAATCACATTTGCGAGTGAAGTGAGATGAGTCGGCGAGTAAGGCGAGTCATCTCATCTCACTCGCTGAAATAGCTGAATCCCGGCACAGATGTCAGTTGCTTGGCTGTTTTGTAGAACCGGCGGGTGTTGGCAGCAGTACTAGACTCCTCGAGATACCTGAGCTGAGAGGCTGCAGATTTCCTCTTTTCTTTCTGCACAGAGTTTTTTCTCTTGCCTTCTTTTTTCACGGTACTCCTCTCTTGCTGCTCTTGTTTTCCGTTGCAGCATTTGCATTCGTGCATTTTCGTATCCTGCTTCAATACCACGCATTTATCATCATACCACGGGCTCATTTTTCTGGTTAGTTGATAGCCTATGCCCCTATGGTGGTCTCGGCTATCTCATTACTGATTTCGCGATACTGATGCCACTTGTTATTGAAACTTGTGGCTGGGGTATCGCAGAGAGTTTCCCAGTCAAATGCTCACTGTAGTATCTGGCTTTCTCAGATGTGCTAAGGCAATCAATGTTGAATTTCTTCCTTTGGGCGGTCTTCGTTTTCTCTCCGTTGGAAAGTCGGGCTCCGAACTTTGTCACAACAAGAAAGTGGTCAGAGTCCACGTTTGCACCTCGGAAAGTTCGTACGTCCAAGATGTTCGATGCGTGCCTTGGCCCAATTTGCACGTGTTCGATTTTTTTGGCGATTCGACCATCTGGGAGATCGCTAGGTTGCTGTGTATCCTTCGCCTGTGGAACCTAGTGCTCCTTGTCACCGTATTTAAAGCTGCAGCAAAGCCGATTAATCGGAAGCCGTGAAGCTGTTGTCGTTTCGTGGAGGCTGTGCTTTCCAACTGATCCGCCAAAGATATTGTGAAGTCTCCGAGCTTTGACATCGTACTCCGGACAGGCTCCGTAGGCTCCAGGTCGTAAAACTCCTCCTTGTTAGACTCCTCAACTCCAGATTGTAGGGGAATTACAGCCAAGCTATCGCTAATCGGCTTAAAATCGATGGCTTTTGATCGGAGTCGATTTCCCACGACGAATCCGCATCCTAACATGGGCAATCTTTGATGACAGCTTTAATAAATGTCGCAATCTTTTCTTTTCGTTTCCTGATCCTATCCATCGTACCTCATGGATCACGGTAATGTCTACTTTGTACCGCGAAAGGACTGATTCAAGTTTTTGAGTACCACCTGGCGTGTAGAGTGTCTTTACATTCCAGGTGCGTACTCGTATATCGTAGGCCGGGTCTGGTTAGGTTAGGTTAGGTTAGGTAAATGGGCTGACAGTTGGTTTTGTTACCGTCACACTTAGATCAATGTAGATCCATTGTGGTACCCTAGGGATAGTGAACCCTATGAAAAAGAAACCTATGATACATCCCATGTTAATTCAAGCCCGTTAAGGGTGTTGAAGAGTTTCAGCAGGCTATAGCCTGAAAAGTCGGTGAGTATTTCTTGGTCGTTGGAGGAGTGTCCGTTGGTACATAACCACCAGGCTGAGGAGAGGAAAACGCCTTTCAAAAGCGTGATCCTTCCTTTGCCCCCATTTGAGAAATCATCCCTCCATCAGGCCCGTAGGAGCAGTGGCTCCATGCAACGTCTGGCAGATGGGTATGATAGGTCAGTGGTTGGTATAATGTCTGTCGTTATATAACCACCTGGCTGAGAAAAAAAACGCCTTTCAAAGGCGTGATCCTTCCTTTGCCCCCACTTGAGGAATCATCCCTCTATCAGGCCCGTAGGAGCAGTGGCTCCATGCAACGTCTGGTAGATGGGTATGATAGGTCAATGGTTGGTTTATGTGTCAGTTCGATGAATGTCTGTCGTTTTATAATCACCTGGCTGAGAAGAAAAACGCCTTTAAAAGGCGTGATCCTTCCTTTGCCCCCACTTGAGAACTCATCTCTCTATCAGGCCCGTAGGAGCAGTGGCTCCATTCAACGTCTGGTAGATGGGCATGATAGGTCAGTGGTTGGTTTATGTAAACGTTCGATGGAGAAATGTCTGTCGTTACATAATCACCTGGCTGAGAAGAAAACACCCTTTAATGGTGTGATCCTTCCTTTGCCCCCACTTGAGAACTCATCCCTCTATCAGGCCCGTAGGAGCAGTGGCTCCATTCAACGTCTGGTAGATGGGCATGATAGGTCAGTGGTTGGTTTATGTAAACGTTCGATGAAGAAATGTCTGTCGTCACATAATCACCTGGCTGAGAAGAAAACACCCTTTAATGGTGTGATCCTTCCTTTGCCCTCACTTGAGGAATCATCCTTCTATCAGGCCCGTAGGAGCAGTGGCTCCATGCAACGTCTGGTAGAGAGGTATGATAGGTCAGTGGTTGGTATATGTATCCGTTCGTTAACTGTCATTATATAATCACCTGGCTGAGAAGATAACGCTTTTCAAAAGCGTGATGCTTCTTTTGCCCCCACTTGAGAAATCATCCCTATATCAGGCCCGTAGGAGCAGTGGCTCCATGCAACGTCTGATAGATGGGTATGATAGGTCGGTGGTTGGTTTATGTTATCGTTCGTTGAAGAAATGTTTTGTACGCCTATTGACTGTGGTTGGATAAGTTACCAATCTCATGGTCGTGTGGTTGATAGAGCGTACGGATTTTCATTTTCAAGCCATTGGGTAGAATTAATAAATTTCAATATGTTTTTGCTTGGAATGTCCGAGAGTTCTTCCAAGTCATTGAAGAAGTATCTCCCTAGGTGCTTGTTTCTGAGATGATAAAGCGCAGGGCAGTGACACAGCTAGTGAGGAGTATCCTCATGAATCTCTATTTCACCACATCCCCTGCATAAATCGTCTAAACTGAGTTTCATCTTTTTCTTGTGGTAACCTAGGTGGTTGTGACCGGTGATGATACTCACGAGAAGAGATAAAGACTTTTTATTCAGTTGGATGATGGTGTCGGTCTTTTGTTTGTTGAAATTAGGCCATAATTTTCTGGTTATAACACAGGTATCGAGCGATCTCCATCGCTTATTCGTCGCAGCTAGAGTTCTACTCTCGATTAACTGTTTAAGATTACAGGGTGGAACCTGAACTGTAGTTATTGCCTGATCAGGATCAAGAGTCGATCCGATTCTTGCCAACTCGTCAGCGCTTTCGTTACCTGGGACACCACTGTGACCAGGAACCCAGCAGAGCCTTATATTGTGCTGTGTACCAAGAACCCTTAGCTCTTCGCGACAGCAAGTAACAAGCTTCGATTTGATTTCAATGGCAGAAATCGCTTTTATTGCCGCTTGGCTATCAATGAAAAAGGTGATATCAGCTTGTGGTATTGCCATCATTGAGACTTGTCTAGCAGCTTTTGTCACTGCCAGGACCTCAGCTTGGAAGACACTGCTGTAATCAGGAAGTCTGAATGAGCTGGATAATCCGAGGGTTTCTGAGTAGAACCCTGCACCAACACCTGTATCCATCTTGGAACCGTCGGTGTATATAGCTATCATCGAATCGCCGGTTGACGGCTCGTTTATTTGCCATTCCTCTCTTCTAGGAAAGGCTGTCGTGAACGGCTTGTTGAAGTCTAAATGGGGTGTTATGTAGTCAGTGCACACCATATTACCCGAGTATTTCTGTAGAATCTGCGCGTGACCTGTAGCACTCTGTTTCCAGCTGCTAGTTTGGCTAAGCCGAAGTGCGCTCTTGGCTGCTGATTCATGTATATATAGATCTAGGGGTTTTAAGTTGAGTATAGCTTCCAGACCCGCTGTCGGGGTGGACCTCATTGCCCCAGTGATACCGATACATGCCAATCTTTGTACCTTTGTCATGATTTTAAGGTTGGTAACTTTGTCCAGTGAACTCCACCAGACTACGTTACCGTAAGTCAGTACAGGTCTAACTATGGCTGTGTACATCCATTTGATAATTTTTGGGCTTAGACCCCACGTTTTGCCAAATATCCTGTTGCAGGAATAGAAAGCAAACATGGCTTTCTTCGTTCTTTCTTTAATGTTGAGACTCCAGTTCAGTTTCTTATCCAAGATCACACCCAGATATTTGGCATGATCGGAGATTTTGAGCTGGGTCCCCTCAATAAAGGGAATTTGAAAAGTCGGTATTTTCCTTTTGTTCGTAAAAAGGACTAATTCTGTTTTTTGCGGGTTAACCGCTAGACCGCAGTTTTTAGTCCACGTATTTACTACTAATAAGGCATTCTTAATTTGTTCACTAATTGTGGAGGGAAATTTACCTGTCGCTAGTAATGCAAGGTCATCCGCATATGCGACTACTTTTACTCCACTATATTTCAGTCTCATTAGAACTACGTTCATCACGAATATCCAGAGAAGCGGAGAAAGGACCCCCCCTTGTGGAGTCCCTATGGAGGTAGATACTTTGATCTGTTCTCCTCCTAGCTCCGAGTTTATCTGTCTGTTTCTTAACATGCACATTATCCATCTGATGATGGCGGAATGTACTTTAAGGTTAACGAGAGCTCCTTCCACTGCCTCGTTTCGGAAATTGTTAAAAGCTCCTTCAATGTCTAGAAAGGCAGCAAGGGTGTATTCTTTATCTTTGAGCGTTTTTTCGATTGTGCTGACGACGCTATGCAGTGCTGTCTCAACACTTTTGCCTTTTGAATAAGCATGCTGGGCTGGAGACAAGACTTCCGGGCTCAGTGTGCTGCGAATATGTAAGTCTATTAGTCTTTCAAATGTTTTTAAGAGAAAAGACGTGAGACTAATGGGTCTGAAGTCTTTAGCTTCTGTGTGGCTGGGTTTTCCAGCTTTCGGAATAAAAACTACCTTGACTTCCCGCCACACCTTTGGAACATATCCCCATTTCAGGCTACTTAGGAATATGTTTTTTAAGTGTGGGATTACAAGGTCTTCACATTTTTGTAGCATCATGGGGAAGACGCCATCTAAACCAGGTGATTTATACGGTGAAAAGGAGTTAATAGCCCACTTTATCTTTTCTTCCGTAATCAACTCGGCTGGTGTTGTGTTTTCTATGCAGAGCTCTATTCGCGGGTTGTTATTCACGTTAGAGGTGCAACTGGGAAAGTGAGCGTTTACCAGAAGTTCCAGTGTTTCGCTACACGATTCTGTCCAATGTCCATTGGGTTCCCTAAGAGATCCCAGAGTAATAGGTCCCTTAGCCAGTATTTTCCTGAGTCTTGCTGATTCATTGGTATTCTCAACTTGACTGCAGAAGTGGGTTACGTACGAATGACCGACAAAAAAAATGTCGACTGGTTAAAATGTCGACTTTTATCGACTTTTTTGAAAGTTAAAATACCGACTTTGTTTTTACCGACTTATTAAAATGTCGACAGTTTGGAATGTCGATTTGACAAAAAGTCGACTGCCCTGATAGAAGTCGAGAAAAATATCGACTTGTCGGAATTTTTCCCATACAGAAAAGTCGATATAAAATATAAATCGACATTTTAACCAGTCGACATTTTGACTTGTCGATATTTTGTCTGTCGGTCATTTGAAAGTAACCTGAAGAACAAAGCTCTGCCTTAAATGTTTGCACGGAACAACTATAAACTCAAGAATCATAAATTCTTGTCTGATTTTTTAACAGAAACTTAACAGTTTTTTGATGCTGTGGAAAATTTAAAACTATGTTTAAGACACAAGTTCTTATTTAATTCTTATAATAATTAACTTATTTAGGTAGTTATTAATTTTATATTACCTTTTGTTTAGCTTCAAGAAAGTTCAGTAGAACGCATTTTTGTTGCCTACCTACATTATACCTTATATTTCGAACTTTTAACTGCTTCATTTTCTGGATGTTTTATTATTGTATTTATATTATAACACATTACAGACCCTGAATAATGGGCAATTAAGACGTCAAAATATATAGACAACAAAAATTAAATTACAAAAAATGCGATTTATTAAACTATGACAATGATATTAGATAATAATGATCAGATCATAGTTTAGGGAATGATGTTTACAAGCACGCGCTTGTAAACATCATTCCCTAAACTATGATCTGATCAAAATGTCGACTTTCAAAATGTCGACTTTTAAAATGTCGACTGTTAAAATCTCGATTCATAAAATCTCGATCACTGTCGACATTTTGAGAATCGACATTTTGAAAAATCGATATTTTAGAAAGTCGGTCAAATTTGTGTCTATATTTTGATCTGTCGGTCTTTTAACCAGTCGAGATTTTTTCTGTCGAGATTTTAAAAGTCGATCTTATGGAGTCGATATTTTAAAAGTCGAGATATCGTACCCAATCCTGCAGAAGTTCCTCCATGAGCTGCGTTTGGCTCTTTGTGTTTCTATCTTGAAATTCTTTTGACTAGTCTTATACATTTCCCAGTCCCTATCTGTTCTAGTCCGCTTGGCAACATTAAAAAGTCTCCTTGTATCTTTTCTGATATTACCAAGTTGAGTTGTCCACCAGGGTGGTTTCTTTTTACCCGCTCCCCATGGTTTAAGTGGACATCCTTTTTCAAAAGCTTTACCGAGAATCCCAGTTAAGCTATCAGTAGCTTTGTCTATTAACTCTGGTATTTGCAACGCATGAGTACTAAGGTTTTGTATTTCTGTTCCTACTACCTTATTAAAAATATCCCAGTTGGTATTTCTGAGATTTCTAAATGGTTTACGGGGACCTATGGTGTCGGGTATTGAGAATTCTATGAGCTTGTGGTCAGAGAATGATTCATCTTTCAATACCTTCCACTGTTCTACGGAGATAGTATCCGAGTTGCTTATAAGAGTGACATCGAGTACCTCTTTACGATTTTTGGTAACAAAAGTGGGTTCCCTGCCCCTATTCGCTACCAAAATATTATTTTCTATAATAAATTCAAAAAGTGACTCATCTCTATCGTTGATATCAGTGCTTCCCCACTGCGAATGGTGTGCGTTGGCATCGCAGCCAACAACAGTATCCCATCTCTCCAGTGCAGCACGTTGGATGAGTTCCTTAGTTATCTCAGCCGGTGGTCCTTCTGTCCCGTCCCCCGGCATATAGCATGATGCTATTACCAGTGGTGAGAGCCCGGCACGTTCAAGTTTAACCGTCGTTTGGTCTAAACAGCTGTATGTGGATAGAAGAAAGAGGTTAATCTGTTTTCTAGCTACAATACAAGTTCTAAATCTACTGTTAATGCCTACATTTGTGGGACTATACAGCGTAAGTTCTTTGGAGTATAAGCCTCTAATTCTGCCACCTGCAATCCAGGATTCCTGAACTAGGGCAACGTCTATGTGTCTACTCTCCATGAGGTAGACTAAGTTGGCACTGGCGGCTTTACTGTGGTGGAGATTAATTTGAATTAACTTCATTTTGATTGTAAAACCCTCCCCTCCTTAATTACCTCTTTCTTGGTAGCTATCAGCCGCAGCCTGCATCGGTTTGTACCGACGCGCACCTTGAAACCAATTTTCCTAAGAAGTGGTAATGATTTGTGATTTAGGATCACAACCACTTCTGTGCCATCTTTTGTCTTCTGGCCCATCTCAGCCACCTCCCAGTCTTGACTGAGCTGGTCGGTGTTAAGTGACCTGAGGTATCTCTCAATTCGATCCTTTGGAATGAGCGGTCCTTTGATGATAAGCTTTGCTCTAGGCCGTGAAAGATCGCCGATTTCCTTCCTCCTCATGAGGCGAAGGTCAGCGTTTGGCCATGGAGCTTCAGCTTTACCAACAAACTCTTGGAGCCATGTAAGAGTATGGTCATCTTCACATGTCAACATTTTGAATCCTTGGAAGGTGCTGAGATTACCGAAGAGTGGCGGTGGCCGGCTCTTAACGATAGCCTCGTTAACCTCCTCAAGGATCCGAAGTTCCATTAGTTGCCACTGGTCATCCGTCAGTTTCCGTGTAGGATTACCATAGTCTACTATGGCAACTTGCTGGCCTACTACAGACGCCTTGGAGACTCTGGCTTTTTTCTTTTTATTGGTCGGTGATACGGCAGATGGTGAGCTCGTATCGTTCCTTGCTCGCTTGGACATACCTGCATTGGCTGGTGGGTCAGTGGATGGCAGGGTGCCATCCTTAGACACTCCCAATGCGGTATTCCTGGAGCTCGGTTTAGTCGTCTTGTTGTCGTGTCTGTTAGTTATTTGTGGTGTCGTCTGGAGTCTTTGTTTGGATCTGTCCAGAGCCAACCGTTCCTTAACCGTTAAGGTTTCAGGATTTTTAGTTGATAGGAACCGGACAGTCCTCGCATCGTTCCGTCTTTGTCGGCGTTGGATTTCCTTGTCGCTGAGGAGTCTCTTCCCCTTGCGTCGCACTGCAGGTCTTGCATTGCGTCGCACGGCTGCATTCTCCACAGCTGTCAAGTCAGTCATGTCACTGTTTAGCGTTGAGTTACCAATGCAGTCACCTGGTTGGGAGGAGCAAGATGCATTTAGGTTGCATATAGGGCTATGGCCCAGGATGTTTCCTTTGTGCCTCTCACTTCTCTCAACCTCACCCTGAGCTACCTTCCCACCCACCAGGCCCGTAGGAGCAGGTGGCTCCATGCAACGTCTGGTTGGTGTGTTGAGCAGCTCAGTGGTGTGTTTCCTTTTTGGGTAATTCTTACCACGTTGCCCTGGTTGTGAAGAGGTAGACGCACCTAAGTTGCATGTAGGGCTATGGCCCTGGATGTTCCTCATGTGTGCTACCTCTACACTAACCCCTTCCGCGGGTAACTTTTCACCCTTCGGACCCGTAGGAGCGGAATGCTTCATGCAACATCCGGCAGGCGAGTTCGATATTCCAGTAGTTGGTTCATGTTGTGAGTCAGTCTTTGTCATTGCTGGAGTAATTGATGAGGCTGTCCTCTCCCTGGTGTGGGTTTTACCAACACGAGAAGCAGGCGGCCCCATCAATCCACTCACGCTTGTGTCCTCCACAGGAGCAGCCTCCGCCGATGTATGGGCAGGTGGCCCATTCTTCATTGAAAGCTCCTTCTGCAGAAACGCACGTGCGTTGTGCAGTCTTTTGCGTTCAGCGTCTGTTAGTTCCTCCCACCCCATTGTGCCAAGTCGATTTACTGTTTTCCTGCAGTTGGAGATTTTACTCCGCCTGGAGGAAGTTGACAGTCCGGAGAGATTAGAGCTGGCAACGGAACAGCAGTCAATGATGTCATCACTGTCAACTGTCCCGACGCTGGCCCCATCCCCCACCCCGAGATTGGCAAACGGGTTGAGGAGTAGGTCCTCTTCTTCGTTCGTCATTGTTATTGTTTTGTCCTTGTGTGTTGTTTGTGTTTTGTCCTTGTTGTTTTCGTTTAGTGTGTTTTCTGTCACTGGCGACTTAGCTTCTTGCGAAGCCAAGCCCTCGCCGGCAGTCGTGACTCCTGCCGACACTGTAGCGTATATCCCCGCTAGATTTGTGTTCGTTTTTGTTGTATCTGTCATGGTTTGTCATAGGTGGGGGGGTTTCTTAGTTTGTTTAAAATCTACAGCTGGCCAGCTGAGGATCTTAGAAGTAGATCCACAGCTGGCCAGCTGAGGATCCAAACGTAAGCCTCCTCACCGCGACAAGGTGAACCCCAAGAGGAGGCCGGGTCTGGTTAGGAGGGTCATTCTCGCGTCTCTCGCTCATAACAATGAGTTTTTTTTTTACTGTGGCCGGGTGGTTAGCCCAACGCACTAACCTTCAATCTGTAGGGCCATGGGTTTAATGTTGCAACTCTTTCCTTAATCAACTTTCGCACATGAGTTTAGCAAGTCATGACATAAAGTCAAGACTACCAACTAGGATATGTAATGTAAGCACTTGATGTGTAGGAAAAGAAACAGCTCGGGGCCTCCAGTTCCTGCAACATCCAACCACCAAGCGCTTAAGTTTATCACCTAAAAATAAGTCTGTCCGACCATTGGTATCGTGCAGAGGACAACAGTCCTAGCTTTCATTTGATACCCCAATTATAGAAGTTGCTTATATTATAGGTACACTTAGCCAAAAACAAAGCCTAAGTGCATATTTCTGTCCGACCAGTTGGTTTGTAAATGTTTGGACTAAAGCTATCGGGTGGCTAGCATCCTCTTTTTGCGTGGACCCGATGAAATACACATAGGTAATCTTACGGTGTCACCTCCCCGACTAATAGAGGAGTTGTTTTGACGTTTATGTGAGAGATCCTGTTTATATTTGTCTGTCAAAGTGACGGAGAGAAATGACTGCACGCTCTCAAATATAAAGTGGCTAAATAACATCCTGATCCTTTCTATTAGGATATATGTATTTCAATAACCAAAGAGTAACTTCTTATACTCCAATGGATAGATGCGTCTATTTTGTTTTGCAAATGGCGTCATTAGTGTACAGAAAAGAAACAACAAACACTTGAAAAGTAAACAAAGTTTAGGAAATAAAGAGATGAGCAGAGCATATTTAACACTAAAGGCCAGTTTGTTCACATTGGTAATAACTTTTTCACAGAATCTGGTTAAATGGAGCAAATCAACCAAATTGGCTGATAAGCGATTTGATAATTAACAACTCAAACAATGGATTGTGGTTAACAAGCACATTCGCGGACTTACCAGTCACAATAATCATTGATTAAAGATAATTAGCTGTGAACAAATTGGCCCTAAGTTACTATTTTTTTTATCATGAACTTGATTATGATCCAGATTACATCAATAAACAAAATCTTTGAACTTTCATATCTCATTAAAATGTAGGTAACCGAAGTGTTGAGACAGCTGAATATTTTTCTTTTTTCCATCTATTTGTGTATATAGACCATGTGAAAAATATTCTTCTTACGTTCTAAGTCAATCAGTTAAAGTATCTGGTAATAACTTAATATTTATTACAATAACTTACATTCAGATTTCGTATCTCTTGGCACTCAAAAATTTAACACATCAAACGCCGCACCGGTATCGAAATTATTCAAACAGTTTTATCTTTAGCAATGTTTTGATTCACACTAGCTACTTCCTCGCTATTCTGTGCCATAAATTATTAATTACAAAAAAAGATAAATTCAACATCACTTGAATTTTATTTACATACCTATAAGTTTTTATTAATTGATAACACACTCGAATCTAAGTTGGTTAGTTCGATTTCATAGATTTTTACAAACTCGATGAAACTGATGAGCAAATACTGTATTTTGAATCTGAAAAAGTTATTATTTGAGGGTTGTTGCACTTCGAGGGAATAAACGTTTAACTTTGGCGGTTTAATTTGAACTGTTAGTGTGGTCTATTGGGACTGACACAATGGGCGGAAGAAGTTTCTATTTTGTAAGTTTCTAACTTCAGTGGGATAAATAAACGTGATTCAGATCGAAAGAAAAATCAATATCTAATAAAATGCGTGGCTTTTTTGTTTGTTTATTATTTGTTCCTTAGTTTGTAAATGTGTTAAAAATGTGTGAAAATGTATGCCTCTTTAAAATACAATTAGGAAGAATTAAAGATCTGAAGATGATTAATCTCCTAGAAAAGTCAACAATTACGAGCACTATGTTGGGAAGTACGAATTTAAAATAAAACACATAACTCTAACGTATAGCACGTGTGTGTATGTACTTGCTGTTAAATTCATCTTCGAGATAATTTTAAAAAAAAGATATACAAAATTCAAACATTTAAGTTCAAATTTATATCGGATTGAAACATTCAGTGCAAAAATAAATAACTTCACATTTTTTAAAGTTGAGAAAACGACAATAAACTAGGTAGCGTGTCCAGGTATTTTCGCAAATAATGTGTAACACCTCTTTGTATCGAGTGAAGTTATTGTAAATTAATTAAAATGCTGTTTATTGGATATTAAAAGCATAAATTAGCAGATTACAACTTTACGACGACTTTACGATATTATATGAATATCCTTAATGTTGAAGTACGCTATAAAAATGAAGTATAGGTTTAATCTTTCTGTCGACACCTTATTTTAGAATATTGAAGCAGTATTCTTCGACCTATAGCCAATTTAATACAACTGGATTGACAATTTTTGATATTTTTTTACTTTTACCTTGGAAATCATCAAAATGTGAATTTTCTTATAGTAAATAATTATAGTCTATAAGAGCTCACAGCAGATTTTGGGTGTGAGTGATAGCAAAAAAAGAAGTATAGGCGTCGAAAGCTTCATTAAAGGCTATTCAAAAATCAAAGTCTTGCAGTCCACAACTGGGGCCTTTGCGAGAAATAGTGCATACAAAAAAAATATTAATGCAACTTCGAGGATAATTGTGTTAGCCGAAATTGGTTTTCACCTCTCCCTAGATAAGCTCGACGGATCCCATATCACGGAATCTGAGATCATTTGAGTGTTTAATTCGCCCTGCCAAACTTTTTAAAAAAATAGTTTTTCACTTCGAATTTTGAATTTCTTAAACGGTCCGGTAGAGCGAACTATAGGTACACTCAAATTGTCTCAGATTCCGTGATATGTGATCCGAGGAGCTTATCTAGGGAGGAGTGAAAACCAATTTCGGCTAAAACGATTATCCTCGAAGTTGCATTCATATTATTTTTTCGATGCACTGTTTCTCGCAAAGGCCCCAGTTGTGGACTGCAAGACTTTGATTTTTTAAATAGCCTTTAATGAAGCTTTCGACGCCTATACTTCTTTTTTTGCTATCACTCACACCCAAAATCTGCTGTGGGCTCTCGTGGCCAATTTCATAAACAAACACTAATGGCCGATTTCACGAAAGGATTTTAATTATTTTAAAAGCCTTTTAGCCTTTAAATAATGTTTTTCGGTTTCACCAATTGCTTTTATATTTAGGAAGATTTTAAATGCCCTTGTAAACTAAAAGCTCGATTTTGTCTCATTAAATTTTAAAAGGCTTTTTTGTTAAGCCATTTCATTCAACAACAGCTGATATTTTCCTGCCAGAATAATTGTCCCTCATCCATAATGCTTTCTCACTTTTTCTCATAGACTTCGCATGTGCGAGGGAAACAACCTCTTTTTTTGAATCCAGGGATGTGAGCAAACTCAGTAAAATTAAAATATCCCTAAAATATCCCATTTATACATTGGTGAAACAGAAAAATTTTAACCCCCATATAAATAAACGGCGGATAAAAACGTGCTAGCGTTTATACATCGGTTAACTAGTAATTCTTATTAACAAATGCGTAATAGTCTGTGCCGTGTGTTAACGTACGGATAACTTTAACTAGCCAGATTTCACGTATAATGAACGGATAACTTCTTAACACATACACGCACGCGTATGATAGCACCGTTTACTACCACCAGTATACACTTCGTAAGGCAGTGCATGCATGATAATTTGATAAAGTGGTGAATTTGGTGAAGTGGTAAATACTGGAAAGATATCATATCTTTTTTAATAAGAAAAGTTATCAAGCGGACAAGTTGTCTATCCGTGTGCCAGTTAACACGTGTGTTAGGGAGCGGATACCAGTTTTTTATTAATACTGCTGTAAATGTCTGATAAAATTTAGAAGGAGTTTAGATAAAATTAATTTTAGTGTTTGCTTATGAAATTGGCCATAAAATTACTTTTTTCTAAACTCCTTCTAAATTTTATCAGACATTTAAAATTTTTCAGTTTCACCAATGTAGAAAAGAGATATTTTAGGTATATTTTAATTTGACTGAGTTTGCTCACATCCCTGGATTCAAAAAAAGAGGTTGTTTCCCTCGTACATGCGAAGACTATGAGAAAAAGTGAAAAAGCATTATGGATGAGGGACAATTATTCTGACAGCAAAATATCAGCTAGTTGTTGACTGGAATGGCTTCACAAAAAAGACTTTTAAAATTTAATGAGACAAAAACGAGCTTTTAGTTTACAAGGGCATTTAAAATCTTCTTAAATATAAAAGCATTTGGTGAAACCAAAAAACATCATTTTAAGGCTAAAAAGTTTTTTAAATAATTAAAAGCCCTTCGTGAAATCGGCCATTAAAATTTAATGAGACAAAAACGGGCTTTTAGTTTACAAGGGCATTTAGAATCTTCTGAAATCTAAAAGCATTTGGTGAAACCAAAAAACATCATTTAAAAGCTAAAAGGCTTTTTAAATAATTAAAAGCCTTTCGTGAAATCGGCCATCAGTCTATTAATAAAATGAAGATTACTTGTGAAGCTTGTGAGCAACGTATGTACAACACGGCGCAGGTGCACGGCTTAGCTCCGTGATACGTAGGCATGCGAGCCTCTGCACTTTTCCTAGTGAGAGTAAATTGGTTGATTTCCTAGATGCGATTATTTCGGTTCTTTTGTGCCATGCAACCGCCCAATAGGTAATTATGGGTCTTACCACCATTATGCTGTACATCCATCTGAGGATGTTTAGTTTACAGCACCATGATTTTACTTCAAGTCTATTGCATATTATAAGAGCTTATGTGGCTTCTCCGACTAGACATCTTTGTTCCAGTGGAGCTTATTATCGAGTGCTATTCCTAGATATTTAAACTCTCTCTGAGTACCGATTAGTTCGGCAGCCTATCGGATAGGTTTCAAGCGTGGCTGAAGTTGCTTTTTTGTAAATAGTACTATCGTTGTCTTTGCTGGGTTAATGTTTAATCCCACTGACACCAATTTCTTTTAATATTTAATTCTCTTAGGATTATATCGCAAATCCTAGTTTTCTGTTTTCTTACAAAAATATTTTCTATAAGAGAATTATCAGAATGATATTGGTTTATCGTTTTTAAAGTATGGCTTAGCTGGCTGGTAAATAGTTATTGTTTTCAAATGTTTTCGAAAGCGGTTAACAATTTTATTAAAACTACGTTTTGTTTTGTAAATCACCTTCAGATTCATTAAATTTTTCTCCATGATGAAATGAATGTGGCCCGGCCTTTTTGCAAATGGCCCCCAAAATGGCCCTCAATATTTCATCGTGGCAACGCTGCTTGGGATGTTAAATATTCTAGCAGTTCATTTACTGCAAGACTCCACAGCAAGGGTGTTAATACCCCTCCCTTAGGACATCCTTTTTTTTGTGAATATTTTCTGAATATTGGTTCCTGCTAGTGCTTCGGCAGTTCTCGCACCTAATGAAGAATGAAGATAACATAAGCTTTCCTCCTTAGTCCTGGTATAAACCCAAGAGAAGTGCTCCTGCGCAAATTAGTAAGATTTTCCCTACCCTTTTGTAAGGGGCGAGGGGCCTAGAAAGATTTATGCCTGGTGACTTACTCGCTTACTTACTCGTTTGTTTTCTTATGACTCCTTCTAGAAGTATTCTCTGTAAGAAGGTCTTCTAAGCTACAAGGTAAACAATATTATTCTGTGATCAGACATTTAGGGTTCATTGGATACTCTCCAATCGGTTATTAGATGGCCTACATTTGGAATTCCAAAAGTTTTGTCTAAATTTCTTTTCTTTTTCTAGTAATAAAAGTTTGGGTATTCCCTACATTAAATATTTCTAGATTTTTTATCAACATAAAGTCTTTGGTTTATGTCAGTACTACCCCATGTAGTATGGTGAACATTTCCATCACATCCAATCAATAGCGGTAGCTTCCTTTGGCTGCAGTAATCCACAATCCTTTGAACCTTCGTCGGCTGCTGCTTGATTTTAATTTGCGCCTGTATCCAAACCTAATCCCTCGTCATAAAAAATTATATTGTAGGTATCTACCTTTTCTAGATGAGCTAAAACATAAATTCGATTGGAAACATGTTTAGAAATTACTTGAAATTTTTTTCAAACGCGAAACAAATACTTGCCCTGAAAGATTGCAACAACAACTTGAGCGTGCTACAAAGTTGTATAGGCTGGAGTTATATCACTTTCGCGGGTGCCACACCGATTATCAGACTACCTTATCTTATGCTTCTATTACATCAAACTTTTGGATTATCCACAAGATCTTCTAGAACGAAAACTTTTTTATAAATATTTAACCAGATTGCAATAATTAATAGCTTTAAGACGGAATTTGAATTGTAAGAACGGGAACGGCACAGACATAATAGGTCGCATGAAACTACCATAAGTACAAATATTATGTAGGTAGGTACTAAGTTTACAGACAAATTTACTTAAATTTATTTGTGTACATATTATGCATCTACCTATCGCATAGGGTTTAGCATTTTCCGAGTATGTATTTGATAAACCTAAAATTCACATCTGTAATACCAAAGACCTCGAATTATAATTATAAAGCCTAGGTAGCAATTAACATCTCTTAAATACTTACAGCCAATTTCTTCACAGAGTACTAACGTTAATACCGGTACTAGTCCTAAAGTCGATACTGAAATCTCATTTATTCATACATGTGTGTTTGAAGAAATGAGAAATACTGATTTGAGTACTGACTTTAGGACTAATACCGGTACTAACGTTAGGACTCTGTGAATAAATTGGCCGTTAGACTACTGTTTTGGAAAATTATTAATTTACATAATTTGATGAGATTTCAATATGTAATCAGTACTTTAATTAAAATGTCTCTTCGCGTACTCCCAGAGTTCCTACGAATTCAGCCCAAAGTTTTAGCAAAGTTCATATATAAAAAATAAAATTGTAATAAAATTCGTAGTTTTGGGAAGTACACGAATAGAAATTATGCCTGCGAAAATATGTGCGATAAATACATACATTTATTTACTGAGTATGGGCGTTATATGGGTTTTTGGAAAATAATAACTTATTTTGAAAATAAACTTTATAAGCTTTACAAACAGCTACCTACAACATAATATGGCAAAGTGTTGCCGTTGTTTATATTTTTTTTTTCCTATTTAAAGTTATTTTTTTTATAAAATTACCCTTCCTGCCTAAAAGGGGGGAACAATAACCACCCTACCGTAGGTTTTTTTCTTGCCTAATGTCAACCTACATGCCCTAGCTTTTTATTACATTTTACGTGAATCACCCACACCAGTATGCAGAAAAAGGACAGTTAAAGTAACTTCCACAGCGATTAAAAGGGATGAAAAAGATCAGAAAAATTTAGTCGTTTCAGGCCCATCCAAGATGACTTTTTTTTAACGACCACCTTAATATTCATTGTATGATTGTATCCTCAGTACTGCATTTCAAATTAAAAAAATGGGAAAAGAGATTTCTTATGAGTCCACATACCGATAGCTTGAGGCTCGTCTTCGAAGCTCGTCAGGCTGAAATTTTGTTTTGGTTTGGTACATTTATTTCTTTTAACTGCTATGCTGTGATAGGTAGGGAATTTATATCCATCATCACATTTCCCGATCATTTTTTTTAATCATTTTTTTTTATCATCTAAGAGCCTGTTTTAAGAAGCTTGCTGCAGGCCTGTATACCTACTGCCAAAAGAATGAATTTGTCTATTTTGTAGCCTGTATTTTATAACAGAATACTACCTACCAGTTTTTTAGTCATGAAAAAATAGTGAACTACTACTAGGTATATAATTTTAATAAACATTGTATCATATTTCAATTTATTGTATGATAGGTCGATATGGATATATGTTACATTGTTGGCTTGAATAACGCTTCTAATGTTTCTGAAATTAAAGGTGATTGAACCTTTATCAAGTTTTGCCACCCATTAGTTTTAATGATATCTGCAGCATGCGTTTTGATAAAGTTTATGGTTTTTTCTCTCAATTGGTCGGCACTATGCATATCGGCAATAGTTAATATATCAGCTGCTGTTTCGATGGATAATTGAGTGAAGAGCACTTCTTTCGACATCACTTTTAATTTTTTCAATGCATACTTATCAGCAGCAGCAAAACAAAAAGATCACTGGCCATATCTTTAAGTTTTGGAGTATCTCCCGTATATATAAAGCGTAGTATTTCTTGAAGAACCTCATGGTCAACATCGGTTATGTTTACTATATTTGACTTAAGCTAGAACTATAATGCTCGGAGGGGCACTTAAGTGGTCGGAAGAAAACAAGCGAATACATGGAAAGCAATTGACGCGACTATAATTGCGAAGTGGAGCGTTTCGTCAAGTTTCGTTCAACTTTGGTTACGGAAGTGAGGTGCGCTCCCGAGCGCACCTCACTTAAGTAAAACTGACATTTGGTGAAATAGGAATGCCAAAAAGAGAAAGATGATAGTTACATTATGGGTGTGTTCCCCTTTTTTCGGTACGGAAAGCTACTTTTCGTTGGTTTTTGACATTAGCTTCAGTGGCCTTCCGACTATTATAGTTCTACCTTTAGACGATGTCCACATTGGGTATGAAAAAGTGGATTTTTAATGACTTTTCAGTATTCACATCTCGCTCCCACTCCTTCATTGAAGTGAGATGTGAATACTGAAAAGTCATTAAAAATCCACTTTTTCATACCCAATGTGGACACCGTCTTACTTTCTTCCATTTCGTGTTCGAACATCGCATCGAAAACATCACTTCGGGCAGCCAAGATTGCTTTATGAGCTGGAAATTCATGTTTTCCGGCCTTCAGTGTGACGTCACTGAATTTTTTATTATCAAACAGACGACCAAAATCATCAGCAAGCTTACATTCAGGAATTTGAATTCCTCCAATGCTTTTTCGACCAGAGAAGTTAATTTTATCAGTCACAAATTCAATTTCACATAAGATTGTCAATACATCTTCTGGCAAGAGAACGCTTGCTTCATCCAACAGGGTTTTCCTTTTAATTAGGGTAATGGCGGTCCCACCTTCGCCGAGTTGAAACTCACGAAGTTCCGTTTTGTATTCATTTGTTTTAATGCATTGATCATTTATAATAGAAATCTTGAACTTACCAAGAACTTTTGAGTTATTAAGGCCCATTTGCTGAAACGAAACCTAAATCTTATTAATAGCTAAGTTCCACCTAACTTTTAAGTGATACACAAATTTATTTATGTTGCACATAAAAATTTATGTTAAACTTAGCAAAGAAGCAGATTTAAAACACATCTAAGTTCACTTCGCTCTGCGCTAAATGTCAAAATTTGAAATTCGTGGAATTTTTTTTAAATTAATGCGGTTACGGTACAGTTTTGTTATTTGTGGGTTCCTATTGTGTTATTTTTTTGTTAAACTGTGTTATTTTTGTTTGATAACATAAAATGTCGGAAAAAAATAAGAAAAGAAATCCGAACTTTTCCTTAAATGAAAAGTCTTTGCTTCTTCAATGCATTTATGAAGAAAGAAATGTTATAGAAAATAAAAAAACCGATGCTGCTACATGGAAGGATAAGGAAAGTGCTTGGCGCCGTATCGAGAAAAATTTCAATAGCCAATCTGGATCTTCATGTTATAGGAGTAGCGATTCTCTTAAAAGGCTGTATGCGAATTACAAAGCCGAAACGCGGAAGGACGCTGCTCAAGAAAGATTTTCGAGTGTGCAAACTGGTGGCGGAAAGCCTTTCAAACCAACAGATCCAAATTTCGAGCTGGCCATATCTATTATGAACCCAAAAACGGTTCATGGCATGGAGAACGAGTTTGACGGCGATATTCAAGTTAAAGAACGAGGAGACGAAAATGTAACTTCAATTCATTTAACTTGACTGCTTGCTTAAAGACTACCTTCTTTTTTTAGATTGAGGAAAACTCGAACGACATCGACTGGAGCAGCTATAAACCCTCTATGCTGAAGAAAAGTGTTCATCCCAAACTTAAAACACCAGCACATTCAATTAATGACACCAACGTACGAGACGTCAATGAGGAAAGTATCTCGCCTGGCATAGTAAAAGAAAATCCACCACCTGTTGTTTTGTCAAAAGGCTTCAAAAAACAATTTGAAAACACTGAACCAGAGGTGAATACGCCATGGATTTCCAGAAGAAGACCCGTTGCTTCAAGTCTACCAAGCCACAAAATTACTGAGCAGTATTCGGAACTATCTAGAATAAAAATAGAACTTGCCAAATTGCAGTATGATACACTGAAAGAAGAAGCAATCGAGAAAAAGTATCAGAGGAATATCGAGCATGAGCTGAAGACGAAGTCTATGGAACTCGACATTCAAATTAAAAATGAAATTTTGAAAAAAATCAAAGATGAAAATTGCACTGCCAAAGAAGCACAAAATGTTTTAAATGACATTGAAGTTTATTTTGATGATATCAACAGAGAATAATTTTCAATTATTCTTCGAATTTACATGAAGTACCTTCGTACATATTTTAACTATGTATATGTATACATATTCCTATTTTTGAATGTTATAGTTGGCAGTTTGTATTATTTTTTTAGTTTTTAATGTTCATTCTGAAATAAAAAGACTCATTTTTAAAATTAATGTCTTTTATTAACCAATCATTTAAATGATTACAAGCGTGCAAAATAATTATCTATCAAATTCATACGTCTTTGCATATTAAAATTTGAGGAATTTGTTCTTGAATTGTTTTGTTGGGAAGAATGTTCAATATCTATCTGTCCAGCGGTGATAACACGATCGAGGTCTTCATCACTGAAGTCTAAACTTTCAGGTGGATCATCGAATATATTGTTATGCCTCAATATGTTATGCAAAACACAGGTTGCAATAATAATGGTTAAAACTGTTTTCAACTTTAAACGGGCACCGTAAGCCAAAATGGGAAATCTTCGTTTTAAAATACCAAAAGCTTTTTCGATAACACCTCTGGAACGAATTTGAGCCTCATTATACAGTTGCTCTGCTGTGCCATGTGGATTGAGAAGTGGGGTCATTAAATACGATTTTTGGGGATAAGCTGAATCACCTAATTAATAATAAAAAAAAATAACATTCGGACACATAGTAAAACATTTTATAGAACCTACCCAAAATGAAACAATCTGCGTATGAGCTAGACTGTCCTTCCAAAACATTTTTTATTCTGCAACTATTAAAAATCGTTGCATCATGACTAGATCCAGGCCACCTTGCCACCACATTGGTGAATATCATTTTAGCATTACAAATTGCCTGGACATTTACAGAAAAATAACTTTTTCTGTTTCGGAAAACTTCTGCATCTTCCCCACCTTAACATAATGTACATAGTATTCGAAAGGGATTTTCAAATATATAAATACAAAAAACATTATTTACCAGGAGATTGAATTTTTACATGAGTGCCGTCAATGGCGCCAATAACATTTGGAAACGATGCTATATCGAAAAAATCCCTTTTAGTTTTTAAAATATCGGTTGTATTTTCAGGAAATTTGATATAGTCATTCCCAAGACTAGCTATCGCTCTGGAAACTTTCAAAACTATCCTTGAAACGGTCGAGACATGCATCCCTCCAAAATCAGCTATGCTTAGAAGGTGGTTCCCAGTTGCAAAAAACCGCAATGCCACTAAAAGTTGATTGATAGGAGCTATGGAGTTGTTTCTGAGAACGCAAATGTAATTTAAATTCTATAGTTTAATAATTCATAATCGAATTAACACTGTACCTGTTTGAAGGACATTCTAATAAGCTTTCTATTTTCTCTAATACAACAATAGTTATTTCTTTTGTCAAGCGAAACCTTTTATAAAACGAGAGCTCATCAAACGATGAAAAATATTCATTTCTCTCGTATATTTGACGAGGAACTCCAAGTTCTACAATTTCAAGTATTTCAACGTCATCATCAAACACATCCAGAATTTCAAAATCCATTTTTATTTAGTTTTTATATTGATTTTCTTGAAATCACTTTATATTAGTTAAAAACAATGAACACACAAAATTGCTATAACGCGTGCTTCAATCACTTATGTCTTACTTAAATATCTTAAGTGACACTTCATCCTACACATAAATTATGTTCGACTTAACGACTTTTAAGTTTAGGTTTGAGTTTGGTGCAAAGCAATATGTGTCACTTAAGCGTTTATGTTGAACATAAACTGTTAAGTATCGTATCAGCAAATGGGCCTAAGAGGTTCCGAAATTAGTTTTAGAAATATAGAAATGTCACCACCCCCTCCCGGGCTAAGATATAGATATATGCACCATTTTACCTCATCATTAGGACCTCCGGAAAATATTGGTGATTCATATTTTGTTTGTTGAAGGAAACTAAAACTATTTAGAGTCCATGTAAAGTTGACTTTATATATTTTGGTTTGAGTGTGACCCCAATTTTCAACAGGTGGTTCATTAATTTCCAAAACAGGGAGAGAGGATAAAATATTTACTGCCATTTGCACAAAAAAGCTTCGCCGGTTTTTATTTATAGAACTACGTAAACTGAAAAGAATTTTCTTAAAATTGAAGCTATGTTGAATCATTTAATCATAATCTAAACTTACCTCTTTTTTTGTCTATAAATTGTCTTCGTCCCCGTATTAACACCGTAGTTTGGAGTAGAAAGTGAGGGGTAAGGACCAAATCGTCCGTTCCTGCCAAACTCACAAGATTTTTCCAGTATGTTTGCGTTCTCTTTTATACTTTTCCCAGAGTCTTGTGTGTTCAGCGTTGCCACTAATCGGAGAATTTTCCGAAGTTGATCCAAAAACAAAATGCAGGAAGTAGATTTATTTTTTTTTTCGCAGTAGATATGCATTTTCAAATTTGTATTTGTATTTTCGAAGAAGAAATTAATAATAACATAAGTTATTGAAAATACATAAGTAGTCTGCTACACAGCTCATATGCAAGGCACTTAAAGATTGAGTTTCAGGAGAAAAAGCAACAACTATGATGATGAAATTATTTGTGGTTTTATTTTTTTTTAATTTTAATTTTTTTTTTCGTTAAACTAAAAAGTATTTGATTGGCAGTAGATGTGTTTTACGAAAAAAATGCAATAGACAACGCTGGTCCTAATATGCCATCTACCTCTGAATGCAAAATGAAAGAGAGCAACAAAGTATGAAGAGGACAGGAATAGAAATCTGACTGGAAAAATCGTTTCATATCGTTTCATGTAAGTCGGCATTTACACCACCCGATTTTTCCTCAGACGATCTTTTGTTCATTGATGAAGGGAGTAGAAAGTGAGGGGTAAGGACCAAATCGTCCGTTCCTGGCAAACTCACACGATTTTTCCAGTATGTTTGCGTTCTCTTTTATACTTTTCCCAGAGTCTTGTGTGTTCAGCGTTGCCACTAATCGGAGAATTTTCCGAAGCTGATCCAAAAAGAAAATTCAGTAACTAGATTTATTTTTTTTTCGCAGTAAATATGCATTTCCAAATTTGTATTTGTATTTTCGAAGAAGAAATTAATAATACATATAAGTGATTGAAAATACATACATAGTTTGCTACACAGCTCATATGCAAGGCACTTAAAGGTTGGGTTTCAGGAGAAAAAACAACAACAATGATGATGAAATTATTTGTGGGTTTAGTTTTGTTGAATTAAATTTTTTTTTCGTAAAACCAAAAAGTATTTGATTGCCAGTAGATGTGTTTTACGAAGAAAAAAAAATGCAATAGGCAACGCTGGTCCTAATATGCCATCTACCTCTGAATGCAAAATGAAAGAGACAGCAATAAAGTATGAAGAGGA
The DNA here is from genome assembly GCA_963921185.1 of Dasysyrphus tricinctus. Classification (NCBI taxonomy): domain Eukaryota; kingdom Metazoa; phylum Arthropoda; class Insecta; order Diptera; family Syrphidae; genus Dasysyrphus; species Dasysyrphus tricinctus. Next base: position 14,266,762 of record OY992532.1, on the reverse strand, counting down.
CAGGAATAGAAATCGGACTGGAAAAATCGTTTCATATCGTTTCATGTAAACATTTCACACGATTTTGGGAAAAATCGTACTGGAAACATCGGGTAATGTAAATGCCGACTAAACATTTCACCTGATTTTGGGAAAAATCGTACTGGAAAATCGGGTGGTGTAAATGCCGACTTGCCAGGAACGGACGATTTGGTCCTTACCCCTCCCTTTCTACTCCCTTCACCAATAGGGGGTTTACATGGACCAACATGCTCGACAGCATGGGAGTTGTCGAGCCATGCTCGATCATTTAAACGCGAAAGCAACTGCTGGACCAACATGCTCGACGGATTTCAAAATTTTTTGAAAACTTGCTGGCTCGTCCAACCAGCCAACTTGTGTAAACAGATGCTCGACAACATCGGTATTTGTTTTTGCATTATTTAGCCACGGTGACGGGAAAAAATTGCAGCAGTAATAAATAATGAATTCTGGAGACAGTTTTTCAGATTTTAAGAGACTGTACCAGAGGTTTGGGAAATAAAAAGCGAAGTTTATAAAAAAAAAATTGCAAGCCATACTGCGTGCGTTTGTTCCGAAAAATGAAAAATAATGATGCTCGACAACATCAGTATCCATGTAAACGCAAAGTTGGGTGTACAGTTATTTTTTCCATCGAGCCATGTTGTCGAGCATGTTGGTCTATGTAAACGCCCCTAATGAACAAAAGATCATCTGTGGAAAAATCGGGTGGTGTAAATGCCGACTTTCCTTTTCAAAATTCAAATTTCAGAGTTCAGACTTCAAAAGCCGCGTCGTGAATCGTGATGCATCCAAGCAATTATTTCCTTTTCTGATCGAAAACCACAAATTATTCGATTGTTTTGTTTTTCTGAAAACATCAAGCATCATAACAAAACATTTGATTTTAATTAAAATCCGATTTAATGAATACTATAAAGGTAAGTTTGTTTTATTATTAAAAAACTACCAAGATTTATGCTAAGGATGATTTTTTAGCTTTAAGTTAACTCCAGCCAAAACAACCAAAAAATAGGAAAGTCGGACAATGGCTGTAAATCAGTTATCCCCATCGCATTCGCTGGATACCAATGAACCAGTTGTAGAACATTGGGCTCATACTAAATCGAAATTACATAAAATCAAATTTACATGGACTATAAATAATTTTAGTTTTCGCATTCAAAAATTTGGTGAAAAACTTATATCGCCAACATTTTACTCGTATGCAAATGAAGAGATAAAATGGTGCTTACATTTGTATCCGAACGGAATAAGCGAACAATTCAAAGATAGCGTGTCCATATTTCTCCACTTATCAGAACCTTGTGATAAAACAGAAGTTCTAGCGAAATTCAAAATTTCTGCTTTAAGTTCGGAACTAAATAAAAATGAAACGCATGATTCGGTTGTTCGTGGCTACAAATACCCGGATCATTACACCTGGGGCTTCAAAAGCTTCATTGAACGAGAAATTCTACTGGAAGAAACCCGATGTCTGTTGTCGGAAGATAAATTAAACATTCTCTGTGAAGTTAGCTTTGTATCAGATAGTATTAATATCTCAAGTCAAAAGGCCATCGGAAAATTCCAAGTTCCTGAATGTAACATTTCTAATGATTTTGGTAATCTCCTTGAAAATCGAAAATTCTGTGACGTCACACTAGAAGTCGGTAAACATGAGTTTCCAGCTCATAAAGCAATCTTGGCTTCCCGAAGTGATGTCTTTGCTGCAATGTTCGAACATGAAATGAAGGAGAGTAAGTTAAATATTGTGACAATAACCGATGTTGATCATGAGGTTCTGCAAGAAATTCTACGCTTTATTTATACGGAAAATGCTCCGAAATTAAAGGAAATGGCCAATCAACTTTTGGCTGCTGCTGATAAATATGCATTGAAAAGATTAAAAGTAATGTGCGAAGAAGTGCTTTTCGCTGAGTTATCAATTGAAACAGCAGCTGAAACCTTAGTTTTAGCCGATCACCATAGTGCGGATCAATTGAAAGAACAAACCATTAAATTTATCAAAATTCATGCTAAGGATATTGTAGAAACAAAAGGATGGGAGAATATGATGAGTCAAAAAGTCTGTATACCTTTAATAGTTGAGACAGTAAGTTCGTTATTAACACCACAGAAGCAACATCAACCAGTTCCTCAATGATATCAATTGGCATGATTTTCGTTTCGCTTTACAAATTAAGTTGGTTTTGATTAATGTAAACTTTCATCTTTCAAAAAATTGTTCAAATAGATTATAAGAAATAAAACAAATAAGAAATTTACATTGAACATTTTTTAATGAACAACAACAACAATGTGCTACCGCCAAGTTTATAGGCTTGCGTAATAGCTCTTCAGTTTTTTCTTGTTAAAGAAAGTAATATTTTTTCATGAAACTCAGTTGTTTTTAAGCATTTCATCACAAAGCAAATGACACGCTAATTCAACCAATAACAATTGGCCGTATGTAAGTCGTTGGAAATGTCAGTAAGGCAGCTTATTTCAAATTACTGTGTGAAAGTTATTCGCAAATTACACTGGTCAGCAAAATTTAATTATTTTTTTATTACAGAAACCAAAATATACTTTTCCGAAGGTTTTTGGTGTGCTGAATTCTAATCTGAAGTCAGAAAAATTCTATCGGGCTACGTTTTTGAGATGTTCCCATTATAAAATCGAAAGAACCGTTTTGTCCTGTTTTCAAAGTTGTATTGTAACGTGAGGTAAATTGTTTTAACAAAATTTTTAATGGTTTCTGAAAGAACTAATTTTCTTCTTTTAAAATCAGTTTAAATCTTTCTGATACCTGATTCTCTGAGAAATCTTCAGTTAATTGTAGGCCTTTTATTTAAGATATACATACAATTCAAGGGAGAATGGCCAAAAATTTATGGGAAATGGTCTATTTTTCAATACGAATATTTCATATATCGTTGAAAAGGTTATTCTGAGTACATCATTTTATTATATGACCTTTAAGCTCTAAGCCATGGGTTTCGTGAGATATTCGGCTTCAAAGCACCAGATTTGGACATTGTGTTCCTAATCAACATAAGCCGAATATCTCGTGAACCCCATGGTTAGAGCTCAACGGCCATATAATGAAATGATGTACTCATAACAACCTTTTCAACGATATATGACACATTCGTGTGTGGAAATGGACCAGCTCCCATAAATGTTTGCCCATTCTCCTTTACATTGTATTTTTGTCATAAATGGAGGGCCTACAATTAACTGAAGATTTATCGGAGAAGAAAAGAGGTATCGGGAAGATTTAAACTGATTTTAAAAGAAGAAAATCTTTCAGAAGCCATTAAAAATGTTAATGAAACAATTTAGTCCACGTTACAATACAACTTTGAAAACAGCAAAAAAAAAGATTTTTTTTCGATTTTATAGCGGGATTATCTCAAAAACGTAGCCCGATAGAATTTTTCTGACTTCAGATTCGAATTCAGCATACCAAAAACATACGGAAAGTATATTTTGGTTTCTATAACAAAAACCTTGTTGACCAGTGTTATTAGTCTGTACCAAAATGCTCTAAATAGAGAAAAAAATTTCGAAACAGCGATTTTAAATAAGTTGTTATAGTAGCTATTATTGTTCATAAAAAAAACATTTTCAACGACAAACATACGTCTCGTTGTTATTGGTTCCTAGACCACTTTCCAGACATTTTTGCCGATTGTTCTTACGAATTGTTTTTTTTTTGAGGGAAACTTAACAATCGAAATGCAAATTGAATGGAAAATATTGAAGAAAATATTTATTTAAATCTTATTTCTATAAATAAGTAAAATTAACTTTTCAATTTAGTCAATTCACCTAATGCATTGCATTTATCTGTCTGTTTAATAGGTAACAAATGTTTTGATTGTTCAATAATAATTATTGCTTGTTTACACATTAATAAAAGCTTTCTATTTTAATAAAATACTTACTTGGACTACAGATACAAAATCTTTATTGTTGAAACAGATGCCCCTAAAACTGCTTTCAGGGTTGCAACAGTAAATTGTGTTCACAAAAATGATTTCATACACAAGCCAAAAATTACGTTAAAAGGAGATTAATATATTTTTAACAAAAATAAACTAGAAAGAGGTTAACAAGTTGTGCAACAAGAGAAGTTAAAAAAAAGAAACTACAGACGTACCGTTTAAAATTCAGTAAATTAAAATTTAGATATCGCCTCTTCTATACATTCAAAATGTAAATGCATTTCCAGCAGCAGATGTTTTTTTTAACTTTTTAAAGAAATAAATTTCAAGCTACAATGAAAAGAAACAAACAAAAAAAAAATCACAGCTATTCCGACCCGCCACGTTTACAAATTAATTTTCTCAGGATCAAGACCACACTTCCTCATCTCGACGGAAACTGAAAACAAATAATCATAGCACTCGGCCCTGAAAAGAAAATTAAATAAAAGCGAGGAACCAAAACAAACATAAAATCGAGATTAGTTTCCGAGAAATCTATCTAGAGAAACAACCCACATAGTTTTGGCCTTTTGCCAACTGTTGCCCCACACGTAGACGCCGTGACGTCGCACCAAGATGGCACTGCAGCCGGGATACTTCATCATTGCTGCATACATAGAATCGGCGAGGTCCTTTTCGTGGGGTGTGTTATCGATGATGGGTACGACTAGTTGCTCATCGTAGCGCAGATGACGCATTTTCTCGTCATCATAGATTCCCTAAAAAATTAAAGAAAAAACATTAGAAACAAAACAACAGGAAAGAGCGGTGGGCTTACTTTAATCATTTCCAAGTGTGTGCATCTGAATTCATCGCCAGGCCAGAGAAGCGTGGCCATGACAGCATGTTGGGAATGGGTGTGTATAACAGCCTCTGCGCCACGGTGCCGGTACGATAACATGAACAAAGGAGTACACTGGCTCTTGGTTAACCTAGAGAAATGATTTTTATTCCACTAATAGAGCTCTTTATTTCTTACTCACTTTTTATATTCTGGAGGCAACTGAATGTCTTTACCATCGATGTCTTGGACAAACATATCTTCGGGTTGAATTCGTTCTTTTTGGACCCCGGAAGGGGCTATATAGATTTCATGACTTAACAGAAAAGAAAAAAAAAAAGCACGTAAAAGATAGAATATCATCTTGCATGAACTTACTCCAGTTTCATACTGATACCACCGCCAGTGCCAGTGACCCAGCCCAAAAGATAGAATTGACGACATAGTTCTGGAATGAGCTTCCGAGGGTGTTCCTTTGAAGAAAAAAGTGTTACAGGCTTACAGTGTAATGATGGTTTATAAAAAGGATGAACTTACATCTGGTAAATCTTTGTAGATTGACATTAGGCTTATTTTATATAAGAAATAATCTGAAGGAAGACTGAAATAAAAAGATAAACAGGAATTTAATTAATCACTTTTTGTGATATGATCATCAATTAAAATTTGTATGTCAAGCACAAGCACTGACCCACTGGTGCTCAAACTGTACCCATAGGTGTGTTTAGTAACATGCAACTTCTTGCTAATTTTGGCAATCGGCCGTCAAAAAAGCTGAAGAAAAAAGTCTCTTTGTGTACTCTTCTCATATTCACCCAAGAGCCTGTGCCGAGATTCAGCTATTTCAGCGAGTGAGATGAGAAGACTCACCACTACGTTTTCATTATGCTATGTTTCCACCAAAGGATTATCTCAGTTCAGATTTAATAAATCTTTTTGGTGTTTCCACCGCACAAAAAGATTTACTTTGACAGCAGATTTAAAAATGCAAATGATGTTTCATTTTTTCTTATGGAGAGGAAGTGTGTAACGAAGTCACATACTTTATACTCGTAATCACCCGCACCACCCAACAGGGAAAGCAAAACACTTGGATTTCATTACATCAATTAACCAGCTGAAGCAATAAACAAGTATTGCATACGAACGAGACACCCATACAAAGTACAACAGAGGATACAACCTGCCGCTTGCTACGACGTCAGCAACTACCTAATTGCCGCCAAGCAATTCATACCCTAAAGCGCCCATGCGATTTTCAATGGAGGTAATCTGATGGCAGTTGGTTACGTCAACAAACGAAGTTCATTTACCCGCTTATAGTCCACAGTTGGTTATGTCAGCAAAGTTGACTAGTAAGGGTGGAAAATGCACTAGAATTCAGATTCTTCTTGCCATAGAAAGATCTCGCTTTTATTAGTCACACTAATAAAGAGGTACGCTGCTGGATACTTTTGGGTACCAGTTAGAAGCTTCAAAACTTTTTGGCTTACGCCGTAAAATATCCCCCCCCCCCCCCCGTCCGTCTCTTTACAATTTTGTTCTGCCGTTTGATTCAAGTGCTAGGGAATATGTCCCAATCTACGCTGCCTTGAGCTTCGGTTAGACTAGCGAACCCGTTCCTTCGCTGCTCCGCCGACTTATATTTTGTCCGTCTCTTTACAATTTTGTTCTGCCGTTTGCTTCAAGTGCTAGGGAATATGTCCCAATCTACGCTGCCTTGAGCTTCGGTTAGACTAGCGAACCCGTTCCTTCGCTGCTCCGCCGACTTATATTTTGTTCTGCCGTTTGCTTCAAGTGCTAGGGAGTACGTCCCAATCTACGCTGCCTTGAGCTTCGGTTAGACTAGCGAACCCGTTCCTTCGCTGCTCCGCCGATTATAATTTTGTTCTGCCGTTTGCTTCAAGTGCTAGGGAGTACGTCCCAATCTTCGCTGCCTTGAGCTTCGGTTAGACTAGCGAACCTGTCCTTCGCTGCTCCGCCGATTATAATTTTGTTCTGCCGTTTGCTTCAAGTGCTAGGGAGTACGTCCCAATCTACGCTGCCTTGAGCTTCGGTCAGACTAGCGAACCCGTTCCTTCGCTGCTCCGCCGACTATAACCTTGTTCTGCCGTTTTGCTTCAAGTGCTAGGGAGTACGTCCCAATCTACGCTGCCTTGAGTTTCGGACAGATCAGTGAACCTTTCCCACCTTATTATACGAAGTACTGTGTTATTCTATTTTAAGAAAATTAACAATTGTCAAGTATATGAAATACCATAGCTGCGTTTTATTATCTCTGGGTCTGGGTCGAGGTTATCTTTTAACATGTATTACAAAAACAACATGGGATCTAGGTTTCTATCGAGGTTAATTTCAATAACCCAGATAGAGGTTTTCACTCTGGCCGGCAGAGGGCTATTTACCATTGTGAATGGATGTCAGCGATTTGTCAGCAGTATAAGGAATAGAGAGGAAAAGAGACAAGTGCTTACATGAAAAACAAATAAACATAAGAAAAAAAGAGACTGATATACAGCACTGCTTTTGCACTAACCCACATCGTTTTATTTTCACGAGGTGAACCATATGGGTTATGAGCGATAATAAAACGCGGCTCATGTTAGCATTAGTAATAATATTTTGTAAAGTAAGAAAATATTAAATAAAATAAGAATACCGTGTTAAGAATAACAAAAATAAAAATAAAAATATATTGGAGTTCTAAATCTTACTCAAACCTAGTTTTCCTTGCTTTCTACGGTTAAGCCCTGGACCCCGCTGGCCTACCTCAGCTGGAAACTAAAAAAGCATCACATTTTGGCGCCCGAGCAGGGACTTTTAGAAGGATCATCCGAACTCCCACCGACCGACCGACCGACCTTAAATCTTTCGAAGGCAACACCGTCCGCCGCCGTATCCGTTTTTCTCCGAAAAGTCCTTTGGAAAGATTTATCCGTGACCAGACACCGATTCACCGTGACCCTTCGAGAAAGTTCCACCGATCCGTAAACCAATCCGCCGCCGACCCGGTTCAACATGTCCACATCCGAATCCGACGATTCACCAATGGAAGACATCAACCCGTATAAGAACCTTGGGTTCATATATTTCTTAGAGAAATCCGAAATTATCCACTTGTTAAAAGACCAACAGTTGGACACTAGTGGTACCGTACCGACATTGCGTAAGAGGTTGGGCCAACACTTTAAAAAGTTCCGTACAGATGTTTCCACACAAAACCTGTGTGAAGAATGGGAAAGATTCGTTGAGAAAATAAACAACGCCGATACATCTGACGACACTCCGCCTACCAACACGCAGCCGTTCATAAGCCAAATTGATATTCCCGCCCCGCTAGCCCCGTTTAAAGCATCATCGTTCTTAGCCGTGCCAGGACCGAGGAAACCATGTATCATGCACCCTCCGATATATCAACCAGCTTACAACCTGACCTATCAAATGACTTCTGCTTACCGACCTCATACTTCTACAGGCACTTCACTCCCCGAATCTACACTGCCACCGCAGCCGCCGCCGCCGTCGAGATTAGACCCAAGTCCAACATCCAGCCGACTCTCGTTGAGCTACGAAGCTGAGAGAATGAACACAGTCCGAAAATGGGGACTGAGATTCGATTCCTCTGGAAACCCGTTGGAATTTTTCGAGAGGCTAACCGAGCTGACACGATGTTACAACATCCCGCCCAACGATATGTTACGGACACTACCTGAGCTTTTCCGCGGAAGCGCTTTACAGTGGCTCCGAGTAAAAAGTGACAGTTTTGTTACCTGGGAGGATTTCCAGGCAGCGTTCATAAGACATTTCCTGCCTGCTAGGTTTTTACACAAGCTAGAGGAGGAAATATTACGCAAACGTCAAGGACCCCGCGAAAAAGCGAAAGATTATATTTTGTCCGCACAGTATCTAATAAGACAGCACCCCCGAGTTTCCGTGGCCGATAATATCGATCGAATTTTTGACAATATGCGACCTGAGTATCGATTGTATATCCGCCGTCAGGACTTTAATACCCTGGACGAACTTGCGTACCTTGCTGAAGAATTCGAGTCGATTAAGAATGATGAACGAAATTTCCGACTCCCGTCAGCCCCCACACCGTTTTCTCCAACAACAAGAAATCCCGTTGCCGTTATTACTATGCCACCGCAGATGCATCCGCAGATACCACCGCAGACACCGCAGCAGACTCCGCAGATGTCACCGACACCACTTCGAGCGGTACTTGTTAAACCCTGAAAAGACGAGGCGCAGCCACCGCCACAGATTCCACCGCAGATGACACCTCCGCAGATGTCACCGCCGAAAGCACTGAATCCACCCCAGGGGGATGAAGAAATATTTCATACCTGCTCGGTGATTTCTAACCTCCCGATCAAACAGCAAAATAGTTTTCCCGAAAACTATCAGCCATCTTCAAAATCCGACGCCGCCGAACTTAATCATATTATTGAAGATGAGCAGACCGCAGCTTTCGTCATTCAAAGCCCGACCATCGATCCAGACAGTCAACCAGAGTATTCTTCTCTGAATCCATCGTTTGAGCTTTGTCGAAGTCCAGCCGTCACGGAATGTGGACCTCCACTATCATTCAGTCCATCACCGAATTCCGAACGAAGCAGCCCCACAGTTCCGATTTCTACCCCGGAAATAAAAATGAATCAGACATCGACCAAATCTCGGGCCGAACAGAAAGCCGTGACTCATCCTAACCGAAACCTCAGGATGCACAACCAGAGTTATGAAGGCACAAGCTTCAACCACCTGTTATCCCTCGAGCATGTTGCTCACCCACCGATCCGAACCGCAGCAAGCCCAGCAACCATGACCCGAAAACCAATTCGTATCAATCGCATGACTCGCTGTACTAAGTTTAAACCAAAGCCGACTGCCGCCGATAATTATTGTTCTTTACCCTTTCCCCCCGTTTTCTTTTATTCAAAAAAAAAAAAAAAACAGTATATGCCTATGTAAATTAGCTTTAAGAAAATACCGAAAAAATTAATTAAGATAAAAAAAAAAAAAAAAAAAAATACCGAAATAATTAAAAGAAAAATATGCGAAGAAAATATATTGAGAAAAAAAAAAGAACCGAAAAAAAAATATATTTATATAAACAAAAATTTTACATAATTATCTTATATTTGAATACGATTATTAAAAGCTTTGCATTCCAGATGGAATTCACGACGAGAGGTCTCGTCTGCCGAAGAAAGGGGGGAATGTAACGAAGTCACATACTTTATACTCGTAATCACCCGCACCACCCAACAGGGAAAGCAAAACACTTGGATTTCATTACATCAATTAACCAGCTGAAGCAATAAACAAGTATTGCATACGAACGAGACACCCATACAAAGTACAACAGAGGATACAACCTGCCGCTTGCTACGACGTCAGCAACTACCTAATTGCCGCCAAGCAATTCATACCCTAAAGCGCCCATGCGATTTTCAATGGAGGTAATCTGATGGCAGTTGGTTACGTCAACAAACGAAGTTCATTTACCCGCTTATAGTCCACAGTTGGTTATGTCAGCAAAGTTGACTAGTAAGGGTGGAAAATGCACTAGAATTCAGATTCTTCTTGCCATAGAAAGATCTCGCTTTTATTAGTCACACTAATAAAGAGGTACGCTGCTGGATACTTTTGGGTACCAGTTAGAAGCTTCAAAACTTTTTGGCTTACGCCGTAAAATATCCCCCCCCCCCCGCCCGTCTCTTTACAATTTTGTTCTGCCGTTTGCTTCAAGTGCTAGGGAATATGTCCCAATCTACGCTGCCTTGAGCTTCGGTTAGACTAGCGAACCCGTTCCTTCGCTGCTCCGCCGACTTATATTTTGTCCGTCTCTTTACAATTTTGTTCTGCCGTTTGCTTCAAGTGCTAGGGAATATGTCCCAATCTACGCTGCCTTGAGCTTCGGTTAGACTAGCGATACCGTTCCTTCGCTGCTCCGCCAACTTATATTTGTTTGTTAGACTAGCGAACCCGTTCCTTCGCTGCTCCGCCGATTATAATCTTGTTCTGCCGTTTTGCTTCAAGTGCTAGGGAGTACGTCCCAATCTACGCTGCCTTGAGTTTCGGACAGATCAGTGAACCTTTCCCACCTTATTATACGAAGTACTGTGTTATTCTATTTTAAGAAAATTAACAATTGTCAAGTATATGAAATACCATGTTAGCATTAGTAATAATATTTTGTAAAGTAAGAAAATATTAAATAAAATAAGAATACCGTGTTAAGAATAACAAAAATAAAAATAAAAATATATTGGAGTTCTAAATCTTACTCAAACCTAGTTTTCCTTGCTTTCTACGGTTAAACCCTGGACCCCGCTGGCCTACCTCAGCTGGAAACTAAAAAAGCATCACAAGTGAGATAGAATATTTCCTTTGTGAAGAGCTGAATTCAGCCACGAATGAATCCTTCAGCGCCATACAAGAATAGGTTAGTTTGATTTGAAAAGTATTTGTCCTAGGAATATTTAACAAGATTAATTTCGAATCTTCAAGATTTACGAAATATATTTGTATGGTGAATCTTCGAGATTGTGAACGTTTTTCCCGGTGTCCCTTCTATTCGTAGTTATTCAATGCAAATAAGATTTATAATATGTGAAAACTTAATATAAAAGTCGGTTTGACTTTGTCGTCCTCGGGTTGTTCAGTCCCTGTTGTTCAGTGGCAGTGCATTTATATAAGATGGGGGATAGAGTTAACGTTTATCCACGGTAATGTGCTGAACCTGGGTCAGAGTATAAGTGTCCTGCTTCATCGTTGGTTGTTGTAGTTATATCCAGAATTTCCTTGGCGCCTAGGTACCTGGGTTCCGGATATGTCATTGTTGGTTTATCATCAGTTGATTAGGGTGGTTGGCGATGTTTCTAACCACTTTATCCGCAGATAGCAATAAGTACTTGTCCAGGGGGACTACCTAGGCTTCAGAGTAGAGCATATCCTCAGTTCTTACATTATGTAATTGTCAAATCACTCGCCGCTCTACTCGCTTCTCAACTGGCTTCGAAAAAGCCAAGCCATTTAACAAGCGAGTAGGAAAAGTTTCGATGTATGTCCCCTTTCACACGAAGAAACAAGTTGCTGGAGATTTTGTTGACGTTTTCTTTTAATCTCCTTAAAAATCTCTTGTACCTTTCACACAAGGAAACAAATCTCCAGGCTATTTTTGAAATTTCCTTTGAAAGTCTATTGCTTGAATACACCAAAACCTAGATGTGAAAGGAAATGTCCAAATACACGAACGCAATGCATAAACAGATGCAAATATTATACTGCGTTTTCATTAGGCCAAATGAGGTAATTTCGTTGAAAATTTCCAAATGCGATACGAAATCATTTCATTTCCCATACAAATTCACATTTCGAAATGAGATAATTTCAACCAAATTTGCACGAAATTAGGTTGGAAATTAAGTCAAAACCTAACGAACACACCCAATTAGCCACAGTTTGATGAGCTCTGAATTGGTTTTGTATGAAAATGTCAAAGCGCAATGGAAGGAGACAAAAGAAAACAACAACAAAAAGCGATTAACAGCCAGCTGAAATTCAAAAATGAAATGAGCTGTCAAACGAAATTACAAATGAAAACACTTTTTCTGTGATTTGCGAAATTTCATCATTTCAGCTCTAATGAAAACGTAGTATTACCATTGTATATCCAATCTATAGTATTCTCATGAAACACGATTTTGTAGGTAGACATTTGGTCGATAGGTTCGCTGTGATCGCCTTACCGAGATCCCTTAGCAAAAATTAGTATTACATTTGGACGCATAGATGGCCACGAGCTTTTTTTCTTCATGAGAATACTATAGAATTTATATACAATGGTATTACTACATACATTCATCCCTATAAAAAAATTACCACAAAGGTTACCCAGTGTGCTTTTTTTAATAGTAATAAAATAATATAAATTTTCTTAATCATAATTGACCCTAATCTCTTAAACCTCCTTCCCTGACTACGCACATGATATCATTTTGGCTGACGACTTGAATCCATTTTGGAAAGCAACAACAACAATACAGGTTTGTTTACATTTTTCATCTGCAAAATAAAGGAAATTATTCATAAGTTTCGATACATATTCTTTTTGATTTACAAACTTACATACATTGTGATTCCAGTGCAACTATAATATAGATAAGTGTTGATATAAAATTTTTTAGTAAAATTTGAGTTTCCAACACCATGTTTTGGTTTTCTCTTATGGTAAATACATTGAACGTCAAATCGAAAAAAAATCTATCTCACAAGTAGGCTACACGCGCTGACTGCTAGGTGCCGTGACTCCATTCGCCAATAGAAGACAGGGAACGCGACGGGCAGAATTGTTTCCCGACCCGTCGGACCACGTTCTGTTTGACCAGGCCAGCGAACAGATCCGAGTGCAAAAAAAGTCTCACAACACATCGAGTTCAAGCCTGAAGCCTGATTCACAATGCGACGAGGAAACGAGATGTGAGCATAGAAGAAGAAGTAAAGGAAGTGGTGTATATCACATATACAGTGTACGTGAGTGAAGCAGCAAGAATTGAAAAAAAAAAACAAATTGAGATTCATCTGTCATTTTGCCGAGCTGAAAGGAAGTGTTTTGAAATTTCAATTTGTTAAACGAGTGAAAAAGTTTATTTAAACTAAATAAAAAAGTGAAATAAAAGTTAGAATAGTGAATACTATCAATAATTTATTTAAAAAATATAAAACAGCATGTGGTGGCTACGTTAAATCCTCTTAAAACGCCTATACTAAGGAGTATACAAACATTTTATTTTATAAGTTAATTTTGTCTGATATTTTCATATAAAGTAACGTGAAGTGATGTTATTTAGGTAAATAAACTATCTTAGAACACTTTAAAATTAAGATTTTATCGCAATTTGCTCAGGTTTGTATGTGTAAGTAAAAAAGTGTGAGTGTATTGCGACTGGCTAGCCAGTACTGGCTCGTGTGGCCTCAGGGTTAATCCAGTGATTTCGTTGAGACTCATCTGTCAAATGAGAAATTCTCGCACAGGGTCGATCTAGTCTTGTTGGTGGTGGCAAGGCGCTCAAATCCGTTTAGCGCCTGTAGTGCAGAGTTATTTTTTAACGCTTTAAATAAAATATTTTGAAAGGGGTAACAGCAGACCCCTATATATCTTGTTGGATTTGTATCTTCGTCAAGAAGTTCGGTTTAAAAGTACGCTACCATAAAAAACATCACTTTATTAAGTAGAATATGAGAAAAAACTTACCTGTGAAAAGAAAAATTTGTGCACCGTATTATAAGCGTTTTTATATGATTTAATGCAGCGCCACATGTTTTTTATATATATCATATATATATATACAAAAATATATTGAATTCACTGAACATATCATTATTATATATTATATTTGGCATAACTAGTAGATATTTAACTTGGCCTTTATCATCTGTCACTTCGACCCTTGGTCTTTTGCACATACTCATTTCATCATTCATTCGTTGTCATTCCGCTCTTCAAGCAACTTCTAGAAATTACTTTATCTCAATTATGTATATCAAATCAAACAAAATGAACTAATAAATTATTGAATTTAACGTGTGTTAAGTAAAATAAAGCGTCTTTCTATTATAAAGGGAAAAACCACTCAGCCACTTTATAAATACACAACAATTGGCGAACGATGCTGTGGAATTAATTCAAGAAAGAAAAGAAAAAAAATTACACGTGAAAAAGGAAGGTTATGTTACAACGTGCATTTTTTTTGGTTTGGTTTGGTAAATTGAGGTACGTACAATACATTACATATTACAAATTACATTACATTTTACATTATAACAAATACGAACTGCATGACTAGACTTTTGTACTTAATTAAATAAAAACAAGCTGTATACAAAATAATAAAAGATAAAAAAAAAATGGCAACCGAGATTCAAGAAACCTTAAAGCAATTAGCTGAAACATTGATGAAGCTCCCTACAAAGATTGCCCCTGCTACTCCATCTCAAGGCATAAATCTACAATCTTTCGATGAAAGTAATGAAACGTTCGATTCATATTTACAGAGAATTGAAAACTATTTAGACCTCAGAGGTTGGTCGCACAAAGACGAAGAAGGTAACAAAATTTGTGTAAAAATATTACTAAATTGCTTGAGCCCAAAACTATATCACACCTTGACGTGCTTGACCGCTCCTGAAAATCCTAAAACAAAAAAATTTGAAGTTTTAATAAGCTTATTACGCTCCCATTTATGTCCAATTCCTAGTGAGATTTCCGAGCAGCACAAATTTGCGAATAGAGTTCAACACGAGGGAGAATCTATTTCAAACTTCCAAGCTGATCTTAAAAAGCTATCAACAAATTGTAACTTTAAATGTAGCAACTGTACAGCTTCCACAAATTCGACACATTTAAGATCACAGTTTGTAAGAGGAATTCGTGACAATGACATTCGAGAACGACTTTTGCAACAGGATGCTAGTAAAACGTTTGATGACGCGGTGAAACTTGCGCTCTCTATAGAAGCATCTAAGATTGAAAGTAAGGAAATCCGAAATCAAGCTCAAGTCAACCAAATTAAAAACAATAACAAGTACACTAAAAAACCTAATCCATTTAAGAAAAATACGGGAAATAAAAATAATTACTCGAAATTTGAGAAAATTAGAGGAAAATGTTTCAAATGTGGCCAATCTAATCATAAAGCAAATACATGCCCACACAAAAATTTGAAATGCTACAAATGTAAGAGGAGTGGACACGTTCAAGAAGTATGTGTTAGCAAAGATTTAGCAGAAAATCGTGCCATTGAAATTTACGAAAACGATGAATCTGATTTGGATGCATTTGAAGACATCAACACAATTCAAGTAGTACAAGTAAACCACATGCACAACGAAAAATTCATGATTAAATTAACCATCGAAGATGCACAATGTTTGATGGAAGTGGATACTGGTGCGGCAGTATCAACAAAATCACTACAAGCTCAAGAACAATTACTTCCAGATATTAAGCTACAGCCGACTTCATTACAACTACGAACTTACACTGGTGAAATAATACATCCTGTCGGTAAAGCCAAAGTGAATGTTACTCACAACAATTCAGTCATAGAATCCGATTTATACGTCATTGATGCAAAAGTGGATGCAATCCTTGGAAGAGAATGGTTCCGAAAACTTGAATTGAATACATCAGACTTGAATTTACTTGAAAGTAAAATGGATGAAAGTCAATGTAAAAAGGAAATCGACAGAATCATGAGCGAATACAAGGACATTTTTGTGGAAACTACTGGTAAAATCCCAAATTACAAATGCAAACTTGAACTTCAAGAAAATGTTACACCCAAATTCATAAGACATCGCCCAGTTCCCTATGCACTAAAAGATAGGATCGAAAACGAACTAGTACGATTAGAAAAAAACGGAACAATCGAAAAGGTAGAATTTTCGGAATGGGGTACACCCATCGTTCCCGTGGTAAAGAAAAATGGCGACATTCGTTTGTGTGCTGATTACAAAATTACGATAAACAGGGTTATCAAGGATGATAGTTACCCAATACCCACGGTCGATGACATCTTTGCCAGAATGAGCGGCGGAAAATATTTCATGACGTTGGATTTACATCAAGCATATTTACATATGGAAGTTGATGAAAACACTTCTATACTTCAAGCAATAAGCACTCACAAAGGCACTTACAAAGTAAAGCGATTGATGTTTGGTGTAAAAGCAGCCCCGAAAATATGGCAAAGATTCATGGATTCAATATTACAAGATATCGATGGAGTGTCATGCTTCTTTGACGATATTAAATTACAAGGAAGTACTTATGAAGAATTATTACTTCGTTTCAAAAAAGTTCTTCAAAGATTACGTTTACACGGCTTACATTTGAACAAATCTAAATGTCAATTTCTACTTGGACATATAACGTATTTGGGACACTACATTGATAGATTTGGTATCAAACCAATGAAAGATAAAATTCAAAGCATTCAAAATTGTGCTCGACCAACAAATGTATCGGAGACTAGAACATTTTTAGGGTTAGTAAATTACTACCAAAAATTTTTACCAAAATTGGCTTGTCGTTTACAACCAATTTATAATCTTTTGAAAAAGGATGCCAAATTTTATTGGTCACCGGAATGTGAAGAAATATTTTCAAAAATTAAAAACGAAATCACCAGTACAAGTGTGTTAATACCTTTTGATGACAAGCTCCCACTGATATTAGCTACGGACGCATCTCCTAATGGACTTGGAGCAGTAATTTCCCACATAGACGAAAACAAGAATGAAAGACCAATAGCTTTTGCATCGAGATCTTTGACAAAATCGGAAAGAAACTACTCACAAATTGATAAAGAAGCAACTGCAATTAACTGGGGGTTAAAGAAATTTTTTCAGTATTGTTATGGCCGTAAAATAACTTTAATCACAGACCATAAACCGTTAACCAGAATATTTAATCCAAACAAGGACTTACCATCTATGTCAGCTGTAAGATTACTTCACTATGCAAATTTTTTGTCAGGATTCGATTATGATATTCAATATCGAAACACCAAAGACCACAGTAACGCAGACTTTCTATCGAGATTTCCAACAAATGAACCCATAGATGAGTTAACCAAAGACGAAACTACCATTTCCCAGCTGAATCAAATAGAGAGTATTCCAGTGACCCAAAAAGAAATACAGAGAGAAATATTGAAAGACATTGAATGCAAACAATATTATAATGCCTTGCAGAAAGGTGAAAGATTGCCGAATGGTGAGCCTGAAGGAAAATTTTCTTTAGAAAATCATTGTATTTTCAATGGGATTAGAGTGATGATACCCAAATCTCTTCAAAAAAGAATTCTTAGTGAGCTTCATATGGGACACTCGGGCATAGTACGCATGAAAGCTTTAGCACGAAGTTATGTTTGGTACGAAGTTATGTTTGGTGGAGAGGAATTGATAAGGATATCGAGGCCGTGTCAAGAAGCTGTCAAAGTTGCTGCAAAAATAAAAAGAATCCAGTCAAAGAAACACCTCATCCTTGGGAATATCCTTCAACACCCTGGCAAAGAGTGCACATCGACTATGCTGGACCCTTTATGAACTCTTATATACTCATCGTAGTTGATGCTCATACTAAATGGGTTGAAGCCATTCCTACACAAACTATAAGCTCGACAAAAAAAATACTTCGAGATATTTTCGCTAGATTTGGCTTACCACTTACCCTAGTTTCGGATAATGGAACAAATTTTTCATCCATTGAGTTTAAAGAATTTACAAAGTCAAATGGTATACGTCACGTATTTTGCGCTCCATATCACCCATCTTCAAACGGCCAGGCAGAGCGTTACGTCGCAACAGTCAAGGAAGGATTAAGAGCAATGTTGAACGAAGATGGTGATTTGAACCTCAAGTTATGCAGATTTTTGATGCAGTACAGGAAAATACCAAATGCAACAACAGGAATTTCACCAGCGGAACTAATGTTCAAAAGAACAATTCGGACAAGAATCGACTTAGTCAAAACTGATGTAGCATCTAAGGTCATGGATAAACAAGGCGCTTATAATGAACCGAAGGAATTCGTGGACGGGGAATCGATCCAAGCTCGATTTTATCATAACAAATGCTGCAAATGGAAATTCGGAAAGGTATTACGAAAAATAGGAAGCAGAATGTATGAAATCTTAATTGACAAAGAAAAGCACATACGCCATGTAGATCAACTGCGAAGAACAGACTGCAGAATAACAAATGATAAATATAACTTCAATTCTGATCTTTTAGTCGATACAACCAATAATAATACCACGACAGACTATAACGAGACAAGACATGAGACAAACATACAAGACACGTACACCTCAGAAACTAATCAAAACCAACCAACCATGACATGCACATCACCGGAATTGTCACCATCACCTACCATTACATCCCCATCAAGAAATCAACCAACCATTATACAAAACTCACCCGAATTGTCAACGCAAACATCAGCAACTACCATACCAACATCAAAGGATATAATTGTGCAGTCGCAGAAAGAAAACCATACAAATCCACCAGCAAGTCCAAGAAGATCTAAGAGAGTTAGGAAAGCACCAAATCGTCTTAATTTATAAGGAGGAGAAAGTTATCATATATATATATACAAAAATATATTGAATTCACTGAACATATCATTATTATATATTATATTTGGCATAACTAGTAGATATTTAACTTGGCCTTTATCATCTGTCACTTCGACCCTTGGTCTTTTGCACATACTCATTTCATCATTCATTCGTTGTCATTCCGCTCTTCAAGCAACTTCTAGAAATTACTTTATCTCAATTATGTATATCAAATCAAACAAAATGAACTAATAAATTATTGAATTTAACGTGTGTTAAGTAAAATAAAGCGTCTTTCTATTATAAAGGGAAAAACCACTCAGCCACTTTATAAATACACAACAATATATTTCTTATCAATAAAGTTTTTTTTCAAAGTATTCACTATATTAACTTTCATTTCACTTTTTTATTCACTTCAATACGCTTTTTCACTATTTTTATGATTTAAAATCTCTGTATACTTTTCTACAGCTCGGCAAAATGACGGAAGCATCTCAATTGTTTTTTTCTTTTTTTTAAATCTGGCTTCCTTTGGGCGCCCCAGCCTTCAGCCGTGTAACTGCACTGTGACCCTGGGGCAATGCATTTGTGTTTGTGTAACTCACACTATTTTGAAAAATGCTTCACTGTTTCCACGATACGCCAGTTCCTTTACTTCTTCTTCTTTGGACGTGAGCGTGACGAGATCCCGTCGTTGCTGTCAAACGAATTTCAAACAATGAAAGTATATGGAGATATACACAATGAAGCGTTTCTCGTCGTCACGTCACGCCAAGAATTGAAAAAAAGACGGGACGAGACGACGATTTTATTTTTTGACAAGTTATTTACATAATGGAAGTATTTTTTTAAAGAAAAAATACGATAGCTTGAAATTAAAAGATCAAGTAATTCCTAATCTGTTGTCTTTAAAGCTTTTTTGGACAATTTTTATTATTTTTTATTTTTAACAAAAGAGTTTTCGTTGTTAATAATCTCGCCGCATTGTGAATTGGGAAACGATTTTAAAGGCTCCCCCAAACCAACGCGAAATCATAGCGAATCATTCGCAAAGGCGTTTTTTTGTTGTTGTTTAGCTTTGTATATCTTTCAAATTTTGTAATACAAAATGTGAAAGATACACAATAGCCGCGTTTTATTATCGCTCATAACCCATATGGTTCACCTCGTGAAAATAAAACGATGTGGGTTAGTGCAAAAGCAGTCCTGTATATCAGTCTCTTTTTTCTTATGTTTATTTGTTTTTCATGTAAGCACTTGTCTCTTTTCCTCTCTATTCCTAATACTGCTGACAATTCGCTGACATCCATTCACAATGGTAAAAAGCCCTCTGTCGGTCAGAGTGAAAACCTCAGAGATAATAAAACGCAGCTAATGCTTTGCAACAACAAAAAACTGTTTTTGCGAATGATTCGCTATGATTTCGCGTTGGTTTGGGAGAGCCTTTATAACTAGAAAAAGATGACAGCGAATCACGTCACGTGGTGTGAATCGTTATGTCATCTTTTTCTAGTTATAAAATCGTTTCACAATGCGGCGAGATTCTTTACAACGAAAACTTTTTTCTTAAAAATAAAAATAATAAAAATTATCCATAAAAGCTTTAAGGTTCTCCCAAACCAACGCGAAACATTCGCCGACGACGCGAAATCATTCACAATAATACAAAATTTGAAAGATATACAATGCTAAACAACAACAAAAAAACGCCTTTGTGAATGATTCGCTATGATTTCGCGTTGGTTTGGGGGAGCCTTTAAGGCTCTCCCAAACCAACGCGAAACATTCGTCGACGACGCGAAATCATTCACAATAATACAAAATATGAAAGATACACAATGCTATACAACAACAAAAAAACACCTTTGTGAATGATTCGCTATGATTTCGCGTTGGTTTGGGAGAGCCTTTAAGGCTCCCCCAAACCAAATTGTCTTTGCGAATGATTCGCTACGAATTCGCGTTGGTTTGGGAGAGCCTTTATACTACGTTTTCATTAGAGTTGAAATGAGGTAATTTCGCAAATTACCCAAAAAGTGTTTTCATCTAACTTTTGCTAATTTCGTTTGACAACCCTGGTCAAACATGAATTCAATTCAATATTCAATGCCCTCATTATTTTTTAGTCCATTACCGAAAACCAAATGTAAAAATCTTTCTTAATTTTTGAGAAATTAAGAAAAAACAAAAGGTACTTTTCCCGAATAAGCCTGAAAAAATGAATTTATTCATCAATTATCCATAATTTAACCCTTTTTCGGGCTTTTGTGGTAAAAGTACCTTTTGTTTTTTCTTAATTTCTCAAAAATTAAGAAAGATTTTTACATTTGGTTTTCGGTAATGGAATAAAAAATAATGAGGGCATTGAATATTGAACACAAAAAATGCCCTTAATTACGTAAAATTTTGAAAAATATCGACTTAAGAAAAAAAAAATTACAATTTTTTTTTTAAATTTTGACTTTGAAATTTAATTTCTCAAAAACTATTCGCTTAAACAACTTGATTTAAAAACCAAATACAAGAATGGAGTATTAACTTTCAAAAAAATTATAGCAAATTATTAAATGTGTTTCCGTTGATTTTTAATGTTTTTTTTTTGCATTTGAAGTCAATGTTTCAGAAACTGCCCCTCCCTGCCTCAGGGAGGGGAGATACAACTTTCCCCCCATACAATTTTTTTCTTAGAATAACCCAAAGAACCACCCCCTGAAATACTTCCACTCAGGTCCGGGACACCCTGTATAAATTACATGTCAAAAAATTTAAATTAAAAGTCGGCTGACTTAATCGTCCTCAGGGTGTTCATTCCCGGTTGTCAATGGTGTTTTTGGTGTAGGTTGGGGGAAGTTTTGGCGTTTAGCCACGGTAGAAGGCTGACCCAATGTCAGCGTAGAACGAGACTGCTTCATCGTTGTCCATGATTATGTCGTCATCAAGTGTTTCCATTACACTGAGGTACCTTGGCTCCGGATGTCGTTGTTCAGTGGTCATCCTTCTCATTAGCTGATTCGGGTGGTCGATGATGTTCCGTACTAGTCTCTTCGCTGAAAGGACTAGGTATTTGTCCAGCGGGATTATGTTGGCCTCGGAGTAGAGATGTTCGTTCCTGTAGTGTTTCCGCCGCTGCCGGTCGATGTACAGTCCGGTGCAAATTCTGAGAATCTTCCTTTCGAATACTTGAAGCTCCTTCATGGCTGTCTTGGAGATTGAAAACAAGACTGGGAAGGAGTAGCTGATGACAGGTCGTAAGAGCAGCTTGTAGATCAGTAACTTCGTTGGTTGGCTTAGTCCTTTTCTTTTCTTCATCAATGGATGTAGACGGTGAAAGGCCCAGCTGGCTTTTTTGAGTACATTTCTTGAGTGCGGGTTGACCCTTAGCAACTCATTGAACTGGACTCCCAGGTACTTCACATTCTTTTTGGCAGCTATGATGGATCCATCAGGGAGTCTCAAGACCAGATTTCTGCAGTTGGCTGCGGTGCGAAGACCTCTACCAGTTGAAGGCCTCCTGAAGCAGACAAGTTCCGACTTGGAAGTGTTGATTCGGATGCCCCATTTCGTGTAGAAATTGAAGAGTCTGTTGATGTGGGCCTCTACTTGTCGGACGGCGATAAACGGTGACATTGATGATGCATAGGTGAGCGAGTCGTCGGCATATAGCAGGTTCTCGCATCCAATTGGGGCAGGTTGGTCGGATGTCATCAGGCTATAGAGGAAGGGTCCAAGTTTTGAACCTTGGGCAACTCCGGCTCTGATACTTTTCATGTTTGACTTACAACTGTCTAGTTGTACGAAACATTTCCTGAAAGAAAGAAAAGAAAAAAGAATTTTTGTTAGTGGCGGTGGTACCTGATGTAATAGATGAAGTTTATGTATACTGAGTTACAAAAAAAGTGGCGCACCTTGAAATTTTGCAATATTTTTAAGTGATTTAAGAAACACGTGTGATCTGAAACACACGTTTTTTTAATACAGTTTTGTTTATTAACATAAAAATAAGTAATTATTCATCTAAAATAGAAAAAACTGAATAAAAATAAAGCTCTGTAAAAACATAGCGGCATATTATCAAAATGATAACAAGACATCCAAAGGTATGACTGCGCCACTTTTTTTGTAACTCAGTGTATTAAGGGTCTCCCAAACCAACGCGAAACATTCGTCGACGACGCGAAATCATTCACAATAATACAAAATATGAAAGATACACAATGCTATACAACAACAAAAAAACGCCTTTGCGAATGATTCGCTATGATTTCGCGTTGGTTTGGGAGAGCCTTTAGGGCTTCTATCCAAACGCTATCAAATGCTTTCTCGACATCCAGAAAGCATCCGACGGTGACACGATGACTGTTGAGGGAGGTGGTGATATCGTGTTGGAACTTCAGCAGCGGATGCAGCGTTGAGTGCTTTTCTCGAAAGCCAAACTGCATGTCAGGGATGATTGAGTTTTCATTGCAGAATTTCTTCAGCCTCCGGAGGATTACTTCTTCCAGTAATTTGCTGATATTGTTGAGAAGTGATATTGGCCTGTAGTTGGATATTAGGTTGGAAGCACCTTTTTTCGGGATTGCCACAATCTTTGCTGTTTTCCACGTCTGGGGGAAGTAGCAGTTGTTGATCCAGTTGTTAAGGATGATTGTGAGGAAGATCATTACAGATTGTGGAAACCATTTCAGGATGTAATTGGAAACACCATCTGGTCCAGATGATTTTTTTGGCTTTGAATTGCCGATGATCTCTGCTACCTCCTCTAGATTGCATAGATGTGGACTATCGGTGGGATCACTTGCTGGATTGGTGTCATCGAAACTGATTATATCCGGATTTGGCTGTAGGGTCTGCTGAATTGATGCTTCTACTTCTTGTAGGAAGGTCGGGTCATCAGTAGGTGGGTTTGGTGTGAAGTTTCCTTCGAAGTAGTTGGCGAACGCTTCCACCTTGTCCTGGGCTGAGGTTGCTTCAATGTTGTTGCTGATAATGGATTCTGGCATCTGTGGCTGTTTTCCAATGATCCTATTGATGTTTTTGAAGGCATCAGGTCCTGGCTTAATTGCTTGCAATCTTCTCTGGTACTGGATATTGTTATGGTGTTGAATGGAGTTCCGGAACATGATGTTGACTTGCTGTAGCTCATTCCAAACTGTCTGGTAGTTGATGTTTGTCGTATTTAGCTCGCTTCGATGGATCCGCTGGAGTCGTTTTCTTAGCCGCTGTCTGTGAGCATACAAATTCTGGACGTAATCAGGAAGGTGTTGGTACCTGTCCTTTGACGTCCTAGGCCGCTTTTGCTTCTCCAGGGCTTCAGATACGGCATGTTCGAGGTTGTCAATAGCTGCATCGATTTCGGTATCCAGCAGATTCCTGTTTGAAGGTGGAAGAGTTATGTTGTCTTCGATGTCCCTGTGAAGTCTTTCAATATCCAGCCGTCTGAAGTTGATGAAGTTCTCCGGAGCTTCTGTTGATAGGAGTATTGGTTGGTTCAGGTTGATAGACAGTTGAACAGCTTCGTGGTCCGAGTCGCTTTGTACAATTGTACAGATATAATTCCGGATTTCCGGAAGAATGTGTACAAGGTTCGAGGAGGCCAGGAAGAAGTCCAGCGTTGATGGCGTTCTAGGGAAGGTAGGCTTCGCTGGGATATAACCACCAGAGAATGTTCATTGCTGTTCAGTTCCATCCAATCTACAATTGCTTTGCCTTCGTTGCTGATTTTGGAGTCCAACCATAGGTGCAGCGTTACCACTGTGCCACTTTAGTGTCAAATTGCCACTTTTTTTCAGGCTGTGCCACCGAGCCACCACCTTTCAGTCTGTGCCAATTTTTATTCGCCACAAGTAAAACTAAAGTTAGCAATTCACCATGCCATTTTTCCATACCTTTTCATATCTTTCATGCGTACGATACTTATACCATCAAAGTTTTAAAATTCAACATAACCCACACATTGAACAAAACAGCTCAATGCAGCATCAATAGAAAGTGGAATACAATAATCTTACTTTGAAATTGGAATTGGAATAGAATATTGGAAAGCTAAGACCAGCCCCGGATGTACGATTTTTCCGAACAGGGGAAAAATTTGATTTTGACGCCCTTGCCGTTTTTGATAAAAATGAAAAAAAAACACATACATATCTGCTTGGTTGGATTTTTTGTCACTAGGAGAAAAACACTATTTAATGGATGTGCAGCCATTACCTATTCAGCAACTTATTACTAAAGATAAGAAAATTAACAATGCCTTAACAAAGACGATACACAACCAAGGTTCGTAGAACGATAAAATATAATTCGTTCTCTCGTGAACAATTCAAAAGAATTTTGTTTTTGATCCGATCACGAATCTTATTTTTTGGTTCCTAGTAAAATTCGTTTGCATTCGAATCACATCTGCAAGGATCTGTAAAATATGGTTCCTTCCCGAATTTACCATGGGAGAACTATTGAAGATCCATTCCCTGAATCGAAGAAAGAAAAATGTAAATTTACGACAGGACACAATTTGAAAAAACCAAAGTTACGCAAGATAAAGTATCGAAGTACAAGGTTCCGAAAAAAGTTTTTAAATCCGCGGGTTTCGTTGCTCCTTGAGCGATTTGAATGAAATCGACAGATGTGATAGCTGAGGCAGAGTTATAGCAGAACAAAATATTTTCAAAATAGAATGTTTCTAAAATATGTCAACATTTTTCAACTTCGTTCTTTCTTGAGAGATTGCAATGACATTTACTCAGGTGATAGCTGATACAGAATTGTAACTGAAAAACATATTTCACAACAGGATCTTTCAAAAAATTTTAACATATTATAACTTCGTTGTTCCTTGAACGATTTCAACGGTTTTTAGCGTTTTTACTAAACAGTTTTTTTTGAGCACCTGATATCCTACATTTGTGGGTACTTAGATTTTTTGTGAATTAAAAAAGAACTAAGATACAGTGTAATAAAGTTGTCAGTATCCAGCAAACAATTCTTTAAGCAAAGCTAGGATTTGTACGGCTTGGTGCGAAGCTTGTTGAGGGACACGGTTCAATGTTTTATTATTGAAAAAGGGGGATCTATCTCCTACAGTTTAGGGAGGAGGGAAAGTTTTGTAAAAATAAACTTACATACAATGCAATAAACTATTGTTAAAAAAACATCAGAAAAACTTTTAACAATGTATAAAAGCTCGTTTCTTTTTTTAATTTTTAATTCTAAATTATTTTAAATGGAGTAATAATAGAAAAACTGCTAAAGGTTGACGGAGAAATACAATTTGATATTCCATTGCCGCATCTCAATTAATTTTATTTCATTAAGCATCGCAATTCTCAGTTTTTTCAGTCACATAGATTTGGCGCCCTTGTAAGCTGCCGCCCGGGGCATAGGCCCCGGTTTTTCCCCCCATATATCCGGGGCTGGCTAAGACGATTATTAGACATTTATGCCATTTTTTTAGTTCAACGCGATGTGCTATGTGCATATGTTTTAATTAAAGTGGATGCGATAAGTGAACGAACAGTGAACTTCGTGTGGAATATTAAAGTATCAAAGAAAAAGTAATGCGCAGGTAAATATAATGTTTCTAATTGCATAAAAACATCTTTCAAATATTAAAAACATTGAATATTGCAGAACTGTGAATGGAGTCCAGATGAGCTTCTCATAAAAAAATATAGGGAAACCATCACAGGAAAGTAAAATGTGATACGAATTCGTTTAAATAAATTATTATTTACTATTTATTCATACTTTTATTTATATATTTATGTTGAATAATCAATACAAAATGAACTGTTAAATTTTTAGTTTTTAGCTTACGTTGCAATAAACCTTAAAATGATTGTTAAAATTATGTATTTTCTTCAACTCCTATAAATTCGTTGAGATAAGTGTGAAATTTTGTCCCTTAAGTCAATTTTTATACATATAATTATGGTGTTGTTTTGTTTTTAATTTTAAGTGCCACTTTTTTTTTCGAGTGCCACTTTTTTTGCCACTTTTCCAAAATATCCAACGGTAACGCTGCATAGGTGATGTCTCGCATTGAAATCACCTCCAATGATGCCATAGGTGCTTTGCTTCAGGATGCTGTTGAGGATGAGCAGGTCACTATGTATGTTCCTTGCAGAGGATGCGCACTTGAAGTATGTACTGATGACTGTAAGGGTCTCACCTCTTCCTAGGGTCATCGTGATGGCGGTGGCTCCACTAGTCTTTAGTCGTGGGATAATGTCTTCTTTTGTATTGGGGGAGAATTTGTCTTTTATGAAGACTGCTGTTCCAACGCGGTCCTCGTTTTTGTCCTGCCGGTACGTTTTAAATCCTTTGATGTTGATGTTGTTTTGTTTGGTCACTTTCGTCTCACTGATGAGGGCAATATCAGGGGTATTGTTCTTCATGAATAGGTTGAATGACGTCCTCTTATCTAGGCTGTATAATTAATTAACATTATACGTCAGGATGCGGAGTTTCTTCAATGGCATATTTCGAAGACGAAGGCGGCCAAGACCGCGGACTTGTCTTTATCACTAAGTTGATTGTAGTTGGATGGGACGGCATTCCGGGCTTTATCCATGATGGAGATGAGGTTGGACCCGAGGAGACGCTGGACTTCATTGTTGAGGTTCATGAATGGGGAAGTTGCTGAAGTTCTGGTCGGTTTGACAGGGGCTGTCTTCACAGGGATGGTTTTGGCTGGAATCCTTGGCTGCGGTTGATGCTGCGTTTTCGTTGTTGATAGTCTGGGTGTTGAATTCTGTTTGGCCATTGCTGCGTAGCTGACTGAAGGACGGGTTACCACACAAGCTGATTTAGCGACGAACTCTTTGTGCGCCTTCTTCTCTGCAATCACCTTGTTCCTCTCTGTTAGGCGGGCCTTTAGAGTGGGGCAGCCCTTGAAGCTTGCAGGATGTCCTTCTTTCTGACAGTTGGCACACCATACATCCAGTCCTGTGTTCTCCTTTCGCTTCCATTGTCCGGGCTCGTGGTCTTCTTTGCACTTGACGCACACGTATTGGCGGCCACAGTTGGTGGCTACGTGTCCGAAACGCTGGCAGTTCCGGCACTGGACGATGTCATTGGACTTCATTCACTCCCAATGAACCCTCTGGTTCATTATTAAGGTCTTGGAGCACACCTCGTTGATGTCACACGTCTTTGATACTTCAACGACAAAGTTTTTGTAGTGCTTTGTCTTTGCCTTCTTGGATTTGAAGTGCGTCACTGCAAACATGAATATCCTTTGACAATTTGACTTCTAGTTTAAATTAATAAATCAGAAATGCAAATAAGAAAATCTAAAATTTAAAAATTGCAGAAGGAAAAATACAGAAATCCTGGAGGAAATGGACGTATGTTTACACTATAGTTCAGAAATAATTTGCAGCCCGAAGAAATTGTTGACAAAATCCAAACCCATGAAGAAATCTGTTCGAACGGGAAGAGGTCAACAATTTTAGCTTTGTTGGTGGTGAACATCTTCGTGTCGAACTACGAAACTGATAAAGTAAGATACCTGTGGAAGTGGAGAAAAGGTGAAACCCACCAATGATTCTGTCGCATATTTTAAATCAAGCATTTCCCGATACTGTTAAACAATTGTGTACATTATTTTGTAATAAACAAAATACATTAAATCGTTTCGTTTTCATTTAAGTATTTTATTTTATAACATAATATACATAATAGTAATAAACGTTTAAGCTATCCACCAGACAAGCTTTTTACATCTCTGCTCAGCAGTGAAGCAACCAGGCGAATGGCGGCCAGATTTATAATTTGAATGTCTTGAAATTGAAAGATCCCTTTGATGGTTGTTGCGTGGTACTGAGTAATCGACTTGCGATGGTGCCAGTATTTGCCTCCACTTGTGGATCTTGTAGGTCATTAAAATATTCCTTTAAGCTATAATGATGTATCTTCTTGTGCTCTCCAGCCGACGATGACGGTGATGCATCCGCTGCGGGATTTTTATCTCTGCTACAGCATTCATCTCTTCATTCGGGCTTAAATTTCTTCCACAATGACACAATAATAGAAAACTATAAAAATACTAGTCATTTATCACTTATTTTAATTTATTCTTTTAAACAGAATATTAGCTGCATTTTATTATCCCCCAAATCTGATTCGGATTAGACTATCATAATAAAACAAACAGGATCCCAGTGCGACATGAGTTTTATATACCTATCTCTGCTTATCCTTCATTGACATACTGTATTAAAAGCAGCTCATATCTTTTTAGCGACATAACCGCTTATTGGAGCAAAGTGGCAAAAAATAGTAACTATTACCAATGCCATCTCTTGTAATTAGGCATAAACAAGCTTTTTCAACCATAGAAACTAAGGCCATCTTTTAAATTACCTATAGAAAAACGGAGTCATCTATCTTAATTCAAATTGACATCTGACGTTTGTGAGTAATTTTTATTTTTATTTTAATTACAAAAAATAATTTTTTTCTCTTCACTGGATCATTTATAATTTCTTCAAGACTATTCGATATTTCCATCCCGTTGTACCCTCCCCGAATTAGTGGCAAAGTAGACAGAGACCGTGTCTCATTGCGGAGTCTCATTTTTAGAGGAATCGAAGGTTCGACGTGGGTGCGTGAATAAAAGTGTGCCTTAAAAGTTAATTGTAAAATAAACAAATTTCATCTCCATTTTGTTATGCAGAGACTTTCTATTCTTCAAGACCAAGTCTAAACTAATTATTAACGAAGTGAAAGTGGTAAATCAGTGACATTGAGTATGCTTGGGAATATAGACGCACTATTCACCTATGATGCAGCCATGTTATATCAGACTTTCTTCAGAAGCTGTATTCTATCCAGGTCCTCATGTGCGGCAGATTTATACATTCATTCGGAATCAAGTCACCAGCATATTCAACTAATTGCGGCAAGTAAGCCTCAGATGATTACTGCCACCGCCCAGAATATGCAAATGCTGGGGCTTCGATACTGGTTTCAAAAGAACTAATGCACATAATAATGCCGTTTACCCACAATCGTCTCAGACCCTGCTCTTTAGTTCTGTTCATGTAATCAGTTCACAGATCACACCCACAGCCACAAAAACGAAGTAAAATATGATATTACCTACCCACGAACGGTAATAACCAACAGCAGCAGGGTGGAAAGAAAAATCTCCCATAGTGGTCAGAAAATGACTAGGTACATCCATTTCTGTGCAAGGAGGACTGGAAACGTCTTAGCAAGGCAATTACAATATCTTCCAAACAGTATTCAAAAATCAAGTCTTGCTGAAGGTCAACAAATGCAAATAAAAACTACATTGATGAAAACATATCACCATATTATGGAACAGTGACCTTCAACAACAGGTTCTGTTAACACAGAATCTGATTATAATTCGGGCCATCCAGCCAGATGGAACTAAGGGAATATTTATTCAACAACTTACAACAATGAACCAGACAGTACGAACACACAACAACCCAATCGTAAGTTGTAAAATTTTGTATGAGCCAATTATTTCTAATAACTTAGCTCTGTGCTAACGAACTATTTTGTCAATTTAAGTATTTTAAAGTTATTTATTTAAATTCAATTAAATATTATTTGTATAAAAATTAAATTGCGATTAACATATAAAAACTTTTATGATTTTACAGAAACCCTTCAAAGTAATTTTACCCAAATAATTCCAAACAACAGCAGGAATGAATTAACTCCTTAACGCAATTCTTACACAGTAGCTGCAATTACTCTTATGAAATGTCGGGAAAAGATTGCTCCCTGCTGAAATATGGGTCAGAAAGATCGAGCTGCCTTGCTTAAAAGAAATGATTTTGGATACCATGAAGGTTAGTTTGAATAACTTAATTTAAATTTCAAGCGTTTTATCTGATAGAATCTTTTTTTTTATTCTAGATTCTCAAGAATTAAGAATTCCGAACTAGAGGCTTTGGTGAACAGACCTATCGAACTATCGACCTATGTACATATGCACATACAATTCTTTTATTTCTTTGCCTATCTGTGGTGGGCAGAAAACAGAATGATTTCATTTCTGTTCTATTCAAAAAAACATGGCCGAAATAAAAGAAACTAACAATATGAAATTCAATAAAACTGTTTCATGTTTTCTTTATTATTGAAGTATAACAAATTGAATGCAAAATTCATACAAAATAATTCGTTTTTAGAAGAATTTATAAAAAAAAAATAAAGCAATAATAATCTTCGTACAAGATTTTGATTGTCTAAATTATTTCAAGTTTCGTGGAATTTCAAATATTATACGTTCATAAAGTGGACTTCAGGTCTGAATTCATTGTTTTTTAATACAGTTGTAAAAAAAAGCAATAAATTCTGACCTGAAACTCACATTATGAACAGTGTAATTTGATTGTTTTGTTCATTTCCAATTCCTCCCACTTTCTTGGCCAAAGCAAAAAGATTGATTTGACCAGAAAGAAATACCTTAATAGTAACGGGTATCTTTAGCTTCCAATAGATCACAATATGGCGTTAGGTATTTTTCAATTATATTCGGGAGTGCCACTGGTAGTTGTGTTCGTAGCCGCCCTTTTCCATTACCTTGCGAGTGTGGAAGATTTCATCTTCGACAGCCAGCTCAAATTTGTTTTTGATTTCCAGCAGTTATGTTACTAACAGTCCAAGCTGCTTCTTTGACAATGTTGTGTTTAGAGTGCTGAAGAAGTAGTCATAATTTTGGTAAGGCACCTGCAGCGATTACAGCGTCAGTCTATTGATCTGGGCCAGTGACATGTTGCCCACACTACGCAAAGCTGGCACAATGATACTCCATGCACTTGCACATCATTGCCACACAGCAATTGGGATAAAACCGGCAATAACTCGTTTAATCTCATCAAATATGGTGGCTAGGGATTCTTATTCCGACACAAATTTGACATCACATAACAACGGGATGTTCTCGTTGATTAATTGAAGAATACCATCGATGATTCTGACTTTAAGACAATATCGTGGGAGTTGGCACCATCACCGGTCCAGGTCCCAAGAGATCATCTTGGGCTGCAGCAAGGCAATGAAATGGGGAACTGCACCGGCATTGATAATACAGCGAGTCTGCTCCGATGAACTAGAAGCAATATTTGTCAAGTGAGTTATCGGATCTCTGCAAGAATCGCAATGAAATCCGGACAATCTCGGCCTATCGTCATATCAATTGGAGGACTACGCTTCCTTCAAAGACGACACCACATCGTCCTCGTCTTATGTTGTACCTCTTGAAGAGTTGATCTTCTTTCTTGCATTCGCATGGAGGTTTTTCTTTGTAAGCCTTTTGGCGACTGCTGGTCTTCATTTTGTCTGAAGAGCATTCTCCAAAAACTTTTATAGCTTTTTCGCCAAATGTAAGTTCAATTTTGATGAGTTGATATTACCCCCATCGATACGCTGGCGATAAGCTTAAAAAAGAAACAAAAAAGGAATTTAAGAATTTAAGGAAATGAAAATATTTTAAAAACTAACCAGAGTATACACTGCCATCTTCATATCCAATATCAAGATTAATGATCTTGTAGATAAGGCCTTTATTGCCCTTATTTATTTCTGCAATTCCAGTATATATTTGCATACATTCGCTGAAAGCATAGTGGAGGGGCTCCACCAAGTGACTTGAATCTGGACAGAATTCAGAAAAAGGACATTGTTTTCTTTTAGAGCTTTCTCGACACACAATATCACACTAGCAGTTTCCAAGGCCTTGGTCTTATTTAGACCGAATGTGTTCAACTCGCAACAATTCATACGACTCTAGTGTAAATCTTTTCGGAACTTTGAAAAAGGTTTAGATCTTCTAAAGTGTTTTCGCGACTATTTTTCTTTATTTTCATAACGAAATAACTTTTATATTTAACAATTTTTACACTAATTTATTTTTTTTCTATTCTATATCCTCTAAAATTATATGTAAACAAAAATGACAACACAACCGTCAAATCGAATGTCAAAAGCTTCACTATTTTTCTGTTTTGCTCCAACTAGCGCTGGTGGCAATTAGTGGGTGAAAATGAACCGTCGTGAAGTTGGTTCCTGGCAGTCCATATATAATAGGTCAATGTTATCCTTTTACTTCTGTATTTTTTTCTACTCTATTCTCTATTTTCTCCCTATTTTCAAAATGAAAAAGCCATCTACACGTCAGAGAAAAAACTAATTTTTGCAAGAAAATGCTAAGGGTGTGTGGTCAGAATGGATTTGTAAATCGAAATCCAAAATCAAAGTTGGATTTTGTGTTGTTTTTGTAATACTTGTATTTTCGTATGCAAATCCAATCCAGTTCAGATCTTGGGGAAAATTGTATTTCCAATTTGACATTTATTTCAAAAATTATTCGACTGATTCACAATAGTATTTAATTTAGGTTTGTTTGATTTGTTTCCATCTAGTTTTCAACCTAATTTCATGCAAATTTGATTCAAATTATCACATTTCGAAATGTGAATTTGTATGGGAAATGAGGTAATTTGGGATCGAATTTGGAAATTTTCAACGAAGTCACCTCATCTGCTCTAATGAAAACGCAGTATTAAAGACAACAGATTAGGAATTACTTTATCTTTTAATTTCAAGTTATCGTATTTTTCTTTAAAAAAAACTTACCAAAAAAGAAAATCGTCGTCTCGTCGCGTCTTTTTTTCAATTTTTCGAATTCTTGGCGTGACGTGACGACGAGAAACGCTTTCATTGTGTATTGACGACTAGAAAAGTCAAAATGCGATACCTGGTGGCAGATAAAAACAACTCGATAACTACATTATGAACTGGCCGCCATAACAAATGCATGTATTTACATTCAGGTAAAATAATTGTTTTATAAATAAAAATTGATGTTATTTCAATCAAAATATACTTAAATGACTTTATTTACATATTTCGTTCTATTTTATTTCAGTTTTCGAAAGAAAAAAAAAACAACAGAAGAAAACAATGACAAAAAGAAAACATTCATAACCAGCCGACAGCCGTAAGTAACTACAGTATTTTATCTAATGCTATGTTCCCACCAAAATGAAATCCGAGATTTCGGTTGAAATCTTTTGATATTTTGAGCCACTGGAACAAGGTTTAATAGAAATTTCAACGAAATCTCAATAAAAACTCTGGATTTCAACGAAATCTCAATGAAATTCTGCTTCACCATTTTGAAATCTCGAAATTTTTTAGCTGAAATCTCGGATTTCGTTTTGGTGGGAACATAGCATAATACTATGTTCCCACCAAAATGAAATCCGAGATTTCGGTTGAAAATTTTTGATATTTCAAGGTGATGGAACAAGATTTAATGAAAATTTCAACGAAATCTCAATGAAAACCCTAGATTTCAACGAAATCTTAATGAAATCCCACTTCACCAACTCAAGATCTCCAAATTTTTCAGCTGAAATCTCAGATTTCGTTTTGGTGGGAACATAGTATAAAACAAAAATATATTTACAAATTCTTCTTATTCTAATCAAGTGTACAACAGCGGTAGCTGCTCTTGAAATAATTCTTCGAGGTCCAAATGATTTCTTCTGCGACGAAATGGAAATATTTAAGTGCGATGTGCGTTGTGAAGAGTGTTGGGAATCAAAAAAGTTGTCACTGGTGGATGATGTGTTGAAGTTGCCCTCAATTGCCACATTATTGAGTAACAATTAATACTATGTTCCCACCAAAACGAAATCCAAGATTTCAGCTAAAAAAATTCGAGATTTCAAATTGGTGGGGCCAAATTTCATTGAGATTTCATTGAAATCCAGAGTTTTCATTGATATTTCGTTGAAATTTCTATGAAACCTTGTTCCAGCGACTCAAAATATTAAAAGATTTCAACCGAAATCTCGAATTTCATTTTGGTGGGAACATAGTATTAAGGCTACCCCAAACCAACGCGAAACATTCGCCGACGAGGCGAAATCATTCACAATAATACAAAATATGAAAGATACACAAAGCTAAACAACAACAAAAATCTGCCTTTGCGAATGATTCGCTATGATTTCGCGTTGGTTTGGGAGAGCCTTAAGGAAGCAATTGGCGTAGACCTTCCTACTAGAGCACATAAGCAATAAAAGATTCACGGACAATCCCAACCGATATCTTAAAAGCCGGTGAAGTTCGTGCACTCAATCCAGGTGTTGAATTCTATGTTACTTCAGTGATCTTCAAAATAATCAAGGGCAATAGACCTACATCCTTGGCCAGAATCTTAAAAATGACACGATCACCAAGGAGGAATAATAGTTAAATATTCCTAAATTATTAAATAAACACGAACAATTTACGGGCGAGAGCACTTACGAAATCGTTTTCACTTTGGTTATACTTTAGGAAACACTTGGTTCGATTTCCAGCACAAATGTATGTGTAATTGCAAGTTTTACTTTATTATTTAATAAAAATATAGTTTTTATATTTATTAGAATAGTTTTTCTTCTTTTAATAAATAATTTCGGAAAAACACTTCACAAATCACATTATTTTTACAACAAATTTTGACATCTTAATACTGCGTTTTCATTAGCCCAAATGAGCTTATTCCGTTGAAAATTTCCAAATGCGATACGAAATCATCTCATTTCCCATACAAATTCACATTTCGAAATGAGATAATTTGTCCCCTTTCACACGAAGAAACAAGTTGCTGGAGATTTTTTTGACGTTTTCTTTTAATCTCCTTAAAAATCTCTTGTACCTTTCATACGAGGAAACAAATTACCAGGCAATTTTTGAAATTCCCCTTGAAATTCTATTGGTTGAACACACCTTAACCTAGGTGTGAAAGGAAATGTCAAAAAATCTCTTCAAATCTTCGACCGGGGAGATTCTGTTCGCCCCTCTGTCCTCCTGCCCTTCTCACCTACGAACTAAAAGTTGCTGGCAACTCAGTTTCCTCGTGTGAAAGGGCACTTTCAACCAAATTTGCACGAAATTAGGTTGGAAATTAAGTCAAAACCTAACGAACACACCCAATTAGCCCCAGTTTGAAGAGCTCTGAATTGGTTTTGTATGAAAATGTCAAAGCGCAATGGAAGGAGACAAAAGAAAACAACAACAAAAAGCGATTCACAGCCAGTTGAAATTCAAAAATGAAATGAGCTGTCAAACGAAATTACCAAATTACAAATGAAAACACCTTTTCTGTGATTTGCGAAATTACCTCATTTCGGCTCTAACCCGGAGGCCACACGAGCGAGTAATCGCTAGCGAGTTACTAATACATCGAAACTTTTCCTACTCGCTAGCCAACTGGCTTGCCTTTTTCGAAGCCAGTTGAGAAGCGAGTAGAGTGGCGAGTGATTTGACAATTAATAGCTGCGTTTTATTATCTCTGGGTCTGGGTCGAGGTTATCTTTTAACATGTATTACAAAAACAACATGGGATCTAGGTTTCTATCGAGGTTAATTTCAATAACCCAGATAGAGGTTTTCACTCTGGCAGGCAGAGGGCTATTTACCATTGTGAATGGATGTCAGCGATTTGTCAGCAGTATAAGGAATAGAGAGGAAAAGAGACAAGTGCTTACATAAAAAACAAATAAACATAAGAAAAAAAGAGACTGATATACAGCACTGCTTTTGCACTAACCCACATCGTTTTATTTTCACGAGGTGAACCATATGGGTTATGAGCGATAATAAAACGCGGCTGTATTATAGAGATCAGTGCAGCGCGCCCCATTGCTTAATGTCGAATTCCTTTCAACAATTGGAGATCGATTTCTTTTTTGGGTTGAAAAGAATTTGTAAAAAAAATCAATTTTTTTATGTGATTGTGTGTGTTGGCCATTGACATAAATTTTGAGGCAAAAAGTAAACAAATTAATGGGGATACAAATACTCAAAAGTGCATTCCGACTTACGCGTCATTTAATACGATTAAAAACAAATATATTTCCGGGAATAGTAGCAGAAATAGACAAAAATTGTTGTGCGTCCATTAAAGTTAAAAAAAAAAATCCAAAATCCATCAAAAAACACATCAAATGAGGAACACGTCGGCGAGCACGCGCTTCATAACATCAATCGACTTTAGACACTTGAAATCGAAGTTCATTGATATTTTTATCACTTCTTATTAATTATGCACTGCCATTTGATGAATTAAAAACTTTTAAGAGATATATTTGTTTTTAATTTTTTTAAACGAACGAGAAACACTTATGAGTATTTGTAAACCACGGCAGAACAAAACTTTCAACTCCAGAGAAATGTCAAATCTTACTAGTGTGTGTGAAAGTCTGTGTTAGGCACGATTCACACAGAAGTGGCTTATGGTGCTGGTGTGGTTCTGGTCTGTTACGGGCGTGGTGTGGTTGTGGTGAGCTTTGTTCAGACAGAAGTGGCAGGGAATGGTTATTTGACAGAAAAGCAAAAAATACATACACAAACACAGGAACACTTCACAAGAAAATGGCTTCTACACAGAATTAAAATAAATAAAATATAAAAAAAACAATTGCCTTGAATTTTTGGGCTACTTTTTGCCATGCACGCTCCTGTTTCAGTAATTTTGTCCTCCCGTAATTACATAAATCTTCATGTATTTGCATTTCATTGCTGAATTCAATATTGAACTCATAATCACATTTAATTTTTTTTTAATGTCTGACAATTAGACATTATTGACTGAGAGATTCCATTGTGGCGTGCCGTTTACGTAGGCCACTGGAGTTTTCAATATGGTGTGGCGATGGCATGTCACACCATACCCTCACCTCGTCATCTGTGTGTGTATTATCTCATAAGAGAACATGTGAATTCCATAACGTGGAATATGTATGCAGCACGCCAGAACCACACCAAAACCTCACGCCAGTTCTATGTGAATTGGGCCTAAATCTTGCTAAAAACGAAAGATTTGATTTGTTTAGAAAAATTGATCTTTTCTTCTAAACAAATCGATTTTTTTCTAAACAGATTCGATTTTTTTGTTGTAAGGAATTTAACATAAATCGAACAAACCTTATCAAAAGTTATGCCGAAATAGAAAATAAAAATACTAACAAAATATCATAATTTAATATTTTTGTCCTAAAATTAATTATGTTTCTACTCAAGTATGTCCCTAATCGCAGTATCAATCAATTTTCATCGAATATACGTAAGTACTTTAAGTAAATTTCATACAATTTTCACCTAAATACATCCATAAAGTAAGGTTCTCATCGACCATTGAAGTTTTGCCGGAAAAGGACAAATCTGCTCACCGGAATATAAATGATAACCTTGGTCAACCCACTTCGTGGACACATCCACATCTTCTGAAAGATGGCGACATAGTGCCCAGCATTAAGGTTGAAGAATTTAAAGAGCGACGGGCTCGTCTCATGCAGGGTATCCAAAAGCACACTTTCAACGTGGAACCAACTATTAAAAATCACACAGTAAGTGCTAGTTTTTTACTTATCTTCGTACAGAAATTAATCATTATGCTAAGGTGGTCGTACCATCGGCCACAAAAAAATACATGAGCGACAAAATCCCCTACGTCTTCCGTCAGAATTCAGAGTTTTTCTACCTAACCGGATGCCTTGAGCCAGATTCAGTTCTTGTTATGACCATCGATGAAGCTAGTCAACCAAAATCGACTCTTTTCATGAGACCAAAAGACAAACACGCTGAACTGTGGGATGGACCAAGAACTGGTGTTGACAACTCGATGGAACTGTTCGGAGTAGATGAAGCCTATCCAGTTAGTCAGTTCAAGACAGAAATCGCTCGGTAAGCATAGAACACTTTGTCTTAACCAAATAAATTGAATATTGTAACAGAAAAACAAAAGAAAAGGAACGCGCTGCTATTTGGTATGACGAACATAGCACAGATCAGCATCACCTAACGGAAATCCTTAGAGCTACCGGACCAAAAGGACCTCTTAAGTCGCCAGCTGTGTTTCTGCAAAGTATGCGACTTTTTAAATCACCCTCAGAAATCGATTTGATGAGAAAAACTTGCAAAATTGCTTCGGAGGCCATCAACGAAACGATGGCTGAAGCACGACCGGGCTGCTCGGAGCATCATATTTTCGCCATGGTTGACTTCAAGTGTCGCATGAAGAATGCCAGTCACCTAGCGTACCCACCAGTGGTTGCTGCCGGCAATAATGCTACAACGATTCATTACATAAACAACACTCAGTTGGCGCAAAATGAAGATATGGTACTCATGGATGCAGGATGTGAATATGGTGGTTATACTAGCGATATAACCCGAACTTGGCCCATAAATGGGGAATTCACTGAACCACAAAGAGTACTTTATGACGTTGTTTTGACACTACAGAAGGATCTTATTGGTAAGAGTTTTTAAATTAGCCAGTTTAGGCTTCTGAGATCTCCGAACAGGATTCGTCAGCAAAAGATGGTGTTTAGTTTGACAAATTCGTCGAAAAAACAGCATTTGTACAATTACAATTTTGTTTTCCTGTTGCTAAAATCGGCAATATTAAACCATAATCTCAAGTGGTTAAATGAAAGCGACATTTTTTGATGGAGAAAAATTTGTAGTTCTTAGAAATGTGAACTGGCTAAATGCGTGCAATTTTAAGTGGTTTCCGTTTCTATTTCTTTTCTCAAGGGATTCTTCTGCGAGAAGGTGGAGAGAACTTGGACAAGCTGTTCGAAACGATGTGCCTTAGGCTTGGAAAATATTTGAAAGAAGTAGGACTCATACCAGCTCATATCACAAATGAACAGGCAATAGCAAAGGTATAACCCACTCAAGTTTTTAATTTTATTGACTTTCCTTTAAATGATAAAAAATAATTTGAAATGAAATTTGAGAAAAGATAAGATAAACCTTCTGTTATTTTCTTCGCGTAAACTGTCGCTTATGTAAGTTCTTATGATGAACTTAAATTTCTTTTTAGAAAATCGGTCTTAGTTTTTTTGCAAATTTGTGTATTGCGGCTAGAATAAAATTCTATTTGACAGTACAGCGTCTCAGATCAGGCAGTTATAACCTAATACGTAGTGCAAGGCTTTTTTTTAATTATTTTTAAATTATGTATATGCCTTTATATTTCTTTTTAAGTGCACCCTAATATGCACTTGTTAGATGGAATAACTGCCTAGAGTTAAGATAAGCACCGCAACAACCCCGCCATTGTGACCCGCACTACTACTACTCCCAATTACTTTCCATTTTCTCTTTTGTCAAAAAATGTAAGTTGCAATGAATACTTTGCAACAATTCGAAACTATAGAATTCACAAACAATATAAGTATGATTCCATTCAAATAACTGCTTCGGCTGGCTGAGCGATCTTTGTCTGGATCTAGCGTGAGATCACAATCAATTATTGCACAGTAAAAAACCTTCATTTCATGTTTTTTTCCAAAGGCAAATAAATACATTTTAAACAAAATTACTAAATAAACACATCTTTTTTCAGGCCGCATATGCCTTCTGTCCGCATCACGTATCCCATTACCTAGGAATGGATGTTCATGATACGCCTTTAATGTCAAGAAGTATGAAACTGATACCTGGTATGGTTTGTACTGTTGAACCAGGAGTTTATATAGCCAAAGACCGCCTAGATGTGCCAAAAGAATTTCGAGGTCTTGGAATACGTATTGAAGATGATGTTTACATTGCTGATTCAGATCGTGTCGAAATTCTTACATCGGATTGTATAAAAGAGCGTTCTAGTTTAGAAAAACTTTTAAAAAGTAAAAGTCCGTGATTAGTGATAAAACGAACTCAAAAATATGTATAGTAAATTTAAGTTGAAATCGATGGATATATACTTTTTCGGCGAAACATTAAAAACAAAAAATAAGAACATTATAAGCCAGTGTGAAAATTATATTTAAGTGTTAATTCCGTTGATTTTTAATCTCACAGTTGGAATTTGTATCCATGACTTATTATGAGAGGCTATACTCTTTATAATTTTATTTGTGATGTACATATGTAACTACATATTATATTTGTCAAGAAAATCAAAAGGATGTCAAGACTAAAAAGAAATTATCAAGATGAACAACGTAAAAACATGGTAAGTTAAGATTATTTAAAATTTTCTCCACAAAATTAAGCAGAATCAACACAAAATTGCCTGGCGAATGTGCCTATTAAGCTCTTTACACCAAATCATGAAGAATCTGGGATCTTGACACCCCATATGTGAGATGTTCGAACAGAAATGTCTTCGAATTGGTCAAAAATGTCTAGAAAATGTTTGGTCGATAGGTCACGCGCTATCTGAAAGATCCAAAGTCAACTAGTTTCATTAATTGGAAAGCGATAGATTTTGTTTAATGAATTTTCAAAGAAGTATGCCATTTGGAAGATCCCAGAGATTTTAAATGATTTTTCAAAAAAAAAAATCAACGTCATATCGGCTTTTCGTATCTTGTTTGTGGAATATTCGCAAAAAACTTATACTATCTGGAAGGGAATTAACGGTCAGCTAATTGTAGTAATTGGTCAAGGATAATTTTTGGGGTCCTCACTTGTGCTATATTTGCAAAAAAGTATACCACATAAATGGTCAACAAGTTTCAGTAATTGTTCAAACAAATGAGGTGCCTAATATCGTTCGTGTCCTTAAAAAAAATAACAAATTTAAACATCATAAAAAAATGTATATGGCTAACCAATTACTGAAACTATTTGAACTTTTAACACTTCCCTTTTCTTTTACCCTTATACAAAAATAAGGAAAAAGATAAGATGGGAAGAGGAAATATGAAAGTGACGCGAAGGGAAATGATAGGGAACAGTTTCACATTGGAAGTTTAAACTTTTCGTGTAGCTATGAATGGATGTTCATCAGTTTACCCTTTATTCAAATTTTTGAGTGTGGAATGCTTTGCCTTACAGCCATATTATTCACTCAATTAATCCGGGTTTAAATTTACACCTTGGTTAAAAGTGAGTTAAGTCTCAAAAGTTCAACCCAAGCGCATAATATTCACTCTTAAAACCCGGTAATAAACGCTATTTATTAAACTTTGTCGCGTTTAACCCGATTCAATTTTAACTGCCCTCCAGGGAGCTGTTAAAGTAGTTTAACCCGGGTGTAAACTAGATTTTCAGTACATTCACTCATTTTAGCCAAGCAAAGTCATATTTGAAGTTTTTACGCAAATATATTATTAAAGATAAAATAAAATAAAAGCAACAAAAT
Organism: Dasysyrphus tricinctus; assembly: GCA_963921185.1. NCBI lineage: Eukaryota > Metazoa > Arthropoda > Insecta > Diptera > Syrphidae > Dasysyrphus > Dasysyrphus tricinctus. Next base: position 14,224,705 of record OY992532.1, on the reverse strand, counting down.
AAGGCTTTATAAATGGAATGGCGATGTCTTCGTCGTCAGAAGATGCATTTCTGGACCAGATGGAGAATAAACGGCGTTCTCGTCGAGTGTACCGCATGTACAAGCAGACTTGCGCGATGATTAAATATTTAATGTTTTCGGTTTGGGAAAAATGTTTTCCTCTTTTTTTATCATTTTCCCGCTCGGTGTTATTGCTTCCATAACCACCACCTTTTATTTTGCGATTCGACATTTTTTTTGTATCAATTTATTAATTGAGATAAATTAATAGACAATAATTTAACTGTTTTGATTTGTTTTTCAATCAGGATTTTCAAATTTTGAACGATAAAATTTGAAATACAACAACAAACAGGAAACACATGCTGGCAAATGTCAAATTATTGCCATTCCGTATGTTTAAAATCGGTGTATAGTCAAGTTTAAGCAATTTTACATCCGGTTGTAATGTATTTTAAATCCACCAAGTTTAATGCGCGTTTTGAGTGAATATTATGAACAAAAGTTTAAATTGAAAAGTTTAAAAAATGCGAGTTAATAGGACAGGTTTAAAATTCACTTAAACCTTACTTACACCTGGAGTGAATAATATAGCTGTTAGTCTATGTTCTCTCAATTGTGATTTACAAGTATTTAAGGTCAACAATGTACATCAGCACCACAACATTATAGAGGTAGTCATAGCCCCCTGAGTGTGTGTGCAAGCAAATTATAAATAAAAGGAAGAGACTATTCACTACAGAGTAAATTATTATACCCCTTTTCTGTTTTTTCAGGTGAATCAGGTTGCTAACCGTGCTATATTTTTTTTTTATTTTTTTTTACAGAAAAGTTCTTTCAAAAATGTCTGGTTGTAGTGTGTCTGTGTGAAATGTCAACAATGGTTGAAGATCTGGTTTTTCAGCTAAATGTAACCTATCTGGTTTTGGTCTTTCTAAAACATACTTACATGGTTTTAAAGGTATCCTAGATAGGCTATCCTATGAAACTTGAACGCGGCCAATTCTATGTTTTTTTTTACAAGTACATACATACTGACTTAGGATCCGTTCTTGTTATATGAGGTTAGGTAAGTAATGTTTTTCTTACTTAAAGTCAAAAGACACTTATTATTTGTTAAAAAATATATTTAAAAGAATCCAAGTTTAACAGTATAATACAAAATCTCCTAATAACAAAATATAAAGAACACTATGCGAGTCTGGGCTTACATGAAAATAATTTTTAGATTCTAAAATTTCTATACTGGAAATTGGCACCGAGCCAATTATATCTATTTCTTGAGTTCTTGACTCAAAAGATTCTCCTTATAAAACCAGACTTACAAAACATTCGTCATAATAATAATAACATTTTATACACTCATTTTAAATTCTGCGGAGTGCTGGATCCCATATAATGTCTTAAATCATTAAGCGTAGACGTGACTAATTTTGCTCTTATCGTCGGCCTTTTTAATCGCTTGTGAGCTTCAAATCGATGACAACCTCCGAAACTGTAAAAGTAGTTCCCTCCTTCGGTTCCTTTAATCCAGAGGATATCAATAGGTGGCACGTTGCCTTGAGTTTCTTCGATCTTTAATGTTTTTTTTTTTAAATGTAATTATCTTCTTAAAATATAAAATAAATGTTATTCTTTACCTCCAAAGTTGACATCAGAGATTGCACTTTATCCTCGTCTAAAATAGATGGAATTGGTCGATGAATATCACTCATAGGAACATCATGTACTTCATCTATAGAAGCACTATGTACTGAAGTGTTGTTGGCACACATTCTGCTGACTAAAAAAATTTAATTACAAGTAATCTAGCTAAAAGTAAACGCTAGCGTTGGATGTGAATTAGTTATCGGTTTAGTTAAGAATGATGAGAAACAAACTTCTATAGATTCTAAGTAGCATTCGACTGAAAATCACAATTGAACATTTGTATGTGCCAAAAGTCGTAAACAAACATGTTATTTCAAAACTTGACCTCAAATAAATTGGTATTACTTTTAAGGAATTAGTTTGCAAAAAAAAAAACAATGTCGTTTGATTTTATAGTGCAGAAATTTGGTTAGACTATATCTTTGTAAAATTATACCTTTGTGATAAAGTTCTAAGGCTAGTAGATAGCGGGGTATATTTTCCCCCGCTAAGGTGTAGCTGGCTGATTTTTCGAAGCCAGAAATTTTTCCTCTCCATACATACATTTTAAAATTAAGTTATTTCAATCAAAATTAAAAAACTAAAAATATTTCCAAGCTCAAAATAAATCAAAATTGTATGTAATAACGTCGATATACTATACTCTGTCCAAGAAAAATTATTAGTAAAGGGCTTAGGAGAAGCTTTTTTCAAAACTGGTGCCTTTATACACTATCACGATACTGAATCAAAAAGATTGCCACTGAAAAAAAATACAAAACCAATGATTTACCTATAGAAACTGTTGTTGCATTACTCTGTAACATTTCGTACACACTGATTGTGGTTACCTTACCATTCTCAAATTGAGTGCAAGAAGTAAGGGTCTTTTCAGTGGCTTTTTTCAAAGAGGTTTCGGGTTCTGTTTTTTTTTTTTAAGTTTTTGAGGAAAATTTTATGAATTTGAAAATGGGAAAGGTTGACGCAAATTAACCACACTATGTGAAGGTTCTCCAAACCAACGCGAATTATTCGCCGACGACAGTTTTTTGTTGTTGTTTAGCGTTATCTATTTGTCATATTTTGTACTATTGTGAATGACTCGCTACGAATTCGCGTTGGTTTGGGAGAGCCTTTAAAGGCTGTCCCAAACCAACGCGAAACATTTGCTGACGACAGTTTTTTGTTGTTGTTTAGCGTTTTGTATTAGTCATATTTTGTACTACTGTGAATGATTTGCTAAGAATTCGCGTTAGTTTGGGAGAGCCTTAAGAGTTGAAGAAGGAATGTTTATGTAAGTAAACCAATGCAACCAAACTGACAGGCAAAATTGAATCAATTAAAATAAAGCTATCCATTTATAATTATCGTAATTTTTAGTTCCTTTGCAAGGAACTTTAAAAAAAAATCCGAAATTTTAGCCTGTACGTAATAAACTACATTAGCTACCTATGTTAGTAGATATACATAACATTATGTAAGTACAATGTAGTTAGGTACATACTTTTAAATTTTGTTAAAATTTGTAATACTTTGGATAAGATTCCTCGAAAATGTTGGTTAGTTTTTCTCAAAGATCTGCGGCATCTCATTTGGATGCTATTGACATTTAAAAAGTGTTAAGCTCTTTTGTTGAATGCTTTCCAGACTTTTGTCGTATCAATTCTACCTGATCGTTTATTTTTCCACGTTTTAAAATTGACAAGCTGGTAACATTAGTTCAGAAAAAAGTAGAAAAGATTTTAAGATTCGTTAAAAAATGTAATTCGTGATTAAGGAAATAAGACGTCATATCTTAAAAACCCATTTACTAATGATTATGTTTTAAAGTACATCTTCATTCATATTAAATTAGAACTGCAGATTTTTAAAGTAATGAAGCTGTCCTTTTAGATAAACATTTTTTTGGTTATCATTTTATCGCACGATACTAGCAAAAATATGTTTGTTTACATCAAACTGGTAATTCTCTATGGATAGAACATATCTATCTTACTCATATAATCGTTTCATTTAATCTCTTTACCTTCCAAGTTCCGACACGCTTCCATTTGTTACGCTAAAGTAGCTGATATTCCTTAACATTTATGTTTTATTTTTATTACTTACTTAATTCAATTGATGATGACTTCAAACTTCTGTTTATTCTAAGAAACAAAGTTGACATTACTTTTACTAACGATAAAAACAAAAAAAAAAAAAACGTATTTTAACTTGTAGTAGAAAATTGTCGGTCTGACTGAATCTTAGTTAGCCACGATACTAATGGTTGGTAATGAACGAAAGAATGATTAAGGTATGATATGAATATGCTCAGAGGCTGAGACATGAGCCATGAGATTTCCAAATGATGAACAAACAAAATGAACTCAATTATATTAATCAGCGTAAGAATGGCAGCGTTCAGTATTGTATGTATAAGTCAATTGGAAAAAAACTGACGCGAAAAATTTTATTTGTATTTAGTTTTAGTATAATTCAAAATTATTGTTCTAAATAATAATAATAATAATAATAATAATAATAATAATAATAATAATAATAATAATAATAATACAATTGAATCGGTCATTTCAAAAACCACTTAAGTCACATTTTTTTCAAAAATGCTTTTTTTTGCTATAAATGCTTCTTAAACGTAGATGAATATTTTTAGAGTAAATTACGTCGGTCCAAACATTCCTTCCTCTCCAAATGATACCTCACAATAAACGTTCCATGCAAAAACAACGTAAGTCAATTGACTTAGTGGTTTTTGCAAGCACTATACTAGATGGTGGAAGTAGTTATATCTAGTTTTGCCTACGGGTTAAATATATTGAAGCATGATAAATTAAAACATGTGACATGTAAAAATGTTGATATGTTAATATTTAAGTATAATTAAAAAAAACTTTGATTTTGTTTAAATTATTGTATACTGCTGACCCCATTTCTTGCTAAAAACAACGTAAGTCACCCGTTTCTCGCTAAAACAACGTAAGTCAAAAACGGGTTTTCAGACTTTTTTCATTATTAATATTGATAAACTGTGAATATTTTTTTATATTTCAATCCTTTTAGACTCTAATACTATATTGAGCCCAAAAAACTCATTTAAAACTAGTTTATTTTTTAATTAAACTGTTTTTATTGATTCCTGAAAAATTTTAATTGTGTGACTTAAGCGGTTTTTGAAATGACCGATTCAATTATAATAACAGTCAAAATGTTAGATATTTTTTCTTTTACAAATGTAACATGGTGCATTTTGTAAGTTTTTCTTTCATATTTCAAAAGCTCGTTGGTAAAATTGCTCTATAAATAACTTAGAAAATGCACGATGGGTCGCACTTACTTGCTTTTATATTGAAAAAAAACTTAGAATTTTAAAAATTGTATATAATAATGTATATTAGGGTGGTCGTTATGAAAAACCCTGAATGAGCCTAAATCGGATCTAAATGTAGAAAAAAATTACCTAATTTTTTCAAATTTGTATGGATTCTTTATGGGTCATAGTTCTGCTTTCAAAATTCTGCATGTCAAAATTCTGTTTTTCAAAATTCCAGTTGTACACAATTTTGATTGACCAAGATTTTGTACATATTTCAAAATTCTTTTTGTTCAAAATTCTATTTTTCATAATTCGGTATTTAAAAATTCTGTAAATCTGTTACATTATCAAAACGATTTCTCTTTTGCAACAGATTTATAGAATTTTTAAGTAAAGAATTTTGAAGAATGGATTTCTTGTAATGGAACATAACTACTTTGAACCTGGTAAGAAAACACATAAATGAAAATATTTTTACAAAATAGCTTTTTATGGCCTTTAGTCCTACAAATTGGCGTTTCGTTTGGCTTACTCACTTGAACTCATCAGAGACATAGTGAGGGCTTTGTCATACGCAATTTGTTTTAAGTTCAGTTCAACTTACATGAATTTTTCAGCGAAAATCCACTATAAACTATATCCAACAAGATTAGAATTCCTAATCATTAAGCTGGAAGTTTTTTTGCCCGGGGCCAGGCATAGTTTCTATATAAGAAGAATATTTTTAATTTACTAAATACTTTCTATCGGCAAAGTTTTGGTCGGTTTTTGATAATGAAAAGCCAAATACATTAGTTTTTCCAAGAACACAAATCAGTGTTGAAGCTTTGCATCGCCGACTACGAGCTTCATACAACGGCGTAAAGCCGCCGTAAACGTAGTAAAGTTGTAAACTGTAAAATTTTCCATGCAAATTGTGACAGAATTACGAAGTTTGAAACTTTACTACCTTAAAGACGGCCTTACGCCGCGCCGCACAATGGGACCTCTTGTATGGTGAGCGTGCTCAAAATGGAAAATTGAAACTAACGGTTTCGTATAAAATTGTAATCTGGATTCAAAGATGACATGATTCTTTATCAATATGTCAAGTCTTGAAGTTTTGGAAAACAGAACGGTAATAGAAAATAAGCGATTAAAGTAGCAATTCATGTAAATTCTAAAACCCACTGCGCAGTTGTTGGTCATTTGAAAATTTGAAAAAAATAAATTCGTGGTGAATACAAAAATATAAACAATATATTGACATCAGGTCAGTAAAAATAAAAAAAATGTTTTTTTCAATTTAGATCAACATATTTCCCGTAGAAAATATTCAAAAAATCTTATTTCGGTTTTGCGCACCAAGCTCTCACTTTTGACTTCTGTTTAATATACGCAACTACGCAACTTTTCAATTTTATTAAAATGCAAGTAAAATATGTTGATTTAATTTGATAAAAACATTTTTTTTTATTTTTAGTGACCTTCATTTGTTGCCAAACTATTTTTTATATTTTTGAATTCACCACGAATTTATTTTTTTCGAATTTTCAAATGACTACAACTGCGTAATGGATTTTAGAATTTACATGAATTGCTACTTCTATCGCTTTTTGTCTATTACCCTTCTGGCTCCCAAAACATCAAAACTTGACATATTTGGCGTTTTTCTATTTTAGCTCGGAACAGATCAGATCAGATTCAAAACACAAAAATAATTGAATGATAAACAATCATGTGAACTTTGAATCCACATTACAATTTTATAAAACCGTTAGTTTTAAATTTGCATTTTGAGCACGCTCTCCATATAAGAGGTCCCAGTGTGCGCCGCCGCCGCAGTTGTATGAATACCTTATAGATTTGGTCGGTTTATTATACCTACTGTTAATTATGTTTTTTTTTCATTAACGAAACAAATGTTTTGTGTACATGAGAATTTTTCTTAGACAGAATTTTAGTTTTCATAAGTAGAATTTTGGAAAACAGAATTTTGACCAGACAGAACTTTGAAATACAGAATTTTGCACATACAGAATTTTGTATTTACAGAATTTTGGCTAATAGAATTTAGACCAGACAGAATTTACGCACGTACTTGCTCTTATGTTCCAGACACTGCAGGTTAAACAAAATTGTATATAAAAACATGGAAATTATGAGAGAAAAATGTAGAGAAACATGAAATACGATATTTAAACTAGCTAAAACAACTCCTTTGACAGTTTGAGGTACAAAAAAGAATGCCATCTTAATTCCTCATTGAATATGACTGCATGGAAAAAAATGTTTAAATCGTTGGAGAGGTTTTTTAAAAAATAATTTTTTACATAGCCTATTGAATAGACCGGAAAATGAGAGGTATAAAGGAACAATTACGTGCAAGGGTTTTTATTATTGAATATGTTTGTTTGGCCCATAAGCATGCTTAAAACCAAAAATGCTACTAAATTCGCCCATGCGTTTATGAGAGAATGGTCACACTGGCCACTTTTCAGTATTTTTGGTATAACTCGAAAACTAAGCCGAATTTGACAATTTTACATATGTATAATACTTTTTGTTCGAAATTAAATTTTCTATTGGAATGGATAGTTCAAAAAATTTTACGAAAAAATTTAAGCAGGAAAATTTAACAAAATCCAACTTTAAAAAAATCAAAAAATCAAGGTTATCTAAATTTTTTAATAAATTGTGCATAACTTTTTTTGAAGCAAAGATAGGGTCAAGACATGCACAAACAAAACAAAGTAGAGACTAAAGGCCTTAATATCGCATGTTCAAAAATTAATATTTGTTCAAAATTGACTGAGATATTCCCATTCAAACCTTATCATTTCTTATAATTTTTCTCAGTTTTGGCCCGAAAGTCCCTTTTCCGGTACAATATGGTAAATTGCACTTTCGTAAAAATATTAGAAATCAAAATTTTGATATAATATGACATTAGAACTATAGAGAATTTATAAAAAGGATATAAGTTCGCAATTTCGTTTTTCGGCTGTTTTTAAATGCGTTCAGACCTACAGACCGAACGGCTGGTCCGATCAACATAAGATTTGGTATTAGGTGCTAGGAACGTTCAATTTGTCATAAAGTACCAAAAAATATGCTTTCGGGCAAAAAATGCGGAAAATGATAAGAAATGGTAAAGTTTTAATGGCTATATCTCTGTCAATTTTTAAATAATATGGCTTTTTTAACATGTCATATTAGAGCCGTAAGACTCCAGTTTACTTTGTTCATGAATGTCTTGAGCGTATCTTTGCTCCAAACAAAGTTATGCGCAATTTAGAGAAAAATTTAAAAATCTTTGATTTTTCGATTTTTTTATGTTGGTTTTTGTTTACTTTTCCTCCTTAAATTTGTTTAATAAATTTTCCAAACTATCCATTTCGATAGAATTTTGAACAAAAAGTATTATGCGTAAAATTGTCAAATTCGGCTTAGTTTTCGAGTTATACCAAAAATAATGAAAAGTGGCCAGTGTGACCATTCTCTCAGAAGTGCATGGGTGAATTTAGTAGCATTTTCGGTTTTAAGCATGCTTTTGGGCCAAGCAAACATATTCAATAATAAAAACCCTTGCACGTAATTGTTCCTTTTTAAAAGGTCTATTTAATAGGCCAGCGGTTCCCAAACTTTTTAAGCTGTGGAACCCTAAACAATGCCCAAATATATTTCGGAACCCCATCCTGACAATAGCAAAAAATGAAAAACAACACATTTCAAAATCAGTTTTTTTATTTAGTGTGAAGAATGAATCTGTTTCATTGTTTGATTTATAATAATTGTTTTTAAATTAACTTCTAGCTATATCCGAAAGTTGTATTCGCATATCTGGGGCAGTGTCCAGCCTCGATCTGTATTTAGTTTTTGTGTAAGTATACGCTGAAAAGCCTACTTCACAGCGGTACGTTGTAACAAAAGGTAGCAAATTTAATATAGCTTTCTTGGCAAGCTCAGGGAATTCATTCTTAACACCAATCCAAAATTCGTTTAATGATACAGAATCAAATACAAATTTTGATGAAGAGGAGCTCTGCAGATCTATCAGGGATTCGTACTCCTGTATACTCAGGGCCATAGGCTTGATGGTTTTCATTAGAAATGGATTTTGTACCCCTCGATATCAGTATTTGTATCTGGGAAGTAATCCAGCATGGATCTTTCGAGACTAACCAAATGGAGAGCAATAACATTGCTAATATCTGCTCTGGGTTCAATCATGTTTTCTTGCAAGAATCCATGTAAAACTGAAAAACACTCAAAATTGTTCTTTTGTACACATGATAAAGTCCAGTCATATTGTATTTTTACCATGCAAATTGTGGGGTAGTTTTGACTTGTTCACTCTTTTATGTTTTCGGGGTTGCTGAATCCGATTTTGAGGTTTGCTAACAAAATTTCGTGGCGCAACATGGACAAAAATGCAAAAAATGATGCAAAAATGCATTTTTTGGGAGTTTTTCACTAATGGCTCGAAAACTACCATTTATTCGAAAATTACATCAAGCTACCATTGAAAGCATACACAATTTCCAATAAATTTCTATTCAAGGTTTTTTCAGCGACAACCCATTTGGACTCAAGCAAAATTCGAAAATCCACTTGAAAGCTCTAAGAAATTACTTTATGTGACAAAATTTGAATTTTTGTCTGTAACATGAACCACGATATACTTTTCTGATGGTCTTTGCCGCGCTGAGTTCGAATCTGGCCTTGAAATTGCTCTATCACGTCACGTTTTTTGAGATATTCAAATCTAAAAATTAAAAATAAATACATTTTTTATACAAATTTGGATTTTTTTTTTCTTGAGGTAATTTTTTTCGAAAAAATGTTTGTGGTCATTCTGAAGTATGAACATTTTACTTCAAAATTCTTTTTGAATCTTTCAAATACCTCCATTCGTTTTCGAGAAATCGTTGGTTTTGGTTTTACTCCCACAATTTGCCCTTTTGAGCACAAATTGACTGGATTTTTCGAATTAGGTATTAAGACGAAAACCAGCGATTTCTCGAAGACGAATGGAGGTATTTGAAAGATTCAAATAGAATATTGAAGTTAAATGTTCACACTTCAGAACCAAAGACCATCAAAAAAGTATATCTTGGTTCATGTTACAGACAAAAGTTAAAATTTTGTCACACAAAGTAATTTCATAGCGGTTTCGAGTGGATTTTCGAAAACAGTAAAAATACGTAATTTTTCGACTAGTGCTTGAGTCCAAATGGGTTGTCGCAGAAAAAAACCTTGAATAGAGATTTATTGGAAATTGTGTATGCTTTCAATGGTAGCTTGATGAAATTTGCGAATAGTTGGTAGTTTTCGAGCCATTAAAAATGCATTTTTGCATCATTTTTCGCATTTTTGTCCATGTTGCCTCACGAAATTTTGTGAGCAAACCTCAGATTCGGATTAAGCACCCCCGAAAACATTTAAGGAGGAAACAATCAAAACTACCCCACAATTTGCTCGCAAAGAGCCTTTTTGAGCACAAATTAACTGGACTAAGATCCAGAAATGAATTTTTCTTTTCAAAGCAGCCAGTTTGTCTCTCGCATAAAATACTGTAATTGATTTTTCCTGAAGAACTGTAGCAGTTTCGCTGATCATCTCGAAAATGTCTGCAAGATAAGCTAATTTCGTAATCCATCATGCATGCTCATCATGCAATACATCAAAGAGGTTTGCAGTTGAAGACCAATTTTTTTTCAGTTTAAACACATTCAGCTCATCACGAAGTTGAAATAACCTGGATAAAGCTTTCCCTCTGGAAAGCCATCGGATTTCAGTATGAAGAAGAAGCGATTCGTACTGACTGCCCATATTTGTACACACTAGTTTAAATAATCTCGATTGGAGAGGACGACTCTTTACAAAATTTACTATTTTCACAGCTTCACGAGAACTTTTTTAAATCAGTTGGCATTCTTTTCATAACAAGTGCATAACGATGGAAAATACAATGACTGCTTGTACTTCTAGGAGCAAAGTTTTTAATATTTGAAACAACCCCGTTAACTTTATGAAGAAAAATGCAAATAATAGAAAATTATTTTTGTTTATGTTTTGTGTTTTCAGTTTATGACCTTAAGTTCACATTCGATTAAAAATTATAAACTCCAAACAAAAATTTTGTTAATTTTTTTTTTGTGGAAATTTGTAATTTGTATTCTTTTACTGTTTTTATTTTACTGTTTATACTTCAAGAAATTTGTGGAACCCTGAAAACTCTCCCAGGGTTCCGCGGAACACACTTTGGGAATCGCTGCAATAGGCTATAAAGACAAATCTTGGAATGCAAATCTAAAGTATAAATCTTTTTATATGCAGATAAAAAAAAAAAACAAAAATTGTCAACCCGTTTTTGAGATATCGAAATTTTGAAATGCAATATAGACCGAGAGCCCACAGCAAATATTGGGTGTGAGTGATAGCAAAAAAAGAAGTATAGGCGTCGAAAGCTTCATTAAAGGCTATTCAAAATATCAAAGTCTTGCAGTCCACAACTGGGGCCTTTGCGAGAAACAGTGCATCGAAAAAAAGTATGAATGCAACTTCGAAGATAATCGTTTTAGCCTAAATTGGTTTTCACTACTCTCTAGATAAGCTCCTCGGATCACATATCACGGAATCTGAGACCATTTGAGTGTATAGTTCGCTCTACCGGACCGTTTAAAAAAAAAAATCAAAATTCTAAGTGAAAAACGTTTTTTTTAAACAGTCTGGCAGGGCGAATTAAACACTCAAATGATCTCAGATTCCGTGATATGGGATCCGCGGAGCTTATCTAGGGAGAGGTGAAAACCAATTTCGGCTAACACGATTATCCTCGAAGTTGCATTCATATTTTTTTTCGATGCACTATTTCTCGCAAAGGCCCCAGTTGTGAACTGCAAGACTTTGATATTTTGAATAGCCTTTAATGAAGCTTTCGACGCCTATACTTCTTTTTTGCTATCAATCACACCCAAAATCTGCTGTGGGCTCTTAGTCTAATACATATTATTTAATCTTATCTGAAATTTGTATATGAAAAACTTTATCTAAATCGGTTTAGATGATAATAAGAAAATTAAAAATAAAAAAAAACGTTCTATGACAGGTAGTATTAATAGTTGCAAGTGCAAAATTTTATAATTTTTAGTAGTAGATCTAATTTTAGTATATGGAAAAGTTTAATCAAAAACGAAGAAGTCGCTTTTGAGAAAAATACAAAATATTTTCCAAATTAAGTGGGGTTTGAGTGTAAAATGAAAATCCACACAAGTGCAGTGCATGCTGCGAATTATACATCAATTAATATTGTTGTTCATTCAAAATTATTCCAAAATATTTTCCTTTGCGGTTATTTAACTTTTGTTTTCAAGGTACCGTTATTTTTTCATAAATGTAAATTTTGTTCTAAAAACATTTTAGAGAGTGCTAAAAAACTCTTAATATCAAGTTTCAAAAAAACGATCAAAACGTTTTCGAAATATTTGATTTTCAAAAAAAAATTTGAAACATTTTTTAAAACTCCACACATTTTTTTTTAAATTTTGGTACACAAAACTATTTATATTTTTTGGAAGCTTCTGTATAAAAAAAAATTACCGAAATCAGTCAAAACGTTTTGAAGAAAATCGAAAATTTAAAAAATGGTTCCTTAGGAGGTACCATTAATAACAGACAGACAGACAGAATTGTGCCACCCACTGTTTTGGTGTTCTCTATCATCGTTATGTCACATTTGATTGCTATCTCAAAATTTGTTTTTGCAAACTTAATGTACCTTCCTATTCCCTATTTTTGTTTTGCAGCTTTTGGGAAAGCCAGAAGTCTATTCTTATTGTTTAGTTTTGAAATTAAGTTTTTTTGATGAACAGTTTTGGCAAAAAATTGTTTCAAACTCATATTTTTAAGAAAAATTAAACTTTTTTTTTCAAAATTTTAAGTTTGAAAACATTTTTTGCTGAACCTATTTATTGAAAGAATATGATAAAACAACTCTTTTAGGTTAAGCTGAAGAAAAGGAGTGCCATCTGAATTCCTGAATATACACCTATGAATTTATAGGAATTTTTAAAATCGTTGGAGCGTTTTTAAAAAAAATAAATATTTTTTGTTATAAAATTTTCCAAAAAAAAATGATTTTTTCTTTTAATCTAAAAACTTATTTTTAAAGATACCGGTACACAATACTATTTAAGCTTATTGAGAGCTCCTGCCTAAAAAATATTATTTAAATCAGTCACACTGTTTCAAGAAAATAAAAAAATGGTTCTTTTGGAGGTAACATTAAGAACCATTTTTACTTGCGATTATAGGTACTATAAGGCAAGTTTTGGATTCGTGCAAAAAAAAAAATTGAGATAACAATCAAACATGATATTACGATGATAGAGAACACCAAAAAAGTGGGTGGCACAATTCTGTCTGTCTGTCTGTTCGTCCACAGCCTAAACGGCTCGATCGATTTTCTTCAAACTTGGTACAAAGTGGTTTTTGGTGATTATGCCCACACGTTTTTTTCATTTTTTTTAAAATCAAAAATAACGGTACCTGCCATACAATTTTTTTTAGCAATTTTACATAATCGTATTTTTCTCAAAACGGCTCGACAACTTTTCTTAAAAAAAATTCAATAAATTTATTTTAGTAAAGGCTTTCTTTTGGTGGAGTATCATTTTTCAGAAATGGTTATTAATGGTACCTCCCAAAGAACCATTTTTTTTATTTTTGATTTTCTTCAAAACGGTACGATCGATTTCAATTATTTTTTTTACACAGAAGCTTCCAAAAAATATAAATAGTTCTGTGTACTAACATTTTTGAAAAAATATTTTTTGGATTTTTAAAAAATGTTTCAACATTTTTTTTGGAAAATCAAATATTTCGAAAACGACATGATCGATTTGTTTGAAACTCGGTATTTAAGACTTTTTTAGTACTCTCTAAAATATTTTTAGAAAAAATTTTACATTTATGAAAAAATAACGGTACCTCCCATTCAAAAGTTAAAAAACCGTAAAGGAAAATATTTTTTGCTTAAAAACGACTCCTACGATTTTGATTAAACTTTTTTCATATACTTAAATTAGTACGATCTACTACCAAAAATTATAAAATTTTACACTTAGCAACTATTAATAGCAGACCTGTGTACTTAAAGCATAAGTACAAGTACCAGTACAATTACCTTGTACTTGAAATTTTTTAAGTACCAGTACAATTCCTTGGTACTTGTACTTAAAAATTTCAAGTACCAGTACCGGTACTTGTACTGGTACTTTAATTCCACAAAAGTACTTGAAATTTTTGTATTGATTACATTTGTACTTTTGAGATGTACTTAAATACTTTTCAATTCCTTTTTAATTCCAAAAGTACTTTAATTCCTTTTAATTACTTTTAATTCCTTTTCGAAAAAAAATACTAGAACTAATATATGTCTTAATAGTACAGGTAAAATAGGACAAAAAAATTAGTACCATCATGAAACTTGGTGAAAACGTTTCATGTACTATGAGAATGAAAATCAAAAGAGTCTATAAAATATTTCACATGGAAGGGTGTTTTTTTAGGGGGAGAGGGGGGAAGTTGTGGTGTATCAAACAGAAAAATTAACTTTGATGCAACATATTCATATGACACATGTTTTTAAGGTAGTTTTAAATGTTGAATCAAATGAAACCAAAATCAAGTCGATACGGCCTCCGTGAAAAAAGTTATTGTCATTTTTATGTAAGGATGACTATATATTCAGTATAAAAGGCTTGTTCTCGCCAGCTCATCAGCTCTCTCGTTTCCCTGTACATCACTGACCGGGAACCCAGCAGAGTCTAATGTTATGCTGCATGCCAAGAACCCTAAGCTCTTCGCGACAGCAAGCCACAAGCTTCGAATATCAGTTGCAGAAATTGCTTTTATTGCTGGTTGGCTATCAATAAAGAGGGTGATATCAGCTCGTGGTATCACCAATGGCCATCATTGATATTTGCGTAGCTTCTTTTATCACTGCCTAAACCTTGGCTTGGAAGACACTGCAAAAGTCCGGAAGCCAGATTTTCCGAGAAAATTCCTGCACCAACTCCAGTGCCCATCTTCGAACCATCAGTAAAGATAGTTATCGTAGATTCATTACTGAAAGGTTGGTTGTTTTCCCACTCCTCTCTATTAGGAAAAGAGGTAGGGAAGGGTCTGTTGAAGTTTAAATGGGGTGTTGTGTAGTCTGTGCAAATATTATTTCCCACATATCTCTGCAGAATCTTAGTATGACCCGATGTGCTTTGCTTCCAGCATTTAGTCTGACTTAGCCGCAAGGCACTGTATGCTGCAGATTCTTGCACGAATAGATCTAGGGGTCTCAAGTTTGGTATCGCTTCCAGTCCCGCTGTGGGAGTGGTTTTCAACGACCCGTAATACCTACGCATGCTAATCTTTGAACTTTCGTCAAGGTTTTCAGGTTTGTTGCTTTCTCAGTTGCGTTCCACCAAACTTAATTACCGTAGGTAAGTATCGGTCTAACTACTGCCGTGTACATCCTCCTGATAATTTTTGGATTGAGTCCCCAGGATTTTCCAAAGATCTTGTTGCAGGAATAGAACGCAACGATAGCTTTCTTTGCTCTTTCTTTAGTGTTGAGACTCCAGTTCAGTTTCTTATCAAGGATCATACCCAAGTATTTGGCCTGATCCAAGATGAGGGTACCATTTTAGCCACAGGTCTTATGGTACTAATCGCAGCATAACTCCAACCCTCAAAAAAACACCGTTTAACAACAGATATTTTTATAGACTCTTCTTATTATTGATTTTCATGACAAATGAACCATTGTTGACAAATTTCATCGACGGACCATTATTTTCAACTGGTTTTCGGTAATATTTGACTTTTATACTGAATATATAGTCATCCTTACATAAAAATGACAATAACTTTTTTCACGGAGGCCGTATCGACTTGATTTTGGTTTCATTTGATTCAACATTTAAAACTACCTTAAAAACATGTGTCATATGAATATGTTACATCAAAGTTAATTTTTCTGTTTGATACACCACAACTTCCCCCTCTCCCCCTAAAAAAACACCCTTCCATGTGAAATATTTTATACTCTTTTGAATTTTCATTCTCATAGTACACGAAACGTTTTCACCAAGTTTCTAATTAATTCACCATTAAACAAAAAAAAAAAAATTATTTCAAACATTTTTCAAACAAAAAAACTTGATTTTTAAATTTTTTTTTTTTTTTGGAAAAATGTACTTTTTATTTCATTTCAAATCAATAAAGTATCTAACTTATGCAAAACTGTGAAAAAAATCCACTGGAATTACAGTTTTCTTGTCATTTTGATGACGGCTACGCATTGTTTAGGAACAACCCAATTTGTTCCTTTACCTGGTCTGTAAGACTTTGAAGTTTTGGTGAGGAAAAACGGTTCGATGAATCAATTTGAAAATTTACAAGAATATTGATGATTTAAAAGTCTATAAATTTGCATACCAACGCAAGCCATGCAATCAATATTTGCAAAGAAAAAAAAAGATTTACGATAAGACCACAAAACGTCGGTTTTTAGTACTCTTTTTAAACTAACGGTGAACGGTAAAAAAAAAAAATAATTTCTACAAAACCTTAAAAAAATCTTGTAAAACGCTTTCTCAAATTTCCAAAACTGTCTGAATTTTTTATAACATCATTATTTGCTGAGATATTGGTAATCAAGGCTAAAAGTATCTTATTTCATTCAAAGTCAGATAAACCATGTCAAAAAAAATCGTACAACAACAAAAAAACTGAATTGAAGCTGAATAAACAAGGTATCTGATCATGACATTTAATTGACTCAAAAAAAATGTATCCATAGAAATGAGGACCTTCAAAAAAAATTAAAAAAAAAAATTTGTTTGTCTCGTCTCATTTTTTGCAATAACGCAATAACGGTACTTCAAAAAAATTTGTTTGCAAACAAATCTCGAAACAAAAAACATAAAGCTGTAAAATGCTTTTTATTTCAACTCAATACGACTACTCGTCACAAAGATACAGCTCTTCAAAAAACGCTAACAAAAATTGAAAAAAATTTGTTCCTTTAATTTTGTTGACTGTGTACTTTTTCAGATGATTATTCATTTTGCAAACTGAATTGTTTGTTTGCCGTACTGTCAACTGACAAAATGCAACAACAAAACTCATGGGAAATGTCTGTTAAAAAAAAAAACCATATAATTCAATTATTGACAAAGCAAAAACCTTAAATTTTATTTTATTCAATCCTATAAAAAATGATAAAATTTAAATGGGATCAAATCTAACCAAAATTTTAACGCAATTGACACACGGCCCAAGAAAAAATGATAAAAAAACGTGTGGGAGGAATCACCAAAAACCAATATGTTCCTAGTTTGAAGAAAATCTATCCAGTCTTTTAGGTTGTAGCCAAACAGACCGACAGAGTTTTGAGACCCACTTTTCCGTCTTCCCTATCATCGTTATGACAAGTCTGACCAAAATTTCGAGTTAATTTGTTTTAACGAATGCATAAGTTGCCATATATAGTTTCTACCACTATATACTTGTGGTCATATAATTAAGCCACTAAAATAAAGCTTAAGATTTAGTTCAAAATCAAGATGTTTAGTACTTTAACGAAATAAACTTGCTTTACAGAAACAATTTTCTTAGTTAAAGCCTAGTTTACAGTTTCCATGGGAAAAAAAATCATAAAACATTGCTGTCATGCAAAACAATTAAACGGCAATTGTTTTGCATGCGAAAAAAGTGTTGAGTAAAAAAAATGTGTTTGGATGGCCAGTTTACACTTAAAAAAACAAAAAAAAAAATATATGTTTATTCACCTCAACGCATTATTTGCATGCAAAAAGTTTTTGCATCCAAATATTAGCCGCGTTTTATTATCGCTCAGAACCCATATGGTTCACCTCGTGAAAATAAAACGATGTGGGTTAGTCCAAAAGCAGTGCTGTATATCACTCTTTTTTTCTTATGTTTATTTGTTTTTCATGTAAACACTTGTCTCTTTTCCTCTCTATTCCTAACACTGCTGACAAATTGCTGACATCATTCACAATGGTAAATAGCCCTCTGCCGGCCAGAGTGAAAACCTCTTTCTGGGTTATTGAAATTAACCTCGATAGGAACCTAGATCCCATGTTGTTTTTGTAATACATGTTAAAAGATAACCTCGACCCAAACCCAGAGATAATAAAACGCAGCTATACTTGTTTTCCATTTTTAAGGCCTATAATTTATTAATTAAGGGTAAATTAATTTTTCACTGGGTGGTTTAATAAATTGTTTTGAAAATTTGGATTTTTTTTGCATGGGAACTGTAAACTATGCACCGGGCCAAGAGGGCATATAGTTAAACCATTTCGGAATACGTTTTTTGTGCAGTTGGTATTTGGCTGGAAATGCCTTCTGTTTTATTTCCTCGGTCCATCTATTTCTAATTTTATCGATCGGTGCTGCATTGGAAAGAGGCCATATTTCCCACTCTTGTTGGGTTTTATTCCAAAGAGAAATCTTATTCATGGATTTTCTTAGAAATTCTCTATTGCTCCAGAAATTGTCTATGGGTCCTCAAGTCAGGGCTTTGATCAAGCCACTCCAAAACTTGACTGAAACTACAAACTACATATGATATAATAAAATAAAATTCAAAATATTTTTTGGAAAATTTGCTCGGGTATAATGTTTTTTTGGAAAAACTTGTTCTTCTCTAAGTTAGACCATAATGACGTTAAATTTAAAGTCTGGATAGTGTTGCGCTTTTGTAAACCCTTGTGAAAAGAGGGGCGATGCAACAACAACTTATGGTTCGTGTTTTAAAAAAGTGCGGTAATCGAAGTTTTGCAAAAGTCGTTTATCGATCAATTATTATATAATTTTTTTATGAAAATCATAGGAACTGTTTTCGAGTAAAATAAGATTTACCTTAACGGTTTTTAAATTTGTTGTATAAGTGGTGCCGCTCGGTGTGAAGTTTAAAAAAAAATCGACCCAGTCGATTCGAAGTGCATGGACTGTAGCCGAACAGATAAACAGCACAACTCACTTTTTCTTTGTATCTATCATCGGTCGTAACATGATCAAAATCTTGAGTTCGAAAATTATGCATCGCAAGTGAAAAACGTTTAACAATTAAAATTTATTTTTCTATGTATGTTTATCATTTTGCTTTGTTTTTAAGGAACTTTTTTGGTTATTTTGTATGCAAATAAAACAAATATTATTTCGTAATTTTTGGTTAGGTTTAATTTTAATTCAAGAAGAATATGAATATTTTTTTTTAGTTTTTAGTTAGATATTATATTAAATTTATTAAAATGGTTAATAGAAATAAAATTTAAACCAAACTGACAGCACGAACTCCACGTATTACTTTATCAGCCTTCTTAAGAGTAACTAAATTATCAATCTGCCTAGCTCTCAATTTTCCCCAAATAATATAATTGCTTAATCCCAAGATTTGAGCGGCATTTAAAGCAGCTGCTTCAGGATACAGAACTGTAGCACATCCTAAACCCGAAGGTAAATTTAAACTGGACCATACATCTGTTTGAACATTTTCTGGCTTCAGAGGTGGACAGTTGATGACGGGATAAGAAGTACTTCCTGACAATACCGGTCCCAGTCCATTGGAACGCCCAGCAACGGTGATGAATACTAATTTACTTAAAACACTCTCATAATCACGCATTATTTTCAGTGAATCTTCAGGACCTTTATGCGCAGATGTTACCCTTAATTCGGTATTTAATCCCAAGCTTTGGCAGACTTTAGCAATTTTTTCACAGTGTGCTGTGTCCGATGCACTTCCCATAAGAATGACGACCAAGTGATCATTCTTTGGAATAATACCTTCTAGTTGCTCAGAAGCCCAGGCGAAATTCTTTTTAATAGTATTCAAGTCAGTGTCTGAGACAGATGTTAGTTGACGATAAACATCTTTGTCGACACGTAGTCTTTTATCACCGGCAGGCCATAAACGCCAAGAATCCGAATCGATTATATCAGCAAGGACAATGTTTCCTAGAAAAAAAAAGAAAAATTTAACATTTAATAGGTTTTGCTACTTGGTACTGGAAATCGTGATTTTAAGTCATAAAACTTTTAGTTGAAAAAATAAAACAAAAATTTAGAGGATGCCGCACTTTTAGATAACTAATAGGTGAGTTGTTAAGATATTTAGATTTTTTTGTTGTGAGAGTGAAATGTTTTTCATTCCACTTATTGTGAATTAGAAAATGAGAATTAGTATTCTACATAATATAATGCCTTTCGATCTACATACAAACATAGCTCATTTTCGGTTTTTATTCAATCCACTTGATGCATTTTCTTGTTTTTTGGCAAAGAAGGCTAGGTACCATTTTTTTTTTTAATGCTTTTCCATATAGCACTGAAATATGCACCTACATTTTAACATTTCAATTTCAAATAGGATAGATATGTTACCATTTGGAAATTTTGGCATTTCGATTTCGAATAGGATCGATATGTTAAAATAGTTTTGTTTGGAACTAAATTGAAAATCAATTTTATTTGATTAAGGTCAAACGTAAAAATGAATGAGTGTTGTTATGCAAACAAAAAAAACTATCTAACAGGGGTCACGACTTGGAACTACTACTTCCAGTAGGTATATACTTTGTTAAATTAATATATATTTAATTCCAAACCTGAACAAAGCCTTAATATGAAAAAAATTACCTTCTTCATCAACGCCAAATTCGACCTTCATATCAATAAATGCACAATCCCTTGTTGCCCATGCCTTCTCCAAAACCTCAAATACCATGATGCTCATTTTACGCATGATGTCGATTTCATCTTGACCTGGAAAAATTGGAAATTATTGTTTTGTTTTGTTAATTTTAAAAATATATTTTCAGAACAACATCTTAGTTGAAAACACGCCTATTTTTGTAAACAAATTATAAATTAATAATGAACAAGCTCATATGACGTCAAGATAGTTCAAACAAGTCAATCTTTAACTTAAAAGAGCTTGCAAATACAAGTTCATGATCTGGACACAGAAATCTAGATTTTGCTTATCTTTATTGATGTCAGTCCCCAGCAGAGTTTTGCGATAAAATGTATTCCTCATACATACAAACGTAACGAGCATCTTTCGAAAAGTTAAAAAAATTTAATTATAAAATTGAATAAGTGTTACCAATGAGAACTCCATTGAATGTCAATTTAGCTGATAAGATCTGTTCGTCAGACCACTGAGGATCATGATTTGCGTCATCTTTGAAAAAGGTTTCCTGCTTTGGTGGAGCAAATCTGAAAGTAATTAAATTAAATTATAATAATTTTTTTTTATTTTTATAAATTGATGATAACAGTGTCGAAGTAAACAAAAATATTTATATTTTCTAAAAATTCTAAATATCATCATATAGGCAGTTTCTTATGGAATCATATATTTACTGAAATACGCTGACGACATAGAAACAAAGATTTTCAACGATGCAAAGAATATTTTGTTTTGATTCCAACTTAATCTAGAAATTGACATCAAAATTTAGCTTTTCGCTGTATATATACATATTTTAGACCAGTTTATACCAATTACCAATTTGAAAATCTAAATTTCACTTCTATCCTTTTTAATTGAATGGATTAAAAGACGGAATCAAATACGAATTCATCATTTCAGATAAAAGAAAATCAATTTAACCATTGCACAAAATAAAAATAATTAGCTTCGTTGGTTAAAGTTTGCTCAGGGTTGACCCAGGTTTTCTTGACAATTATTGTCAAAACAAACCTGGGGTTTTCGATTCTCAAGAAACACCAAAGGTCCTCGATTGTGTTTTTGAGATAAGCAAGAAACAAATTTGTTTTAATTAGTTTTAAAAATTTATAAAACAAACTTGTTTCCATTTTCTATTTAAATTTGTTCACTGCCACTTTGGACAGTTAATTTTACCTCAACTTGGTCCAGGAAAAAATCTTGGTCTACTTTAGGGGCGAGTTCAGAGAGACTCTTAATTGGTTGCCATGACAAATTTAATATTTTTGGGGAGTTTCATGAGTGTAAGAGTTTTTTTCGTGGGTGTTATGGTAAACATTCTTCACTTGCCCATACCCCTTAAAAAAACACCCTTTCACCATGGATATTTTTGGGAACTGTCTTGATTCTTAGTTCGTATGACAAATGGAACATTCACTCCAAATTTCATTAACATACCTTTATTTTCAAAGGGTTTTCGATAATATTTTACCTGTTGTACCTGTTAAAAAGTCATCATTACGTAAAAAGGACTATAACTTTTTTTTGGGTGGTTTTATCATTTTGAATTTGGTTTCATTAGATTCAGCGTTAAAAACTACCCTTAAATTATGTATCATATGGTTAGGTTGTACCAAAACAAATATTTTAGTTTGATAGACCTCCAAGTTCTCCACGTCTGCACCTCTTCAAATGCATCTACACAAAAAGCCAATGCGGGGATTTTGGGGGACTTTGGATATGTTATAGAGGTTGCAATTCTGCGTCGATTCCAATTTTAATATTTCATGAATTAATTTGTTCAAGGTTCGCCATACGATTTGTGCTATTTTTCCTGGTCTACAGGGCGACTTGAGGGGTGAGTTTTTTCTTTGTACACAAAAATTCGTGTACAAATCGATTTTTGCGATTCCGCAAACGTGAATTAAAAATTTTTAACAGGTAACGTGTACATCATCAGTCAAATTTATTCACACTTGCGGAATTGGGCCCCAGGGCTCAACGAATAAACCTATTGAAATGCACGCTTACTTGAAAGCAGCTGTGATCTCGATTCTTTAATTCCTCCATCCAGAATAAATTTAAATCGAATCAGATCGCAAAGTTGAATGGGATCGATAAATCCCATTTCAATCCAATACAAGCCTATATAGAATTGAATCCGGATTCAATTCTCCATTAACGTCAAGTGACTATTTGACATATGTGCATTATTTATTGTATATCGGCTTCGCAACAGTGCGGTGATGCTCAAATATTTGACATTTATGAATTGGCCTGAGCTTTGAAAATCTTCGCCGGCTTTTTCAAGAAAACTTATGTGAGATTATGCATTACATTACAACTAACTGACTAATAGATAAGTATACATAGTTTAGGTATATGATCAGAAAAAAACTTCAGTTCAAGAGGACACTATAAAATCTACTACTCCGCTTTGAACAAATTCTTAATCTTTTAACATATAAATAAAGTATAAACCCACTTCGCAAAATACAACACTACTTTATGACTTTCTTAACAACTTAAATAACTAGTCTTGAAAAAAGTAAAAGTTAATCAAACATATACCTGTAACCTTCAGGTACACCGGGATTTCTCTTCAAAAACGATCCAGTAGCCAGGCGCCTGGTAACCCACTCAATAGGTATCATGGCGCATTTTTTCGCAACAAATGAAGTGGGCGAGCATGGTTTTACATACGCAGTGTTAAGACCTTAATAAAAAATCAATAAATTAAAACTATAAATACAAACAAAAAAGAAATGATGAAAACCCACTGAAAATAAGAACTTACCACATGCATTCAATATCTGGAAAACCAATCCATTTGTTTTATTCGAGATCTCGGCCTTGCCAACTAGTTCGTGGGATCTGAGACCGTCCTGAGCAGTTATACGATCTTTGCTCAAAAGCAAACAAAGACCAGGGTGCTCCGGAAGATCAAAAACTTGTTTTGTTTTACCCTCTTGAATCAATTTACCCAAAGTATAACCTTCAACTGGAGTTTGGATGGAAAAACAAAAATGTGACAGTACTTGCCTTTTGCAAACAATTATTTTAGAACTTAAAAGAGGTTAACTTACTTTTAGTAACCATATTTTCAGGCTATTTTTGTACAGTTTAGGAGAAAAAGAAAAAGAATTTATTTTACGTTAAGTTTATCCACAACTAACAACCTACAATCGATCGCTACAAAAATGAAAAATGTACTAAACTCAAGTTGAGAACATCTCTGATCAACTTGTTCCCGTTCAAAACGCAAATAGAACTCACACTATCAAACACCGGCTTCATTGCAACAACAATAGATTGAGTGGTTATCTAAAGGTCTTCCCTTGCTTTCGTCGAGCATATACAATGTAAGTTGTTGTTATTTTTGTATTATTTGAGCTGAAACGCTGACTAGCAGCTATTATAGCCTCTAGGTTCCCTATACACTCCGGATAACTTGATTAAGGTTTCAGTTCTTAAACTTTATTTTTCCAAGATATTAAACTTTCTGAAGTTGATTGAGCATTTTCTATTGTCCTATTACAGGGTTGTCAGATTGGGCTATTTATCATAAATTGGTCTATTCTTGTTCCTAAATTGTGTAGTGTGTTTGTTAACGTGAAAAAACCCAAGTTTGGGAAACTTGATGAAAATTACACGTTACCAAACAAGCATAATCATTTCAAAAAAGTAAAAATGGGTTACATTTAGAGCAGCGATTTTGGGCTACAAGAATTCTGAAATTGGGCTACACAAGTGCTTCTTGACCTAGCAATCCTACAGCTCCTTAAGTTTCAAAATTTATTGTGATGTAGAAAATGTTAATTTTTCATTTCACAAGCGTTAGTTCATTTTGGTTTTATAAATACAAAAATATAAATTAGCTCATGGAGAATCATGACCTAGTGGCTTATAATTCCCGACCATTCCTGTGTGCGGGTTGTTTGTTGGCAGAATGGATGGTACCTATAATTTTCTAACGAATCCGAACTCCTTACATGAGAGGTACTTTTTTTATTACAAGAGATACTCTTGATACTCTTAATCATGACCTAGTGGCTTATAATTCCCGACTATTCCTGGGAGCGTGTTGTTTGTTGGCAGAATGGAAGGTACCTTTAATTTTCTGACGAATCCAAACTCCTTACATGAGAGGTACTTTTTTTTATTACAAGAGATACTCTTGAGGGTTTGTTTCTTGGTCGTTAGAGGCAGTGTCCCTGAAAAAAGAGAAATATTTTAGTAGGTTTAAGGTGGCATAGCCTGGAATTTGATCCCCAGATCTCAGGTGCGACGTGACATTTCATCAGCGCTATAACCATAACGCAAAGGTGTACTACCTTCCTTGGTTTCCCTGAAAAACAACTCGACCTCAATTAAGTGATACGGAGTGTACAAGGTGCAAGGTCAATTTCCTCTCTGGATGGTGACACCAACCACAAATCTGATAATGATAATAAAAGCAATCAACTGTTGCTGTAAGAGTGGAATTTTATTGGAAAATTAAAAAAAAAAGAAAATAAACAACATGAACCCGATCGTAGCCGATCGTGTGTGGAAAAATACAAAATAAATATTTCCATTTCCACCCCTGTCAAATGATAAAGCGCTCTGGCATTGGCATACATGCCAACAACATTATGTTTCAAGAACAAGTATATTCTAATATAAAAAATGCTTAGACTATACGCACAAAATGCTCTGTCTTGGTCTTTCTTTGGTATTTGGAATATTATATATGACCGGTGAACATAGATTTCTGCTTCTCTTATTCTCATTGAAAAAAGCACGTGTTTGCTAAGGTTTTCTTTCAAACTATAGCAATGGAAAGCAATAAAGTTAAGAAACAACTTAACTTCTCAATTCTTATTTGAAGAAGTTATTTCAGATAGGGAATATTTTTTTTAAAGAAGTTAAATGACGCTCGTTTGTAAGTCGAACGACGACGCATTTTATTCTATGATTTTATGGCTATGGAGATCGTTGATGAATATTCAAAACAATTTAGGCCACAAAATTCAACCTTGTGGCACACTCTACTAGTGAAGTAAAACATTAATGAGTTGTTCCACTATTTTTTAAACGCAATTTTCAATATATTTCTTGTTCATTAAAAAAGGAGAATAAATACCTTATGCTCGTGTAAATGGATTTAAATGACACAACTTATAAACTCCTACTTAGGCTAAGAGGTTTTCAGTCCTGCATTACCGATTTAATTATATAATCTAACAGTAATTAGAAAAAGCAACATGCACTGATAACGAATGCAAAGTTAGTTCTTCTTGATTCTGAATAGTTAAAGGTATGATTTTAAAATGGAATTTGGTAACAGCATGATTGAAGTATGTAGATTTAGCACTGGCTCATATAAAGCTAACAGTAAAAAAGCTATACTTCTCTTGAGATTTATTCTCAAAAATTTCATAATCTTTTATTCTACGAATTTTTGCTTGCTTTTTGTCCTTGAATTTGAAAATTGCATTTTTCTATCAACTTTTATTTTTCTTCAAATATAATTATAAAAATTTTAGTTTTTACACAGATCGAAAAAAATATTAAAAATAAAGAAAACAATATGAAATTTAAATGGTGATTTTTAACTTTCTAGTGCTTCGTCGAAAACTATAACATAACATAATGGGAACATTTCTAATGAGATAACAAACCTCCATAACCTACTAGGAAGTGTCTCACGAGTTTTTGACAAGTTTTTCTCGACTAGATTTGCCTTTCTGAAAACTTTCCATGGCCTGAGCAAACTTGGCAAAAACCTGCTATTTTTCAGGTGGAATTTTTTTTTTTGTTTGTCGACTTTCTCATTAACAGCTATACCGATTTCAATTAAAAATGTAAATGGTCGCGGCCACGAAAAACTAATCTAATCAAAAAAAAAAACTTTACAGAAACCACTATTTTGCTTTTATGTTAAATGAGTTCATCCAAAAGTAACGGTTAACACGAATATCAAACAATGAGACGCATTAAGAGTATGAATTTTAGCGGTACCTCAACTTGTTTATTTTGCTGATGGGGAATTCTAGGAAATTCCACATTATAAAACAAGGTAAATATTAGCCCTGTTTTTTAGTGCATTTTTATCTTCGCTTAGAAAAAAGTAGCAAGTTAATTACAACAACAAACTGGTATAATTCCGTATTGTTGTTGTATTTAACATGCTACTTTTTTCTAAGCGAATATGAAAATGCACAAAAAAACAGGGCTATTATTGCTTATTTCATTTTGTATGTCTGAATGGCTTTGAACATGTTTGATACAATAAAGGCGCCTCAATTTTTGTGTAATGTTATGAAACAAAATAATTAAAAAATTGTTTTACTCATAATTTTGAGTATTTTTCATCTACTTAATGGTCGAATTTTCTGACCTTTATTATTAAACGTTTTAAGACCTTTTCTATTCTAATGAATGATATAAAATAACGATTTAAAAGTTAGGCAGTTAACCTAACTTTAAAATTGTTATAAACCTAACTTTAAAATCGTTATTTTATATCAGCAACCACTGAGGAAGAGAAAACGAAAAAATTGGTTTGACAATTCTGTCCTTCTGTCCGTCCGTTGAGCTACAGTCTAAATGGCTGGATTGATTTTCTTCAAATTTGGTACGGTATATAGCGTTTTTGGTCATTCCCTACACGTTCTTTTTTAATTTTCTTAAACCAACAATAAAGGTACCTGTCATACAATTTTTTAGCAATTTCACATACTCGTATTTTTCTAAAAAGGCTCTTTTGGGTTGAAACCATTAAAAAAAAATGGTTATTAATGAACCGTTTTGTTTTACTTTCGATTTTCTTCAAAACGGTATGACTGATTTCATTGATTTTTTTTATAAAGAAGCTTCCAAAAAATATCAATAGTTTTGTGTTACAAAATTTTGAAAAAAATAGATTTAAAATTTTTTAAAAATCTTTCAATTTTTTTTTTGAAAATCAAATACATATTTCGAAAACGACATGATCGATTTTTTTGAAACTCGATACTTGAGAGTTTATTAATACTCTAAAATATTTTAAGAACAAAATTTACTTTAATACAAAAATAACGGTATAAATTTAAAAAACCGTCAAGAAAAATACTTTTTTTTTCAAAAATGGCTCCTACGATTTTGATGAAATTTTTTTCCGTGTGCTGAAATGAGTGCGATCTCTTACCAAAAATTATAAAAATATACACTAAGCAACTATTATCTCGTAGGATGTTTTTCTTTTTAATTTTCTTATTATTGGCTGAACGGCTTAAGATTAATTTTTGTATATACAAATTTCTAAAACGTAAAAATTTTACAAAAAAAGGAAATTGGAAAATTCGATATCTCAAAAACAGATAGACAATTTGTTTTGAAAATGTATTGTCGTATGCACATAAATAAATACTTAAGACTTGCAATGTAAACTTAAAAACATTCAAAGAATTTGATACATAAAAACATTCTTTTTTTAAAAAACCACTCCAACGATTTTAATTTATTTTGTTCATAAAATCATATTCGATAAAGAATTCAAATGGCGTTCTTTTTTTTCCTCTCAAAGTTGTTTATTTGGCCCTACGAACTAACTCCCAAATGACTTAACTCCCACTAGTCGAAATGAACTAACTCCCACCAAATTTTCTGGTGGGACTTAGTTCATAATATTGGGAGTTAATTCAATGGGGACTTAGTTCATTATGAACAAAGTCCCAATGAACTAACTGCCACCAGGAAAAAAGTGGGAGTTAGCTCATTTTTATTTTTGTGTGAGACCAACAACTAAGGTAAAAGTGGGAGTTAGTTCATTTTGTCCAAAATTGAATTTTTGATAATTTTTAAGTTATTATAACGCGCGGACGGGCGTGAGCGCGCGTGCTCCGAGTGAAGTGAAAATCAGCTTTAACACCAGGGGGTCAATTCTCGATCTGTGAAACTGTGAAATGAAAACAAAGTTATCATTTCAGTTTTCACAGAGTTTTATCATTTTATCACTTCACAAACACGCGCAAGGCGATTCCCGAACTCGTTATGAAAAACAGCTGTCAAAGTGAGTACTAAAAAGTACTAACATAAAACATGCTACCACTTGCTCATAGAAAAAGATGATTGTGACGTCATAGAAAGACCAAGATGGCGACTTGGGTGTTTCAAATGAGTACAATTTGTTTGTGTTTATCATTTTTCCTTTCACAGATTTTCAAAGAATGAAATGATTGTGATAAACGAATTATCATATGAAAACATTTTGGCATTTGTTTTCATTTTTTCACACTTCGAGAATCGCATTTGGCGTGAAGGCGTTATTATATTTATCACTTCACAGTTTCACAGATCGAGAATTGACCCCCAGATGCCTATTTCAAAGCACATCACATACAAGTACAATGTACATAGAGCGCGCAAGGGGTTTTGAGTACCCATAAAATGATTTAACATGGTGCGAGCGTTAGGAAAATAGAGAAGGATTCTAAGTTTTATTAAAAAATTTAAATGTAGGTATACTGAGTCATATCTGAGGTCATTTTCAAAACAATACTTCATATACTCGTATATATACATAGGGTGTCCGTTATTTCCCAAAATCGTTTTTAAATAACAGACACACCCCAAATCAAAAGTTTATGCCCTAAAAAAAAATTTGGCCAAAAAAAATATTGTCCGAGGCCATTTACACGTAGCTCTAAGCCCATACTTTTCCCATACAAATTTGTATTGGACTTTCGTTCTTTCCACGTTTTATTTTTTTTTTCTCTCGAATTACTGTAGCTATTCTAAATTTTTTTTGTTGATTTTCGTTCTTTAGTCATCCCTTTAAAGACCTCATTCAAAAATATACAAAAAAAAAAAAAAAAATATTTTGCCTCGATTATTACCATGGGAACTCCCATTTAAAAACATCATTAAACTGAACGTCTTAATATTTAATTTAAAATTTTTGTTCATACATTTTTTGAATGAGATCTTTTAAAGAGATAATTTAAGAACAAAACTCAGCAAACAAAATAAGAATAGCTGCAGTGATTCGAGAGAAAAAAAATTAAACAAATCAACAAAATAATTTAAAATAAAACTTTATAAAGAAAATATTTTTAGATCAAAAATTAAATTATATTTATAAACAAAAACATACAGAAAACATGACTTAATTTCACAAAAAAAAATTCAATGTTGCCATAAAATTCATTGACAAACGTCCATTATGCGATTGTTTGTTATAGTAGGGGAGCCCACTAAGGGATTTTGGGATTTACTCGAGCGCGTCAGATTAGTATAAAGGGGGGTACCTTGCACCCTGCTGAGTACCTCTACCATATATTAGTCTTCTATGTAGGGCCGGGCGCCTAGGACAGGTTGTCAGATTAGTAAAGAAAAATCGATAGCTCGATATACTCGAGCTCGTCAGATTAAGATAGGGTAGGTTAATTACATGCTGAAAAGTGTGTATTTCAATATTCTGACGATTTGAGCGTGACCTAAGGTAATGGGAGGGTTACAAACGTGAAAAAAAATCGTCACCTGGACATTCTCGAGCGCGGTTGAATTTTTGTTATTGTAAAGTATATAATTCTAGGATAACGGGAAAGTATAATCTGCCGTTTTTCTCGCCCCGTTTAGGAGGTAGAGGCGATAAAAAAAAAACGACTTAAATGGAAAAACAAATATTAGACAATAACGAAAAAACTTCAAATATAAAACAATAACTTTTTTAAAAGCCAAAAATCTGTTCTTTAATCCTACATTTGAAATTAATTTTTTGTGTCAATATTTTTCAAAATATTTGCATTTAAGCTCAAAATTTTTATAAAAAAATGCAAAAAAAGATGTTTGGATCAATTGTTCTCAAAATTTTGAAATGAAAAACTAAATTTTCTTTTTGTGGTCAATGCTCAGATTAATTTTAAATCGAACACAAAAAAACCGGAAGATTTTATGTCTTCTAGTTTCTAAGAAAATTGAAAATTACTGATACTACTTTTTCATGAGATAATTATATTATATCATTATGTTGCTGTTGTCGATAGTAGTTATTGACATTGGAAGCAGAGAATACATTCAAAGTTCTTTAAATGCAAACGAAATTTGGCAAACACCGAACCTCGCACATACCCCAAATCCTATAGTGAGCCCAAGCAGGGCGGTTGCATACATGTCGCACTTTTAAAACGCAGCCGTAATGCTGGCAATGCAAGCAAATTACAAATATCTCAAAAAAGTTGTATCAGTAAGTTGCAATTTTCTCAAAAACTAGAAGACATAAAAGCTTCTGGTTTTTTGTATTCGATTCAAAATTAACCACAGCATTGACGAAAAAAAGAAAATTCAGTTTTTCATTTCACAATTTTAAGACCAATTGATCCAAAATTTTTTGTTTGCGTTTTTGTATCAACATTTTGAGTTAAAATGCAAATATTTTGAATACTTTTGACAAAAATAATTTAATTTAAATGTAGGATTAAAGAACAGAATTTTAGCTTTTAAAACCGTTATTGTTTTGCATTTTAAGTATTGTTGTTGATTTAAAATATTTATTTTTCCATTTAAGTCTTTTTTTTCGAAAATCACCTCTACCTCCTAAATGGGGTGACATAGACCCCCCCTCCTATAGTAAAAAATGCTTGTACATATTTGACCCTTCTACAAAAAACCATTTTCAATTTTTGGTGCCCAAGTTATGATACTCTCCCCAGTGATTAAACAAAAATCCTGAATACAAATTTTTCTTCTTTTCAAATCGTCAGATTAAGAAAACCCATCCAGATAATTGTCAGATTAAGGTTCAGCACATGTAAGACATCAAATTGAACCATATATACCAAAATCTGACGCGCTCGAGTATTTCAAAATGGCGATTTTTTTTTTTGCATTTTCAAGAAGCTGCCGCAAGCTTGCGTCACATCCGAATCGTCAGTCTTTTGAATGTGAGCATCCTTGAGGGTTACTTAACATCCCCTCTTAAAATCTGACGCGCTCGAGTAAATCCATTTGTTTTCCAATTTCAACACTCCCATACAGCCACCCCCACCACTCAAACCGGCAGATTAACATACCACCATTATTAGAAAGACCCAGGACATATACACTATCAATATCTGACGCGCTCGAATATGTCCATGTGACTGTTTTTTTAACATTTTTGAACACCTGAAGATGCTCCCCCCACCGATGAAACGGTATACTTTACTAACATTTTTTTCTCTCTATCATCAAATCTTCAAAATCCATTAGGTCCCAACGACGCTCGAGTAAATCCACATTTAGCATCGTGGGCTCCCCTACTATTAGAAATTGCATAATAAAAAAAATGTTTTTTTTGCATAAGACAATTAAATTTAACAAATTACGTCTGATATTCTTATCCGCGTCCGATCAAGCGTATTTTCGCTTAAAGGAACATAAAATGTATGGAATTTAAATCCTATATTCTCTTAATAGTCCAGTAAAATTAAATTAATTAATTCGAAATATCTACAAAAAATACTGCGTCGAATTTTTTTCTTGTTTCTTAAAGAGTACCTATTGGAGAGTGTTATTCCAAAAAGTTCGAACAAAAAGCGCCCATGCGTTGTCCGCCATTTTGAAAAAGGCTTTGGAAAGCCTGAACTCGATTTTCTCGGCTCCTATCATATATAGAGCTTTTTTTTTTTTTTAGGTTTGTACGTTAAAATATCTTCTTTAACTTTTGTTAAGAAAAAAATTTGAAACCTCTTTCCAAAAAAAAGTTATCGACGAAAAACTGTCGAGATTTTGAAGTAAAAAATGGTTTTTAACGTTTATCTCGCCTCATGTTCATCTGATCGAAAAAATACTTTCGTTGTTTTTTATAGATCACTTTATTTCCTACATTTTGGTATATTTAAATTTTATGTTCCTTCCTTGCAAAATTTACTGGAAGATGAAGACGCATGTGAAGACTTTTCCTCACCTGAAAACATTGAAAAAACTACCAATGACGATCCCAGCAGTACTAACAACGTTGATATGATCATTGATGTTCGCACGCCTAACCCAAAAAAAAAAAGGAGAACGACATGAAAAAACTATGCCACATTGAGCTATCGATAGGCTGATATAGAAACGAAAACGATTGAATCGTGGATTATATCTCCTGGGGACACCAAATTAAAAAAAATGCGCTTTAACTCTACCCCGGTGGTGGTGCGGAAAAGAGTTTGAACTGTTTCTTTAAATTTCGTAATGAACATAATCAAATTTGAGAATTTTCAAACGTGAGTAAATTTCTTTTTTTTTAATTTTCGCAGGATATTGGCCATTTTGACAGGTTATATTTCCTACAGTTTTTGTCGCACATAAAATTTAAATATACCAAAATGTAGGAAATAAAGTGATCTATAAAAAACAACTAAAGTATTTTTTCGATCAGATGAACATGAGGCGAGATAAACGTTAAAAACCATTTTTTACTTCAAAATCTCGACAGTTTTTCGTCGATAACTTTTTTTGGAAAGAGGTTTCAAATTTTTTTCTTAACAAAAGTTAAAGAAGATATTTTAACGTACAAACCTAAAAAAAAAATACAGCTCTATATATGATAGGAGCCGAGAAAATCGAGTTCAGGCTTTCCAAAGCCTTTTTCAAAATGGCGGACAACGCATGGGCGCTTTTTGTTCGAACTTTTTGGAATAACACTCTCCAATAGGTACTCTTTAAGAAACAAGAAAAAAATTCGACGCAGTATTTTTTGTAGATATAAAATACTAATTTGACTGGACTATAAGAGATCTGTCCGCTTAATGAAGCTGTCCGTTATAGGAGGTTTCACTGTATTAGAGTTTTAAATGTTTATCCACAATTATTATTATTAAAAATTTTAATATTGTGTAATTTTCAAAAAGCCTTATAAAGTTTTCATTATTAAAAAAAAATATCAAAATTGTGGCCAGTGCAAATATTTTGTTAAGCTGAGCCAAGACATAAGTCACCATACAATGGTATTGGTTGTTTTTGCGTAAAAACAGACCGGATAAACCGTAACTGTGTGATTAATTCCCCCTAAACTGAGTTACTTGTGTGAGACAACATATTATTAAGTGTTTTTTTTTTTTTTTTTTTTTGATTCGTCATTGCTGCAGAAGGCACGGCTCACGGTAGCTAAAAGTGACTCGAGTATGTTTTGTTGTCTCGTAAAGTCTCTCAAACTTCTTGTTAATTTTAGTCGTTTCAGTCAATTTGGTAATGTAAAGACTTCTCCTCACCAAGTAAAGGAGTTGTTTCTTTTTTGTTACTTTTATCGAAAATAAAAACAAAACTTTATTGTAAAAAACTCGTGATAACATATCGCAACTCTGCAACCTGCAAGGTTGCTCCTCAAAACTATACCACGAGATATCGACCATTCATTTTGGCGGTCAACAAATTCGGTGAAAAATTATAATCACATATTGTTTTTACTATAAAAATTCCGGTGACAAACTTGTTTTTTTCGATAGCAAATATTGTGAACCTTTGTAAGTTTAAACTATTTAATTTCAAGAAAATTCCAAAATAAATAAAAATGCCAACAAAAACTTTTGCAACCTGTTTGTAAATTTTCATTCATTAGATCTTAAATTCACACATGAAAATTATGAAATTTGTGTAATTAACAGTTTACATAAGTTATAAATACGCACGTGGTTTTCCATAAGCATAGTTTACAGTTCCGATGCGAAAAAAAAATCAAAATTTTTAAAACGATTTTCCACCTATTCTGCGCACCAAGTTGAATAATATTCAAGGCGAAATACGTTTGCTTTGGCCTAAACCACCCATTGAGTCATTAATTTACCCTTAATTGACAAACTATAGGCCTAAAAATGGAAAATAATTATTTTTGGATGCGAAAACCATTTGCATGCAAAAAATGCCTTGAGGTGAATGTATTATTTTTTTTCGGAAGTATAAACCGACCATCAAAAAAAAAAATTTTTATTCACCACACTTTTTTTCGCATGCAAATCAATTGCCGGTCCATTGTTTTGCATGACATTCCATGACAGCATAGTTTTTTTTTTTTGCATGAAACTGTAAACCAATCATGCAAACAATTAATTACATTTCACCTCAATTATTTTTGACATGCGAGAATATTTGCATAGATTTTTTTTTGCGCACGGGAACTGTAAACTAGGCTATATGTGCGAAATGACAATGAATTTATGTTTAACAATTCTTAACTAGTTCGAGTTGTATGTCGGTCTATTTTGAGAAAATTGAGTTCAATAATTATTATTGTGGATTGTGGTGTATATTATTATTATGAGTATCTTGTGTTCGTTTTTACAAAGTGGGTATTGTTTTGTGTAGCTAAAATATTGGTGTTATGGTTCGCATAATTACATTTTAATTCGAACCTAAAAAGAATACGTTTTGACACCGACTGGAAATTTGCAATTTTAAACCAGTTTATTCTCAGCTTATAGCTTATTGTGTCGTGTCGTGTATCTATTTGATTTTTTTTTCAATTGGTTTACATAAACGAAAATGATGCACGATTTATTTTTTGGTATTCTAATACCTACTGTAGTACCTTTGAAAAAGTATACAATAAAAACATTTATTTTTTTTTATTTTAGAACAAATAATGAAATTAGCTACCTACGATAGGAAAACCTTATTGAATAAAAAAAAATTGTTGAACATAGTAGAAATAATAACTGTACCTTCAAGTACAATATTGTACTTTGTGATCCAAAAAAAAAAAAACATACGAAAATTGCTTATAATCGTTGCAGACAGATACACAAGTAGATATTCACCATTTAAAATTCGTACTTGTGTGTAAAAGGAGAAATCCATAAACAAAAAAGAGGAGAGGCTGAATCCTGTAATATGGCGGATCAAAACAATTTTTTTTATAATAATAGGCAATACCCGTTGAAAAGCATTTTTAATTTTTCTCATTTTTCGCAGTGTTTTTCTCATGAGATTCTTTGTTTCCGATGCATTGCTATAAATTATGTTTAGTTTTGCATTCTTAATCAAAATTTGAACTTGAACTTTAATTAATGGTGGATTTACATGTATGTATTCCTGCTTCTACCGATTTAAAGAAAAATAGAACGGAGCAGATATAGGTATGCCAAAATTTTGACTATGGCACTTCCTATAATCTGCATTATGAAGATGCTCTGCATTATGGTCTTCTTTCTCTATCCAACAAATGAAAATTTGATATTTTACATCCCCTCTTTTTTTGCAAAAATCAAATGAAGATTCATGTAAATCATGATGCAACTAAATTAGTTGTATCATGCATGTAAATCCACCATAAGTTTGACTTTACAACTAAAAAGACAACTACTTTCAAAGTGGGTCCCGCATTGTTACATGTACATTAGGGTGGTCCTTAAATTGGACATTGTCTTGGATAGCCCTCATTCGATTCAAAACATTGAAAAACAATTTCCCTAATTTTTTCAGATTTTTATTTCACCCCCCTGGTCTCCCTTTTTTCACTTCAAGGTACAAGTAATGGAGTTAGGGTGATTCTTATAACACGCAAAAAAAAGTCGGAACTTATAGATTAGATTCAGACGAAAAAAAAATCGTATCGGAGGGGGGGTCTATTCCCCCCCGTTCAGGCAGGAGGGGTTATTTTCTAAAAATTTTACCAAAAATAGAAAAAAAATTATTAAAAAACAACGGGACCACTTACAATGGCATGCTATAGCTTTTTTTAAAAGCCATGAATCCAGTCTCTAATATATTTTTTAAATCAAGTTTTTATTGTAAATAGTTTTTGAAAAAATAATTTTCAAACCTTAAAAATAAAAACAAAAATAATAGTTTCTTTCGTTTGAAAATTATTTTTTTCAGAAACTATTTACAATAAAAACTTGATTTAAAAAATATATTAGAGACTGGATTCATGGCTGTAAAAAAAGCTATAGCATGCCATTGTAAGTGGTCCCGTTGTTTTTTAATATTTTTTTTTCTATTTTTGGTCAAATTTTTAGAAAATTACCCCTCCTGCCTGAACGGGGGGAAATAGACCCCCCCTCCGATACAATTTTTTTTTTCATCTGAATCTAATCTATAAGTTCTGACTTTTTTTTTGCGTGTTATAAGAATCACCCTCACTCCATTATTTGTACCTTGAAGTGAAAAAAGGGAGACCAGGGGGGTGGAATAAAAATCTGAAAAAATTATGAAATTTTTTTTTCTCCATTTAGAGTCATTTGATGCCTATCCAAGTTGGATTTTCAAAAAAAACCCAAAATAAGGACCACCCTAATGTACATATGTCTTTCTGTTTACCTGCAGTTGTACGTATCCAAATCTTCAACCTTAACGTTTGTGTCGATTAACATTAATCTTCGTAGCTAGATCCTTTTAAAACCAATTTCCAAGTGGGGTTTGAGTTTTCTTTATGTTCAAAAATAACGGTAGCTTTAATAAACCGTTAAGGAAAAGTTTTATTTTTGTTTTCAAAACCTGCATTGTATACTATAAAGGGTGTCCCTTTATCTGTCAATAAAATTTTAGGGCATGATCCTTGGGTATATTCTAAGAAAAAAATCTTAAGGGGGAAAGTTCTATCTTTTTACCTAATCTAAAAATCTTTAGTTTTTGAGAATTAAAAAAAAACTTAAAGTACTTTTTCCCATTGCTTGTTTGTTTTGTTATGTTTATGACGGAAACAATATTTGAATTCATAATTTAACCCTTTTTTATTTTTTTTTTTTTTTTTGGGAGAAAGTACCTGCCTCTAGTTTTTTTTTAATTTCTCAAAAGCTATAAAAGATTTTTGCATTTGATTTTTGGTATTTAACGTAAAAATAATGGGGTTTTCTTTTGGTACAATTTTGTTTCCCCCTCAGATCTGTCAAAACACAGATTTTGACAGTTAAAGAATAAAAGCCTTCCAATGGACAAATAAATCTTTTTTGTATCGGAAATCAATTTTGCAGATCTAATGCCAATTGGATCTATTACTAACACCATTACACACCACAACAATTGACAGACATTAGTTTGACACGTCGCTACAGCTTCAGCGACACAAATTATACACCAGTGGTCCGTTCCTTTTCTCTAAAAATGTTAGCAATTGTTGATGTGTCAAAAAAAATGTTGGAATGTCATTGTTAAGAATGTTACACTTTGTAACATTTCATTTCATTTCAATGTTGAAAATATTGTTGATCTGTCAAACAGCAAGGTTGGAAAAAAATCGAAATGCATTTAGAATGAATAATAAAGAAAAAACTATTTATTGCATAAAATTAATTGAAAATAAATACATATAATTTCTAAATTAAATTTCTATTAACTTAAACTAACTAATAAACAACAAATTTCTTTAACAAAAATCACGGAATTGATAAATTGCAATGTCGAAAAAAAGTAAATTTATCATAAAACAATTCAAAACTAAAAAAAAAACAATAAAATTAATTAAATTGAAAACACACATTTGCAAAAATGCTAACAATTCTAAATCCAAACAACGAAAAGTTAACGAAAGATAATCACAAAAGAAAAAATTGCAGTTTCAGCTGTTTTTGACAGATCAACACTTTCAATTTATGTCGAGGAGATGAGTTGGAAATTGTTACAAAGTGTAACATTCTGACACTTCAACATTGAATTAAGGAACAATTTTATGACGTCATAATGTTACACGATGTTACAATTTGAAAATTTAGGAACGATTAGTGTTAACAATTGTTAACATTTTAGAGAAAAGGAACGGACCACAGTGCAATGACAAAGAAAAATAAATCTGAAATCGTATACCATTCGCGACGAAAAAAATCAATTTTCAATTCAAAATCTGAATTTACCAAAAGAAAACCCCATAAGATAAGGGTATTGAATATTGAACATAATTACGCAAAATATCAACTTGATAAAAATAACAAATTTTTTCAAAAATTTACATTTTGAAATTTAATATCTCAAAAATAATTCACTTAAACAACTTAATTAAAAAAAAAATAAAAGAATAAAGTATTAGCTTTCAAAAAAGCTATTGCAAATAAATTATTGTACATCATGTATGTATCTGCTTTTGTTGATTTTTAAATTTTTGTTTGCATATAAAGTCAATTTTTCAGAAACTGCCCCCTGCCTCAGGGGGGAGATATAGAACGTTTTTTCTTTGTCTAAGAATATAACAAGAATAATGCCCTTAAATATTAAAAACGAATTAAGGGGCCATTTTTTTTTTTTTCTAAAACTTTCTAACGGTATATGGGTAATTCTCAGAAAACTAATACTTTTATGTCCCTCGGCGATTTTAGGTATTTATGAAGTATTTTTCCACTTTTTACAACTGTATTAGCTAGTAGATCATGTGTGTTCAATATACGGCCAGTTCTATTCCGAAAAAATTACAAGTGTATTTATACAATTTTAAACTTTTCTTTTCGCGGACTGATAATTTAAGGTGTATATATTTTTTACAAACTGTTTTATATCCCAAATGTCACTACGGTGGCATGTCATGAGGTTACCAACTATTTCGCTAGAACTCGACTTTAATTAAAAAACAAAAATTGATTTGAGTTATATTTACGTCGAATTGTACATATATACCTGCAGATTTAAAATTCCATATTTTTATAAGTTATAACTCATTTATAGAATTTGTAGTTTGAGTTCAAAATCTGTCCCAAAGTTTTGAAGAAAATAAAATCAAATAACTTGCTTTTATCTTCGTGTTCGTACAGCTGTGGTATAAGGTGGATTGTAATTGTAATACCTATGCATACACCGATTCTGATCAGCATACGTCACCGTATATTTACATGATTGACAAACGAATCTCTCCAAATTGTTTTATATGTATCGAGCATCAAAAATTTGACATTAAGCGCGAAAAAATGGTCACTACCGTGGTAGGCGTTATTTCGAACACCATATATACTTTTATTTATGGATCGAAAAATGTTTGAATAAGTTTGTTAAACTTATCTAAATCTGTTCAGAAAATATTTTGACTATGACAGTTTTTTTGCCAATTGGATTTAAGTATGAAAATGTTACTACCGTGGCAGGAAAAAACGTTTCACTACCTTGGCATTTCATCATTTTTACATGTAAAATCTGGTGTAACTTGTAGTGCGACCACTTTCAGCATTAAATTTAGTTATCATAACAATCATTATGGCATCGAAAAAGTCTAAATATAACATTTTGTTCGTAAACTTTTCACCCACAAAGTATAAGTTTGCTGAGAATAGCCCATACAGTTTCTCTCAAAATTGAGCATATACTGGTTTGTAATACACATTTAACCCGTTCTTAGGTAGGATTTAAAATATTGGTATCAAGTTTTCTATATTAACAAAGTTTATTTCTTACGCTTAAGATAATGGCTCATACCATGCGTATTCAAATTTGTTTTAAATAATTTGAGCAATTAAATTAAATAATATCCATTTTTAATTAATTTTTTTCATTTTTCTGTAAAAATGGCCGAAAAAAGAAATTTTACTGAAAAACACATTCTTAATTAACATTGCAAGAGGAAACCATTATCAAAATCAGTGAAAATGTCGGGCAAACCCATTCCATAGTTCAAAAAGTATAAATAAATTCCAAGACGAATGTTAGATACTAAATACTGCTGAAAAAGGTAGAAACAAAATTCTTTCATAGTACAATGAACGGCTTATTGCACGAAAAATCAAAGTAAATTAAAAAACCAGTGTTCTAAAATAAGCGTTGGAAATCGCGAAAGAAATTAAAAGACCAAGTCAACCAGAACCATTCGACGGATACCTGCTACGGAAAAATAAGATTCATGGCATACTTGTTCGTAAAAAACCTTTTGTTTCTGTGGCGAATTGACGAAACCGTTTAAAGTTCGCTAAAAATCATATTAATAAGCCACAAAGCTTCTGAGACATCACACTACCATAGAGCTTCTGGGGCATAAAACTGTCCCAGAAGCTTTGTGGCTTATGTATGTACCTCCCTTTTACTTAGTTATATCCACGGCAACATGCTCACACTCTCACAGGCAACAATTTTTTTTCTAACCCGTTTCAAGCGATTGGAATAAAATGTTATATGGAGAAATTGCTAATATTACCAATTTTACCATTTCCACCTTTTCAACGAAAATCTTATCAAACAGATTTCGGTAGGTATTAACGTAGATCAAAGCGGCACCTATTCATAATTTTTTCAGTAACCAACTTAGCAAACCACATTATGTTTTAGTTTTAGACAAAGAATTGGATGATGAAACTTAGGTACAAAATTAAAAAACATAACAAAAAATGTTATTTCTTCTTTCGTTCAAACATGAAGACAATATCCTTTGATTTTCCATTGCTTATTCCACTTAACAATAGTATTTGCCCATGGAAAATTTTTTAAAGGATACTATTTCCAAGAAATTATTTTTTACCTGCACCGAAAATAGACACAAGATAATATTATTGTGAAGCACTCACCTCACGTTCACATAACCATTCGAATTATCATTTTAACCCCTCGAATCAGTTGACCTGTAACTGCTGTCAAGTTATAACATAAAAATTGATTTAAAAAAAATCCATAAAATAAACGCGGAAGTTTACAAAAATACCAAAGTAAGAGTTTAGAATTTGCTTCCAAATTTATTGCAAAAAGGTACCTATCATAAGTGTAACTCATGCTCGTCGACGTATATTTTATATTTATAATTTTATTAATTATACCTGTGTGCGACAAGTTTGATTAAAAAAAGTAATAATAATATTAATCAAAAGAACATTTCTGATCAAACATCTTTAAAAATTGCATCATATTTTCGTTTTCGAAAACAAACACTAGAAATGTGATCTAAAAACTCTTACTTCAAAGCCAATAAACACTATTGTGTTGTTATTATGTTGCTTTCCTGTTTGATGACCTATCACACTGAATTTTGTTATGTATTTGTAAAATTTCCATCATCAATAATATTGTTTTTGTTTATTGTGAATTGATATGTACATATGTTGGAAACAATAATTTGTAAACTATAAACAACAACAAAAGATAAGAGATCGACCCGGTTTTGAATCTTTTGGTCGTCATCGGCTTTTGTTCAAAACAAGCAACAAATCTTTTAAATGCTGACGTAAATTCATCCTCTTCACTCGTGGTCAGTGGCAAAGCGTGTCGATCATCTCATATTCCTTTTTGTGATAAGATTTTTTATTTATTTATTTTCATTTGCAAAAATAAATAATTAAATTAATGGGTTGCATGAACTTGCTCGAATGACTTACCTAAGGATTAAAAATTTAAACGAGAATATGAAAAAACTATTAACTGTGCCGCATTTACTTGGCTCAAGTGGTCTAGTCTAGAATATCGAAGATTTATGTCGTTTTCGATTGGACGTTTGGAGTACTGCTTCTAGACTTAAATTTCAATAATGTTGCTGGGCAAAACTGAATTTTTTCCATGTAGTTTTAAGCTCAAGTGTAGCAACAGCTTAAACAATATATAAGAAAATGTCCCAATATGTATGCGGCAGTTCCAAGACAACTCCTTGAGCCAAAAATATTCACAACTCTTTAAAAAAAAGCGAATAGTGAGTGAAGTACTTATTTATGTATATACTCGAATCCATTTGTTTTTATTTTGTCAGCAAAAATTTTGCAAATTATTACTATTACGCTTATTTAACATTTAATTGCTACTAAAACATTTATGTATTTATGAAAAAACACAAAGAGAAAAGACAAAAATAGTTTCTGGAAAGCCCAATCGAAGTAGAGGAAGGGAAAATGGAGTTGCAAAGGAGTACTCTTAAAGTCCAATCCACACCGACACAAGCTATCTGATTTATTTAATTAGAAGCACTTCTGTATCACACTCCAGAAAGATTTTGTGATAAATCGTGCGGCACTTCACCGCAAGACGTAGTTGGATTAAGATTATTAGGAAAAGTCGACGAGAAAATAATCTGTCCACGACATCGAACTTCAGTCAGACACTTTATATTGTTTTAATCATTTTATTGTGTCCATTTCCACTTACGCTTCAACTATAAGTCCATTAACTGTATTTATAACCAAGTCATCTCTTGGAACTCGATTTTTATCTTTCTTCCTTCTCCCTGTAATCAAGCCTCGCGCGTCTTAAACTAAAGTCACGCTACTCATTTCTTTGCCATGGAACTTATAAGTATTTTTACATTTATCAGAAATATTTTCACTAATGGATAAAAGCAGCTGACCCACATGTCAAAAAAAACGTATGCTTCATCTTCTTTTTTCCGAAACGGATACCTCGAAAGCTATCTAATTCGATTTGGAATTTCTTCCAAACGAAAACCCCAATAGGACTGAAGAGTAAAAATAAAAATTCTTCAAAACCGTTTTTGATAAAAGGAAGATTTCCCTTCACGGTTCTATTACCGTTTTTTTTGGTGGTGAAAAAAAAATTTTATTTGTAGGCACTTTTATGCGTATGTTAAAACATCAAAACAATTACAGCTTACAATTAGTCGTATTAAAAATATTTCATAATTGCATAACTCTACAATGTTCTTTAGTCCGAAAGTAGCTGCAAAGTATTAAAATCGTTTCTTTAACGTTCGTCTAAACTTAAAAAAAAACTTTTCAGTTTGGATTGTATAAATTTTGTCCATAAAAATATAATACAGAATGATTCTGGATTTACAAAAAAAAGCTAATTTTTATTTAAATTACAAATTTTAAAATTACAATCAATATAACCACCCTTCTTTGTAGCCGTATTTATAGAAAAACAAATATAGCGCGTTTTACCATCCAATTTGTTATTTTAATAAATTATGGTTCCTCTGGAATTAAGTTTCAAGTTATGTATATTATCGGATTAAATTGAGGACCCTACAATTTTTCTATATATCAATATTTTTTTACGAATCCACAACTTACATATCATACCTATCTATTTTGCCAATAAAAACAACAACAACAAAATCTAAAGGAGAACTCCCAGTAGAAAGTATACTAGTAAGTACCCCCTGTAGTGTATTTGTTTGTTTGGTTTCATCAGCTATACCTATGGCAGAGTGAGATAGATTTATAAAACTTATTATCTCTCCCTACAACAGTCCAGTTCGAGATTAGAGATCTTAAAATTTTTTAACAGTCGGACAGCGGAACTAAAATCGATTTCAATTTCAATTTTCAGATCAATCAGTTGAGTTTGGTCGACGACAAACCTACAACACATTATTTCTTCACGCAGCATCCGACAAAACATGGACAACACATCCGACAGTGCGAGATGTGTAGATTGTGGCTCATCTGGAGCGAACCGCAATAGTAATTGCCTTGGCAGAGGTATGTACATATAGTTGATAGTAAAAATTAAAAGAAAACTTTTTAAGGATATTTCTGATTAAAACCTTTTTATAGTATCTGAAGAACCTCAACAGCCAACAAGCCTAAGAGTATTAAGAAAAAACAAACCAGCCGGACACCCTAAAGATGTCACGGGCTTGACACACGAATGTGGAGTATTTGGAGCGATAGCATGCGGAGATTGGCCTACGCAGGTGAGTTGTGTTTTATTTGTATTTTGCTTCTCTGTATCAAATGTATAGAATATTTTATAATCAAGTTACCATTGAAAAGAATGATCAAATTGCTTGTAACTAAGGCCATGCGTCTGGTTTGCAATTTCAGACTAGTTATCAAGTCAATTAAATCAATAGGTACAGCGGATAGTATTCCTACGCACTATAATTTGAATTTATTTAGCTTAAGGCTTTCCAGACACGAGTCCACTATTTTGCAGTATGAAATTTAAATCATACGTCCGTACCCCTATTTGTAAAATTCTTTCAACATAACTGGCCATAGCTAGGCCGAAGAACGCTTTCAGTTACACGGTTGTAGAAACCTTGGTGGCGTTAGTTGCTGGGTTTATTTCATGGCCGTTGAAAAGCGTTTGTGCAGAAAGATGTTATTGACACATGTCTATTTTTGCAAAAAGTAAAGGTTATAAATACCTAAATAAAAATCGTCAAATCACTTTCTTATCATTTTCTGACGTAATTATAAAGGAGAATCAGTGTTTTTTGCATTACACGATCTTGAAAAAAATAATACTTATATACATACATTCATAGTTCACGATTGATAATACTATCATGTTATATGCTTTTTAATTCAATGAATAAGGTGTTATAGCTTTCTAATAAATCTTGGAATGCT
The DNA here is from genome assembly GCA_963921185.1 of Dasysyrphus tricinctus. NCBI lineage: Eukaryota > Metazoa > Arthropoda > Insecta > Diptera > Syrphidae > Dasysyrphus > Dasysyrphus tricinctus. The sequence goes on along the minus strand of OY992532.1, from coordinate 14,179,890 downwards.
AACTTTAAAAAAACTCCTAAGGAGTCCTCTAATTTAAGTTTCCCAAATGGATGCATTTACTCCAGATTCAAAACACCGAATGCAAAAGTGATTATTAATGTGCATACATTCTTAATATAACTGTAACTAATGGCTAATTTTATTGAAATTATTTTTGAAGAGCTTATAAATTTGAACTATCTCGAAATTAATAACTAAGCATGAGCATTATTGCCCTTGAACTTGTTCTTAATCTAAAAAAAAAAAAACATTTATGTGTTAAGAAAATAGACATTTTACCCGGAAACTACATACTGTTCTTAAACGTGCTTGGTTTTGGCAAACATTTGTCCTCTTCTTTTCTTATCTTTTTGAACTTTGTAAAAAAGTAGGCATTTCTCGGTTATTAACGCCCAGTATTCATATATATACATTTTTCTTATCGTGATTTTATGGTGAAATTATAAAATAACCTTTTTTGCATTTTATGATGTTAAAAAAGTATGACGGAACTAGGTCTTTTATGATAAGAGTGGCCTTTTGAAATGAAATTTTGCAACAGGTCTATATAGGTTGTTCGTTCATACTATTATTAGTATTTTTACTTGCGATATAGGTATTTTAAGTGGAAATAATGAAAAAAACTGAAACTGAAGAAACAAATGAGGTTTTATAAAAGGACTAAGTAGGGAAGCATTAATGAAAAATAAAAAGTAATTGCATGAACTTAAACTGTGAATGACAAAAAAGGATCCATCATGAATCTGATTTCATTTTTAAGGAAAAAACCTTCTTCGCTTTATTTGAGGTTATGTTACAAAAGAAATTAATAATTTGACTGCAAAAAACAGCATCCGTATATTTTCCCTTCCAAAATTCAATTTGAACCGTTTATTCTTTTTTATAATCAATTCCTGTATACCCCTTTATTATCGAAAAACTATTATGTAAAGAGCCTTAACGGAATAACATCATTTAATTTTTCATTTTCTGAGCGTGGCTAGTGATGTCAAATTTCGACCCAGGACGAGGCTAGTTCATAGAATTCAACTAAAGATTTCTCCAAGCGAAACGAAATTATACGGCAAAAAATCGAAATGCAGAAGTGTAGACATTGATAAACTAAAGCCTTTCTTACCATTTTTTTTAAGAAATTTTAAATGATTAAAACCAAACCTATTCATCGTTTCATATTATATTTTCATTTAATTCTCCAGATTGATGTCGCTCAACTGATTTGCCTCGGCCTAGTTGCTCTTCAACACCGTGGTCAAGAATCAGCCGGTATTGTAACGAGCATGGGAAAATGTTCGAAAAACTTCAATGTTCACAAAGGAATGGGCATGATCAATAACTTATTCAATGATGACAACATAAAAAAGCTCAAGGGAAACCTTGGAATCGGACACACAAGGTATTCCACCTCTGCTGCATCTGAGGTGGTAAATTGCCAACCTTTTGTAGTTCACACAGCGCATGGTGCAATTGCCATTGCTCACAATGGGGAGCTGGTCAACTGTGAGCAATTGAGGCGTGAGGTAAAGTGAACTAGTGATTGGTGGTTTTAGTATTTTCGATTTATGATTTCGGTTTTGATTTGTAGGTTCTTGGAAGAGGTGTGGGACTATCAACTCACAGTGACAGTGAACTCATTGCCCAATCGCTATGTTGCAGTCCTGATGTCTCAGAGGTATGTATGAATAATTTTTTATGGTTTATCTTTGTGTGGTTTTTATCTTTAATTTTTTTTTAGATAGATGGCCCTGACTGGCCAGCACGCATTCGCCATTTTATGACTCTTGCTCCTCTGTCGTATTCCCTTGTTGTAATGCTTAAGGATAAGATATATGCAGTTCGAGATTCTTATGGAAATCGTCCCCTCTGCATAGGCAAAATTGTACCAATCAATCTTGGTGGATGTAATATTAAAATTTTCTACATTTTAATTTGATTCACCTTTAAACTTTCTGTCTCCTTTTTATAGTAACAATAGAAGATGCACCAGCTGAAGGTTGGGTAGTTTCAAGTGAGAGTTGCGGTTTTCTTTCTATTGGAGCACGGTATGTTCGAGAAGTTGAAGCCGGAGAAATCGTTGAAATGACAAGAAATGGTATTCGTACCATCGATATAGTAGGACGTCCCGATTCCCAGATAAATGCATTCTGTATCTTTGAGTATGTTTACTTTGCTCGAAGTGATTCCATCTTCGAAGGACAGATGGTCTATTCGGTGCGACTGCAGTGCGGTCGTCAATTAGCCAGAGAAGCTCCAATTAAAGCTGATATTGTTAGTTCCGTACCAGAATCTGGAACAGCAGCAGCTCACGGTTATGCCAGAGAGGTTTGTATTTCAAGGTTTCCTAAATTAAATCGTATCCTTAAAACAAATTTTCTTTATAGTCTGGACTTCATTTTGCTGAAGTTTTGTGCAAAAACAGATATGTCGGTAGGACATTCATTCAACCATCGACAAGACTTCGTCAATTGGGCGTAGCAAAGAAATTTGGTGCGCTATCAGAAAATGTAGAAGGCAAGCGATTAGTACTTATTGACGATTCCATTGTCCGAGGTAATACAATTGGACCCATAATTAAACTTCTGCGAGATGCTGGCGCTGCTGAGGTTCATATAAGAATTGCAAGTCCTCCACTACAATATCCTTGTTACATGGGTATTAATATTCCAACCAGGGAGGAGCTTATAGCAAATAAGCTGGATGCAGAGCAATTAGCTAGACATGTCGGTAAGTAACGATTTTTTATGCTGGACCTTAAGAAAAGCACTTCATTTAATAAAAACAAAACTCAAACAATTTGTTTCCTTTATTCTAGGTGCTGACAGTTTAGCCTATTTGAGTGTAGAAGGTTTGAAGAAAGCTGTACAGATGAATAAAACGAGCTCGAATTGTAAGAAAGATGGCTACTGTACAGCTTGTCTGACAGGTGAATATCCTGGTGGAATTCCAGAGGAACTTAGCTGGTAGTTTTAAACAGCTTGAAATCTCTTCATATAATATATAGCATTTAAATTCAATTAACAAATTATTATTATTAATTTAAGAAACATTTATATTTAGATTTAAACAAACAAAATACAGAAATAGCAGAATATAAACGTTTTTGCATTCGAAATTAAATGCATTTATTGTGCGCTATTATGAAGCTCGTTTCTTTAATTAAATAAATATAAGTTTTAAAATTAAGTAAAATAACTATAACAAGGCTTTTATTTTACGACAAAAAGTTAGTTATTATTCAAGTATGTAGTTTGGCTTTCGTCTATTAAATTATATCAATCTTTGATCCGAATTCCACTTAACAGAAATATTGAATCGAAATACCTTTTGATGGGTTTTACTCCAGAAAAATCCTTGTTTTATTTCACCGGTCTCACGTAGACTCATCTGTTGACTATGGAGGACTTGTCAATACACAACTTTTGTTGAGGTTAACTCATGTAACTATCAAAAATTAAAATTCTTCGCTGTTCAAGTTGAAAGATATCGAAAACAACTTTATTTCCAAAGAAAATTGACGAATAAATTTCTGACCTAACAACTAAATTGTGGTGTATCAAACAGAAAAATTAACTTTGGTGCAACCTAAGCATATGACATATGTTTTTAAGGTAGTTTTGAATACTGAATCAAATGACACCAAAACCAAGCCAAGAAGAAAGGAGGTACGCGAACAGACATATTATGTACCTACATTTCTGAAACATTCAGATCGGTATTTCTTAAAATCTATACCATAGTCTTCAGATTAACCACCGAAAAAAGAGATCGGTGAAAGTTAAAGAAGAAACTTAAGGCTTAAGGGATTGTTCAAATCCATTAGAACTACCACAGGCGTTGTAAGTAAAGGTTTACATTATTTAAAAAGTATTAAAGCGCTTAGTAAATCAGGGCACTCATTCCGTACAACGATTATCACCCGACGATAATGTGTTTTGACGATAGTCTTGCATTTCGTAAAACTGAAACTGTTTATCGTTTAGGCGATAACAGTTGAAAATCAAATATTTGCTTCACTTAAGTCGATAATCGTCAAAAAGCTCTCCTCAAAACGATAGCTTTCGGACGATAGTTAAATAAATATCGTTTGCATTGACTTTCAATTCTAGGCGACTACATTATGAAAAAAAAACGATAGACGAGACGATAGTGGTTCAGCTACGTGAATCAAATCACTATGACGATCACGCTAACGATAATCGTCATGCAATTACCATTTTTAAAATTACGGAGCTTTGAAATAACTGCCACCACCCAAAAAAAACATGCCTTCTTCGTTAAACTTATTGCATACTTGCGTGTTCTTTTTGCAGAAGGTGGCTACCAAAAAGGTGGCTCAATCCAGCTTAAGGGAAGTCTTGGCAGAAGTTTAATTAATTTTGAACACATAAAATAAACAAATTTTAAAATAAACAGACAAAACTGGAAATATAAAAGACAAAGTAAAACTTACGTGTTATATATTCAAAATCCTCCAGCTATACTCAAGTGAGTTTTCCTTCAGAAAAATTGGCAAAACCTACTTTTTTCCTTGGTGTTTTTTACTTTTTTACGAAAATTGTTTATGATTGGAAAGTATCACACGGGGGAAAAACTCGGGGGAGAATTTATTTGCGTTAAGGCTTATTATGTTTTTGAAAAGAAAAGATGTTTTCCTTAAATTTTCAGTTGAATTCTTTCATCGATCGAGCCATTGAATGAAGCCTTTTCAATGTTTCCACTAGTATTAAAAAGAAATCTCAAATGACAAGGATTAACACTTTTACTTTCGATTATTCGCTGCAAAAAGGTTTATTAAAAAAAAAATACTCATACGCCACCCTATGCGTTTAAAAAAAAAATCATTATCTTCATTTAATTTTTCTACACAAAATAGAAATAAAAATGCATAGTCATTCAGCACGACATTTTCATTGATTCCTATTAATTCAAAAATAATAATAATTGGCGTCAATGGCATGTTAAATGCGAAAGAACTCGTTCTGATGAAGATTTATCAATTATTTAAAAGTCATCACCAAATATGATAATCTTTTAAAAGACGCACGAAAATGCAAATTAAATTTAAATCATTTCAGTACTTCATACAACATACACCATTAAAGTTTAGCTAAAAGCATTATTTAAAAAAAATGTTCAAAAAAGTGATTGATTCGAAAACATTTTTCGATGCTGAAATAAAGATATGGAAAGGATCCAAGAAAGAGTTGGATTATGGTTCGAATGTATCGTTGGGTCATGAGATAGTTAAAAGTTTGCTTAATCAACCGCACCACGTATCGCAGGTAACAATTTTAAATGATTTTGAATTTTTTTTTGTTTTAAATAAATTATTTTGAATTATAAAGTATACATATGTACATATATTAGGGTAGTCCCTAAAAGGGTAATTGCTTCTCTAAATGACGCACCACCTAATTTCTTCCAGAGAAATAAAAAAAAATCCTGTCAAGGCTAACAATACATAGGTTCTGATTGTTTACATGTTTGAGATTAATGCCTCTGAGTCGAATTAACTGAGAGAAGACTACTTCTTGAACAATAAATACCGTTTATATTCATGAAGCTGGGATTTTTTTGTCTTTAAGTTTTCCAATTTTTATTCCAAGATGGACTATATTCAAGAAGGCGAGTTATTTTATTTAACTATGAAAAACGAGGTTTAATTAAGTTTAACCCATATTCAATCCAAAAACTGTAATTGAGAACGATATTTCAACATTTTCTGAACAAATATCACAATATTTAAAATTTGATAAATATTGTGATATTTTTTTCAAAAAATGTTTCCAAATCTATGTACAAATTAATACATTTGAATATGAAAATTGAATAGAATAAGAAAATATTTTATTTGTTGTTTAACAAATCAGGTCCAAATGAAGAAAAACAAATTCCCCAATTTTTTCTTATTTTTATTTTCATTCCCTATTGTCGCTGTAGGGGTTAACTAAGTTGCCTATATTCTTCATACTTACTTGGTGACTCGCGTAGAATCTGTCAAAAAATTCATGGAATGTAGGTTGGAAATAGACAAGAAAAAAAATGACAATTTTATAAAAAAAATAACATAAAATAGAAAAAAGCATTAAAAAACAACGGCAACACTTCAGTATTGTTTTGTAGCTTTTTGGAAAGCCAGAGGTCAATTCTTTTGGTTTATTTCAGGTAATCTTTGGTATTGGTCAGGGAGTGTTTTTGTTTGGATAAATTCGGTCTTGCAGTTTGCCAAAAACTTATAATTATTATATTATACTAGGTGGGTTGTAACGCACCTAAGGCACCCGTAAGAAAATAATGAATAAAAAAACACTTTGACATTCAATATAAACGAAATATACTATGTGTACTAACAAATAATTTTTTTTAAATATTGTTTTGCATCTGGAGGGGTTTTCGGTTTGGTTTGGTTTAATATTCAAAATATTTGAAAATAGCAAAAAACGTGGAGTTCCCACCCTTTGAAATCAAAATAAGTATGTTCTCGAAAAGTGGCTACACTGACATTTTACCCGAAGATGTGTCTGCTCAATATCTATCTTTTAAGTCATCAACCATTATTTTTCAACACGTGTTTGGCACATGGAGTCGTTTCCGCAACTTTTTTCATGTTCAAAATATTAAAAAATTACCAACAAAGTTTAGGTCCAACCCTTTGGTATCAAAATAAAATGCACGACTGGATCGCACGTACTTGCTCTTATGTTCAAGTTGTGTGGGGCTTAAGAACTTTCAAAAATGTTTAAGTAATTATAGAAAAAGTATAAAAAGCATTTAAATCGTTCTTTTAATTGTATAAACAGCCTGATAAATAACTTAGAGCTAAAAAAAAGTATGCCATTTGATTACTTGAAAAAATATGTATATATGCAAAAAAAAATTAAAAATCGTTGGAGCCGTTTTCTTAAAAATTAATTTTTTATATATAAAAATTTTGTCACATTTTTAAAAAAAAAATTTGGTATGCCAATTTTGAGTTTATATTAATATACATTTAAAACTGAAATTTCAAAATAATTCATCAACCCGTTTTTGAAATATTGAATTTTGAAAAAAAAAATTTGAATCTTTTTTTAAAAATCCAAAATTTATTTTTTCAAAAATTTTGGAATGCAGTATTATTTATATTCTAACAAAGCTTTTGTGAAAAAAATTTCATTGAAATCGGATGAGCGGTTAATGAGAAAATCAAAAATCGAAAAAAACCGTTATATGGCAGGTACCGTTAATAAATGTTTTTGGTGATTTTTTTTCTTATTAGAAGGTACATCATATCTACAGTAATACACTGATTTTTTTTTATCAAAATCGTTGGAGCCGTTTTTGAGATAAATAAGCTTTTCCTTAACGGTTGTATGGCAAGTACCGTTAGTTTTTGAGCTAAAAAAAAAATTTCAATTTTCCCTCTGGAGAGTTACAAAAAAACCTTAAGTTCAAAATTTGAAGAAAATCGCTTCAGTGGTTTAGGCTGTAGGTTGAGGTACGGACAGACAGACAGACAGACAGACAGAATTGTGCCACCCACTTTTTTCGTGTTCTCTATCATCGTAATGTTATGTTTGATTGTTATCTCGAAATTTTTTTTTGCACGAATCCAAAACTTGCCCTATAGTACCTATATCGCAAGTAAAAAGTATAATGTACATATTCCCGAAAAGTTACAACACTGACATTTTATCCTAATGGCGCCCACTCAACATCTATCTTTTAAGACATTAACTACTATTTTTCCAACACACGTTTGTCATCTAGAGGCGTTTCCCCAACTTATTTTCATGTTCTGAAAAAAAACATCTGAAGGTCCCACCCGTTGGCATATAAGAAAGTATTTCTCTGAAAAGTGGCAACATTGAGATATTAACCGATGGCACGTCTACTCACCTATCTTTTAAGATATCTATCTTCTAGGATATGGCGTTTGACATCTGGAAATGATTCCGCCAAAAAGTGTAAATTCCACCATTCGGCATGCAAAAAAAATTATTCCCAAAAAGTGGCAACACTGACATTTTACTCGAGGATGCGTCTACTCAACAACTTTCCTTCTTAGAAATCAACCGTTATTTTTCCAACACGCGTTTGGCATTTCCGCAATTTTTTATGTTCAAAATATAAAAAATCAAAAAAAGTCCCACCCACCCTTTGACATAAAAAAAGTATTTTCCCGAAAAGTGGTAACACTGAGATTTTACCCGACGGTGCGTCTCCTCAACATCGACCGTTACTTTCCCAACATGCGTTTGGCATTTGGAAGCGTTTCCGCAACTTTTTTTTGTATTCAAAATATTTCCAGCGCTACAGAGTCAGTCAGTGAATCAGTGATCATCTGATCATCGTTAATATACATACAAATAATAAATAATAATAATAAAAAAATCAATTGAGCTTGAAAAAAAATCAATCAATTATGATATTTGGTTCTCACAAAAAAAAAAAAAAAAAAAAATAGTATACCTATTCGAATCTCAATATCCGGAATTCGATTATAGTCCAGTCAATTTGTGCCCAAAAGGGCCCTTCTCAACAAGCAAATTGTGGAGTAGTTTTGATTATAATTTCATGTGCTGAGTTCGAATCCTTAAAATTTCTCTAACACACGTCACGTTTTTGAGATATTCGAATCTAAAAATTTAAAAAAAATGCGTTTTTTTATGCAAGTTTGGAGTTAAATTATTTCTCGAGGGAGTTTTTTTCGAATAAATGTTTATGATCATTCTGAAAAATGAAAATCTTACTTCGAAACGCTTTTTGAATTTTTTTTAAATACGTTCATTCGTCTTTGAGAAATCATCAACTAGTTGTTTGCCTTCGTCATAAACTATATAATTTGAAATAAATTTTTAACTAAATTCACACATATTTTAAAATTTGTTTTGTTAATTTGTTTAAGAAACTTTTGTCTATCCGAGCGGAGCCGGGCGGGCGAGCTAGTCTTATATAAATAATGTACAAACATATCTACATAAATAAATTTTTGTTGTATTGTAATACCTTCATGACAAAAGAAAAACAACTCTTAACGAAAAATGCAACTGCTTATAAATAACATTTTCCAAGCGGATAGGATTCAAAGGGTAGGCGACATTAACCTTATGATTGATTTTATAATATGTAAAACGGAAAGGGAATACAGTGTATCAAAAAATAACATGTACATATAAAAGATGAAAATGCTATTGAATATACGTACATTATAGGCTAAGAGCCAGAAAGTCAAGTCATTTGCGTAAAGTTGTAAGTCATATCAATAATAGCCTTTGAGGTGTTGAACCATTAGCCGTTTGTCTGCCTACAAATACGTGTCGAACAAGTATACTTTACATCGATTTATTTCAATGCTTATTTTTCGGAGGGAAAAAGTGTGCATAGATGAATTATTTAGCTTGCAATTTTGAACAATTGTTGTCATAGGTCCATTTCTTTGTAGTGAATCCCTAAGAAGATAGAGAGCCACGAAGTTTCCAAACATCACTTGTTTACCTGAGTGTTTTTTTTTTTTAATTATGCCGCTTTCTATCTTTTAAGGGATAAACAACAGAGAGTTTGACCTATGACAAAAATTGTTCAAAATTGCAAAATTTGCATAAATTTGCAAATTTGTAGAAGGGGGTAAAATTCAGTTTTTTCTTAGTCTCTCGAAAACTAGCAGTTTTTTTTGTTTTAAAGTGAACGTACAAATTGTAGCTTATGTAATTCTTTACAAAAAGATTAACATACTTTTTTCATACCATCAATAGATTCAGAGAAAATCGTGCAAGAACTTCATGATGGAGCAAATTTTGTCAAAAAATTAAGTAAAATTACATTAATCGATGGGCAAAATTTTTTGTATGATTTATGTTTGGCTACATCTCCTCATTATAAATCAAGTTTTTGTGGTGCCCGGGGTAAGGGGAAGACCGCCATCTTGAAAATGAAAGTGATTTGGTTTTTATTCAACAACTCAATTGAATTTAATTTTACAACAAAATAATGAGAGAATAGGTTTGTTCGTTGAAGTTTTTTCAAAAATTAATAAAAACAAACAACAATTTGCATTTACTACTTCTACGTATTTGTTATTAAAGTAAATTAAATGTATTTCTCGTTTTTTTGTTTTGTTTTAAAAACAAAAGAATAGCCTGCAGCACGTGAAGCTACAACAAAAATAGCTTCAAGGCTCATGCAAAAAACCTATATCTACTTCAGGGCGAGTTCAGGGCGACCCTAGGTTTCAAAAAACACAGAATTTGGTGTCCAGGGTGAGTTCAGGGCTTTCAAAAAACGCTTTGGGGCGACTCCAGGGTGACTTCAGGGCTCAACGAACAAACCTAATAACATTTAGACAGTACAATTATCTAAAAAATGAGCGGAACTTTTTAGGAAGCACTTAAGACGTCAAAACAAAACTCGCCACCAAAATTCAGCTCTGTCGGAATTTTTTCGAAGTTTTGCCATTTTGTTGTCTAATTTCCTGGGCTATTATATTAATTTATAAACCAACAAAAATTAGCTTTTCGAAAGGAAGGAAACACCCATAGTACACTCAAGTGAGCATAATCATCCGTTATTTTTTTTTTGTAATCCTAGTTTTTCTGAACATTTTTACAAAAAATGATTAATAAAACACTTGATATTTCCACAATTTAAATAAATGAATTTATTTGATTCTTTTGAGCCAACGCGTTTCGTGTTCTTAGGACATCTTCAGGGCAGTAAGTGGGAGTAATTTTTAAAACAATGAATTCCTTGTTTCAAAGAAATTTGTCTGATACCACAATCATTAACACGGTAGGTATAATTATTTTGGAAGTACGAATTTATTCATTAGTCGAAAGAATGAATCAGTTTCCGTTTAACATTTTCTTAATTTTTGTTCATACTAATGTACAGATGTCTCCCAGTTGTCCAAGTGGCCTGAAACCCTGAATTAACCATCCTGTTTTGTATTTTGCTCATCAAATCAGGCCAAACAGGGAATAATATTGCTACTGATATATGAGTTCTGAATGTGCATTTTGTATGCACTGTAGGTACATATACCTCAAGCTAAAATAGATTATTTTCGCAGCTTATCGATTATATTTTTGCATCACACAGTAGGACAGTATATGCGCGACAAAATCAAAAATCGATTGAAATCTAAGAACAATCTAGCAGGGAGACGAAGAAAATAAAATATTTATAATTACTATAATAATTATTATAACAAATTAAACTCGGGAATAAATCTCGAATTTCAATAGATTTTGAGTACTGATATGTTCATATTTCAGTACTTTCAAAAAAACATGTATACATATTTCAGTACTTTCAAAAAAACTTAACTATTTTGTATTGGCTTGACTTCTGTTCATTTTGAGATTATGACATTTTTTCGAATGACAATAATCTCGATTGCAAGCAGTCTTTAAATAAAAACTAAAATAAGGAGTGAAAAAATGTTAAACGTACATACAAATCTAGAATGAATAAAAATTGTTCGTGATTTTTGTACATTCATAATACCAAAAAGAAACATCCTCAGCCCATTTTTAATATCAAACAAACAATTAATAAATTTTTATAAGCACAAACAAAAGAATGATGTCTAGACATTTTGGAAGCTTGAAGGCTCTCCCAAACAAACGTGAAACATTCGCCAACGACGCGAAATCATTCACAATAATATAGAGTAAGAGCCGACAGCAAATTTTGGGAGTGGAGGTATAACCAAAATCGGAGTATGAAGGATTGTAGGTACATGTATCGTGATTTCAAATACCAAAGCCTGGCAGGATTTGTTTTCAGCCTTTGGGAGGGGTGGGGGGTTAAAAAGAGCTAGATCCCCTGATTTATTTTCAGGACTATAAACCATTTAATTCATTTAAAAATAATCGGATATGATTCCCATTCATTTGTTTTAAGCATAAACACCACAATCTTGTCGGTCCGATTAACAGAACTCAAGATATAACCATTTTACGTGAGCCTTATCATCCCATTTTGGAGATTTTCAGCAAAACATCAAAATCAACAAATAAAGTCTCCACAAAAAACGCCAATAAGGTTTGCTTAAAAAGGTTAAATCATGGGTCCTATTTATCGGATCACCAAGTTATAGGTCTTCAGGCTTAGGGAAAATGACAGAGCATCATATCCTTTCTTTTAAATGTGAATTAAAGTGTTAATGACCCTACCATATGAAGAGGTGGGGGTTTTAAACCCCCACCCCCACCAAAGGCTGGGAAAAAAATCTGCCAGACTTTCATATTCCATATCACGATACATGTACCTATAATCTTTCATACTCCGATTTTGGTTATACCTCCACTCCCAAAATTTGCTGTCGGCTCTTGGTCTAATACAAAATATGAAAATGATAAACAATTCTAAACGACAACAAAAAACTTTCTTTGCGAATGATTCACTGTGATTTCGCTTTGGCTCGGGAGAGCCTTAAATCTCGAATGTCTTAATTGATTTTGTCCATTCAGGATTTTGGCATTCAAGATTTTTTGCATTCGGGATTTCGTGTCCAACCCCCTTCAAATTATTTTTATTAATCATCAAGCACATTATTTGTCCCCATTAATAAATATATGACGATCAAGACAAAAATTGGCTGCCAGTCAAATATTGATGACATTCAGAAAAATTGTGGAACGTTTTGGTGGCAACTTTTGCCAGAAAGGAAAATGGGGGTTTCGTCATTCGTCGCATATGTTGACTTTCTGACCTATATCAACTTTAAAGGGCCAGTTTTTCAGTTCGGGGTTAACTTTGAGTTAAATTAGAGTTAGCTTATCCTGAAAATAAATTAATACTGAGTTAACCCGGGAGCAGTTTTTCAGTTGAGGATGAACATTATTTTTCAGTTGTCAAAAATAATATGTCATCGATGTGCGACACTATGGATATCGCACCCTTCTTCACGCATCAATTCCAATTGACTGAAAAATACGCTTATGAAGTTAACTCAGGTTTAACCCTGAGACTAGGATGATCTCGCACCGAAAAACTGGCCCTAAGGGAGTTAAATAAAGAAACCAAGCAGATATTAGAAAAGTGGGCATAAAAGTAAGCCAGTCTGTCCCACTGTATGGGACCTTCTTTTTTTGTTGAATATTTAAAAAATAAAAAAAGACATCTTCTGAAAAGGCCTTATTTGTTTCGAATTCCATTTGTTCAAAGATATCGCGTTATCATTAATGCAGAATGATTATGCATTTTTGCATCTTACCGTTATACCATTACTTACGTTATCACAGATAACAAAAGACATTTGAGTTCTTCACTGCTATTTTATAAATTATACCTAATAAACAGAGCATGTGGACATGTTAACAAATCATCATGACGAGCTACTCTATCGCAATTAATAGCAATCATTTACTTTAGCGTGCTCGAAAAATAAGTGCAATTGTACTAAATAGATATTCGCTAGCTTTTTGCAATAAAAGTCGCTGTCGCTTTCAAAGATGGTTTTGTAATCATTGAAGTTCTTGATACGTTTGGTGAAGGTGATTCCATTTTGGTTGACTCGTTTTAAATTATAGAAATTCAAAAATGTGTAGTAAAATAATTGAAACGAAGACTCACTTCGATGCCAAAACGAAGACATGGAATGGTCCAAAAGTGAATTTGCACGCTGGTCCTGATGTTTCTTTGGGCCGTTGTATTGTAGAAAGTTTACTTAATTCACCTGAACACATATCACAGGTAGGCACATAATTTTCTTAAGTGCTATATCCAATCAGTGCGGTGTTTTATTGTATGTATTGTGATTATACTTTGACTGAAGTAATAATTGAGGTCAATTACTGGAACGATACTGTGATTATTTAATATTGGAGGGTTCTATTACGGTATCAAATACTGACCTTCAAAAATATGTACCTAACGTGTATTGCATAGAGATCAGTGGAAAAAGCCAAAGTTTTTATGTGATTGATCAAAGTGGATTTCATTTATGTTTAAAAGAGAATTCTAAAAATGTGCAAAAATGTAAACATTTAAAAGCGACTTTATCATTGTAAAAATAAAAGTCGACAGCCAGGGTCAACCGGTCAACTCTTTCAAAATTTTAGTGACAAAGCAGGTATAAGCACATAATGTACCTACTTTAAAGCTTATGTAGGTACACGTTTAACAAGAGTAAAACGATTGTTATCTTTGTAAAATATACTCTATCAGAATTTTTTAATTTAGTATTGTTTAAACTTAAGAAAATGGAAATCTAAATTATAACATAATCGGTACATCCATTAAACAGTTACACATAAGGAAATAACCCCCAACAATCAGATAATATTCTCAACAACATTTAAAACCTATGTATTTTGGTTCGAACATTTAATGCACGAAGTCTAATCAAAATCGTAAGAGCTGTTTTCGAGACAATTAAAAAAACAGAGATTTTTGTTAACAAAAATTCGAATTTTCCTCTTGGGAATCACATAAAAAATGCTCTGTTGCTAATTTTAGGTAAATCTGAAGCAAAAACTGATCCACAACAGACGGTATGACATATAAACCAATTTTTAAGATTTCTTCGTCACCGAACTTTGCAAAAATGCAACATCTTTAAAGACGCTGGCCAAACCATTTAAAAAACATATTTTATTCAAGATTATTTAATATCTCAATTTATTTCAGATCTGTGACAACAATGGGAAACAGTATACCAACGAAGAAATTCTCACCATGAGCATTCGGGTAGCTCAACATCTTGAAGGTATTGGAATTCAGCAAGAAGACGTTATTGGTATTTGTGCTTCCAATACGGATTACCTAGCTCCATTGGTGTTTGGATCTCTTCTGTGTGGGGCAACTATAAGTACCCTAGATCCTTCATTTGATAAAGGTAAAATATATTTTCTCTTTACCTTAACCCTATTTTACTCATTTTCCCAATAGATGGAATTCGACACATTTTTGCTATAACAAAGCCAAAACTGATGTTTTGTGATGGAGAAATATATCAGATTGTTAAAGAATCCTTAGCCGAGATTGATCCTTCTATTCCAATTTATACTATGAAAGATCACTTAAAGGGAGTAAGACAAATTGAAGAGATGATTGCTTCGACAGAAAAGGAAGCTTCTTTCACTGTTAAACCATTGAAACGGGGCAGCAGTCAAACAGCTGCTATTTTGTGCTCTTCTGGAACAACAGGACTTCCTAAAGGAGTTTGCATGTCTCATGAGAGCTTAGTCAATGCAATGATTTTGTATAAATATTTATTAATACAATTAGTTCAATATAATAATTCATTTCATTCTTTCATTTTTAGTTTATTATCAGAAGATGACAAGCTCCTTTGCTTTAGTACGATCTATTGGCTTTCTGGAATTTTATGCCTATTACATGGAACTATGTGTGCATGTACAAGAGTAATAACTGACCAAAAGTACTCGCCTGAACTATTTTTGAGAATAATTGAGCAATACAAGATTAATGTAGCTTTTACTCCACCATCACAAATGGCTACGGCGATCCGAAGTCCAGATTTTACAAAGAGAAATCTAAGCTCTCTAGAAACGTACATCTGTGGTGGAAGCGCTGTTCCATTTGCAGTTGCTCAAGAATTCGCAGAACACGTAAAGAGCTGCCAAGTGATCGTTGGATATGGCATGAGTGAAATATCGGGTGGCTGTTGTTTTGGGATCCCGACAAAGCCTGGAGAAAACGGACAGTTAAAGTCCAATGTGATAGTCAAAATAATTGACGATGCTGGTAAAGAGCTTGGAATTGGGGAAATGGGAGAAATTTGCATAAAATGTCCATTCCGATGGGCTGGCTACTATGGCAACCCTGCAGCCACTAGTGAAATGTACGATCAAGAGGGATATATTCACTCCGGTGATCTTGGTTATTTCGATGAAAAGGGATCATTGCTGATTGTTGACCGAAAGAAAGATATTTTGAAATACAATAATTTTCACTTCTTCCCTACCGAGATCGAAGAGGTTATTATACAAATTCCAGATGTGGTGGAGGTGTGTGTTTGTGGAATTCCAGATATTATTTCGAGTTTCTTGCCAGCTGCTGCTGTCATTAAGGTTCCGAATAGCAGTTTAACCGAAGCTGACATTGCCAACTACGTAGCCGAGAGGATGGCTCATTTTAAACATTTGCATGGAGGAGTTTATTTTGTCGATTCGTTGCCAAAAACTGCTTCTGGCAAAAATATACGAGCTAAGGTTACCAAAATTGTAGAATCTTTAAGTAACAAAAGAAAAGGATAACATATCATAATGCATTATGTACAGAGATGAATCTGGTTGTTTTGGTTTGTATACCTAGAAATATGAGCTGTTTGTCTTTTTAATGTGATATAATCGCACATTTACACTTTTTTTTTTTAAACAATCAAGTCATGATAACACAGTTGCAATTTAACGTTATACCTTAACTTCTTTTTTTTTTTATTTGTAATTTTTTTAATGCATCTTCCAAATAAAGATATACCACCAGCGTTAAGATAGAATCAATACTATAATTATCATTCTTAATCAATTTGTCTAAGGACCTCCACCATCAAATAAAACAAATTAGCTATATGTTTAAGTTCTGTTAGAGACCAAGATTCTTGCTTCATTTGAGCAATGAAGAAATTTTGGTCACAGAATGATTTGTAACTATACAAAAAAGTCAGCTTAACACTCTGGATATTTTGAAAAGATTTTTATTTTAAGTTTTTCGCAAACAAATAAAGACCTATTTGACCACACCGGATTGTATGACAGGTATTTCGTTTTTTCATTTGATAGCTGAACTTTTCTGTGGCCATAGTTCCAAATTTCCTGAAATGAGGTAAGTAAATACGTTTCTAGCTTTGTTTTCTGTTAGGAATTTGCAGTTGTATCGTATTCGTTTAAGTATTTGAATCACAAGGTAAGTAACAAAAATATATCATTGGAGAGTAAACATAAAAATTGTTAAAAGATTTTGTTTTGTTTCGTAAAACTTATTCATTAAGCCTACTAGGTATCTATAAACATTAATTTCAAGTGAAAAACAATTTCTTGCATTGATGGACTTTGGTTTTTGGAACTTTATCTGTATTTAATTTAGATTCATTGATAAAAGTTTCCAAAGTTAATTTCATCTAAATAGTGGGGCTGTTAGTGAGACCAACCTTTCATTTTGACCTGACGGGTTGAGCTTTAGTATACAAATAGTCCATGTCCTAACTTTACTTTTAAGAAGTGTTGCCAAGGTAGCAACACTGTCAGAAGGACGAGAGAAGGGTTGCCACAATCCCGAAATGTTGCTTATAAATCGAAAACTGAGGGTCGGGTTATGATCCGAGGACTCCCGTTATATTCAGCATCCTTGAAACCATAGAACCACATTTCTTGATGAAAAGTCAAACGTTTTCATTAATTTTCATCAACGTTCCAGTTTTGGGAGGGGATTCATGGCAGTAATTCAAAATTTTTCCCTTTCACTGAAAAAAACACCCTTTAACTATAATTACACTAGTCAATAATATTAAAGGAACAAATTTTTTTTCAGTTTTTGTTAGCGTTTTTTGAAGAGCTGTATCTTTGTGACAAGTGGTCGTATTGAGTTGAAATAAAAAGCATTTTACAGCTTTATGTTTTTTGTTTCGAGATTTGTTTGCAAACAAATTTTTTTGAAGTACCGTTATTGCGTTATTGCAAAAAATGAGACGAGACAACAAAATTATTTTGTTTTTATTTTTTTTTGAAGGTCCTCATTTCTATGGATACATTTTTTTGAGTCAATTAAATGTCATGATCAGATACCTTGTTTATTCAGCTTCAATTCAGTTTTTTTGTTGTTTTCGTACGATTTTTTTTGATATGGTTTATCTGACTTTGAATGAAAAAAGATACTTTTAGCCTTGATTACCAATATCTCAGCAAATAATGACGTTATAAAAAATTCAAAGACAGTTTTGGAAATTTGAAAAAGCGCTTTACAAGATTTTTTTATAATTTTGTAGAAATTATTTTTTTTTACCGTTCACCGTTAGTTTAAAAAAAGTACTAAAAACCGACGTTTTGTGGTCTTTTCGTAAATCTTTTTTTTTCGTTACAAATATTGATTGCATGGCTTGCGTTGGTATGCAAATTTATAGACTTTTAAGTCATCAATATTCTTGTAAATTTTCAAATCGATTTATCAAACCGTTTTTTCTCACCAAAACTTCAAAGTCTTACAAACCAGGTAAAGGAACAAATTGTGGTGTTCCTAAACAATTCGAAGTTGTCATCATAATGACAAGAAAACCGCAATTCCAGTGGATTTTTTTCACAGTTTTGCATTAGTTAGATACTTTTTTGAATTGAAATGAAATAAAAAGTACATTAAACAAAAAAATAAAAAAAATTAATTTAAAAAAATTTTCAAACAAAAAAACTTGATTTTTTTATTTTTTTTTTTTTTTGAAAAATGTAATTTTTGTTTTCATTTCCATTCAAAAAAGTATCTAACTAATGCAAAACTGTGAAAAAAATCCACTGGAATTGCGGTTTTCTTGTCATTTTGATGACAACTTCGCATTGTTTAGGAACACCACAATTTGTTCCTTTACCTGGTTTGTAAGACTTTGAAGTTTTGGTGAGAAAAAACGGTTTGATGAATCGATTTGAAAATTTACAAGAATATTGATGATTTAAAAGTCTATAAATTTACATACCAACGCAAGCCATGCAATCAATATTTGCAACGAAAAAAAAAGATTTACGAAAAGACCACAAAACGTCGGTTTTTAGTACTTTTTTTAAACTAACGGTGAACGGTAAAAAAAAATAATTTCTACAAAATTATAAAAAAATCTTGTAAAACGCTTTTTCAAATTTCCAAAACTGTCTTTGAATTTTTTATAACGTCATTATTTGCTGAGATATTGGTAATCAAGGCTAAAAGTATCTTTTTTCATTCAAAGTCAGATAAACCATATCAAAAAAAATCGTACGAAAACAACAAAAAAAACTGAATTGAAGCTGAATAAACAAGGTATCTGATCATGACATTTAATTGACTCAAAAAAATGTATCCATAGAAATGAGGACCTTCAAAAAAAATAAAAACAAAATAATTTTGTTGTCTCGTCTCATTTTTTGCAATAATGCAATAACGGTACTTCAAAAAAATTTGTTTGCAAACAAATCTCGAAACAAAAAACATAAAGCTGTAAAATGCTTTTTATTTCAACTCAATACGACCACTCGTCACAAAGATACAGCTCTTCAAAAAACGCTAACAAAAATTGAAAAAAAATTTGTTCCTTTAATATTGTTGACTAGTGTATTTTTGTAGACTCTTTTGATTCTTGTTGCTTATGACAAATGAAATATGTGGACCAGGTTTCGTGTCAATGCTGTTGGAAATTGGTATTATTTTACTTGTTTGACTAAAAATTCAGTCATCATTTATGAAGAAGGACTATAACTTTTTTCATGGTGGTTGTAGATATTGAGTTCATTCTGATTTAATAAGATTGGGCATTAAAAAATACCCTTAAAACATTTGTCATATGCTTATATTATACCAAGATAAATATTTGAGTTTGTTAATCTTTCATATCCCCCCTCCCCAGCACTTTGAAACTGGCTTTTTAAAAAACCAAAGTAGGTTTTCAATCAACTTTGGATGTAATCTAGTAGATTATGAAATTCTGCGTCGACCCCATCTTTAAATTTGATTAATAAAAATATTTTTCTAACTTATCTTGGCTTTTCAAATTTTGTTTTCAAAACGACTTTTTTCCACCCCCTTCGTGCAAGGGGAGGGATGGGAGAAAAACAATAATGTGGTCTTGTGGTTTTAAGGGTGTTGAGGCCAACGGGAGTTCTAGGGTCATCGTCCGACCCTTGGTTTTCGATCTATAAGCAACATTTCGGAATTGTGGCAACCCTTCTCTTATCCTTCTGACGGTGTTGCCACCTTGGCAACACTTCTTAAAAGTAAAATTAGGACATAAACTATTAGTGTACTAAGGCTCAACCCGTCAGGTCGAAATGAAAGGTATACCCTCATATCGCCCCTACTAAAATTCTTGCGGTATGAATAGATAATTAATTTAAGAATAAACTCGATTTCATTTTGAAGATTCAATAAAAGATGAAATCTATGTCATTATTCCAGCTCCATTTCTTCAGTACCTACTAATGCATGTAGTATCTACTAATGCATGTACCTACAGGCCATTGAATAGACCTTTTGCTATAAGCAAGCTAAGAACCGGAAATGCTACTAAATTCACCCATGCGTTTCTGAGAGAATGAGACCATTCTGGCCACTTTTCAATATTTTTGGGTTAACTTGAAAACTACGCTGAGTTTGACAATTTTGCGCTTAAAACTTTTTGTTGAAAATTAAATTTTCAATCGAAATGGATGTTTTAAAAATTTTATAAAATTTGAGCAAGATTAATTCACAAAAACAAACTTAAGAAATCCAAGATTTTTAAATTTTGTCCTTAATTGCGCATAATTTTTTTCGGAGCAAAGATCGACTCAAAGCATACTTCAACAAAAAAAAAGTACAGGCTAAAAACTCTAATATGGCATGCTCGAAAAGTGTTTTATTTAAAATTAACAAAGAGTATAGCCTTTTAAAACTTAACCATGCTGGCTCAAAACTATGTTCTATGTCAAGCAAATCGAAAACAAATGAGTTTTATGTATCGAAATTTTCGTCTCGTTGCCCGCTTTAAGAAAATGTATTTTTCATTTTTATTTTTGACTTAATGACTGTCTTACACCCCTAAAAAATATTAAATTTTTGAGGATTCTTAATATTGCTCAGAATTATAATGTTCTAAGTTAACATAGAACAATACATCTCATTCAAGCCCAATATTAGTATGCATACTTTTAAGTTACATAGAACATTTCTGCAATTGAGTAAAACATAGAAAATTATAACACTGATTATTTAAGAAGAAAATAAAAATATTTTAACATACATAGAACATACTTGTTGAGTTTTTGGTTTCATATTTGGTAAGGTGAAGTATTATTCTCCAGTGTCCCTAATAAGAATTTTTATTAAATTTTTTCTTAATAAAATATCAAAATTCGAAGTTATGTAAGCATAGTAAGTACTGACTATTAAAATTTGGTAGTTTTGTTCAAAATTCTTCGTCTTTAAGCCATTCTATTCACAAAAGTTTTTGAGTTCAAATTCACAAAGAGTTACTTAATTTTTCGTTGTAAAACCACATTTATTCAAGAAAGATTAAACTCAAATTTAATTTTTACTATTACAAAATCTTATTTTAAATATGTTTTGACGAGAAAAGCCGTATTAACATACCATAATTGTTGAAAACAGACTAATTTTCTATATATATTAATGTGTATCCCACTCAGTTCTATAATGTTATATGTACAACATAGAACACAAAATTTACAAAAATGCCAACTAAATAAGAAAAGTGTTCTATGTTTAAATTAAAAAGTGTTTATTATTTCGCTATACAACACGAAAAATGGAAAGTAAGTCCTCAATTCAATAAAACTTGTAAATTCAAATAATACTGTATTGTTTTCTTTTGAAAAAATGATAATTTAACATTAAATAAGCAGCGTAAAACTTTGGACTCGAATATCTCAGAATGAGAGGGTACCTTAACATAGAGCATATCGTTTTGAGCCAGCGTAATTCTTATCATGTTTGCCGTTTTTGCGCGATGAGTGACAAATGAAGCACAACTTGACACATTCCTCGCGTTCCGATGTTTATTCGCTATGTAATCTAGTTATCCCAAAAATTTCGAGATAACTTGAGTTGTTGTGTCACCGGTCATCAGCTGTTTTTTAACAAGGGATTACAACAACACAAAGCTATCTGGATAACTGAGAATTAACATCGGAACGTGTCCATTTAAAAGCTTTTATATTCAAAGTAGCCAGAATCTTAAAGGCTCCCCCAAACCAACGCGAAACATTCGCCGACGACTAATTTTTGTTGTTGTTTGGCGTTGTGTTTTTGTCATATTCTGTGCTATTGTGAATGATTCGCTGTGAATTCGCGTTGGTTTGGGAAAGCCTTTAAAGGCTCCCCCAAACCAACGCGAAACATTCTCCGACGACGCGAAATCATTCACAATCATTCACAATAATACAAAATATGAAAGATAGGTACACAAATGCTACACAACAACAAAAAATCTTCTTTGCGAATGATTCGGTACGAATTCGCGCTCTCCCAAACCAACGCGAACTATTCGCCGACGGCGCGAAATAATTCACAATAATACAAAATATGAAAGATACACAATGCTACACAACAACAAAAAACGCTTTTGCGAATGATTCGCTACAAATTCGCGTTGGTTTGGGAGAGCCACCCACTTCTTTGGTGTTCTCCATCATCGTAATCATGTTTGATTGTTATCTCAATTTTTTGTTTGCACAAAACCGTAACGAAGGAGATTTTATCGAAGACAACAAAATAGGTAAAACGATTCTTATTCGATATTTGAACCGTATTGCATCAAAACCTCGATAACCACTTGACGACATATCAATTCGTGTCGGATGCGCTGTCAAGTTTTGTGTTTTTCTACAAAATGACGATATTTTGCACAGTTTGTTTTATTAGGTCTGTTCCTTTACTTTGAATTTCTGTGATTTTCTGTGCATTTCTGCTCATTTTAGTCCAAACTTGTGTCAAAGTTCATATAAAAAAATTTTTTCACACAAGTTTGGACTAAAAATCACAGAAACCCAAAGTAAAAGGATCAAACCTATTATTTTTTGTTGCGCAATTACCATTGTGATTTGATATTAATATCTATTGTGACCAGACCCGACGCACATTTGTATAACAAACAATTAGCTCATTTTCGAACAGATTCCCCTCAACAATTTTTCTGTCAAACCATTGTATATTTGTGTATGCCAAAAATTTTATGATTTCGTGAATTTGACAAAAGCCAGAAAAACCCTGAGTGCAGCAAAAGAGTTAAGAGGGCAAAAAGAAAAAATCTATTTGTGCAAGAAAATAAAACGAACTTAATAAACAAATTCCGCAAAAGGACATAAAAGCCAGTGATAACTTCTAAGCAATGTTTGCTGCAGGCGCAGGCCTTGTTACTGCCTAAAATCAATCCTCAAATAATAAGCAATACAATTAATAGAAGCGGTGGCGACAGGGCACAGAACGATACTGGACGGACAACCATGAATCTGAATGTTTTTATGGCCTATCTGGCCGTGTGCGCTCTTTGCCTTCAAATTCCCATAACCAATTCCAAGACTTCGACACTTTGGAAACTAAATACCGATGATAGGAAGATCACGGGACGCATTGAAGAAGATAAGGTAAGAAGATTGTTGATCTTATTCGAGAGCATAGTGTGATAAATTTGTGTGTGTTTTCCTTCTGCAGGACATGGTCCTTCTCAATTCGGCTGTAAATGAAAAGTACAAGAACGACGATGTGTTCAACATCATCACATCAACAATTGCATACGGCTCCACTTGGAGCAAACAATCTGTCGAGCGTTCGTGTGACATTCCCTGCGATGGGTAAGTTACGACACTGCTGATTCAAATGAACCCCATTAATGGCATCCGTGCTCTGTTATTTTAGAAGCGATAATGACAGTGGGGTGAGTCTAAAAGGAATACCCCCTACAGCGTCGGTGGTGACAGTAGTCAACACTAAGACGGCATTAAAGAAGACGAACAGCGAACTGGACGAAGTGCTGGATTGTGGCAAGCCCGTTAATTTTACTTATTACGATTATTTGATTGGAGTCGCGCAGAGATTTAATCATCCGCTGATACCCGAGCCTGATGTGAGTTATTTTATTTTTGTTCTTAAAAGCAATTTTCCTATCTATAGCGTGTTTGGTTTCAATTAAGTTGTTTTTTTTTCATTTTTGTTCTTTTCCAAACATAAATTACATATTTTAATTATTTGCTCATGAGTAATTTTAGTAAATTCAAATCCAATCAATGTTTGAGTCAACTTTTTTAGTTTAAGAATATACATATTTATGTACCTACACGTATACCTAGATGTTATCAGGAGGAAATTACGGCCAGATATTTGTAATTAACGAGACAAACGAAATATCCTTAACTACCATAGCTCAAATTTAGATCAATTAGAAAAACTAGAAATTAGCATGTGAGGCGTTTTTATTGGAGTTCAAATTGAAACTGTGCCGAATGAATATCAGAGTAAATAAAGATTCCAAAAGAAATCTGGAACCAAACAGAGCTGGATCACTGAAAATTAGAATTTTAAAGCATCAAAAACTCTACTTTTTCTTTCCACATCTTTTTTCATATATGCTTTAGCAATTTTATCCGTGTTTTTAGTGCATTAATAAAAAGCATGCTAAATACAGCAAAAATTAAGTATAGCTCCGTTTGTTGTTGTATTTGACATGCTCCTAAAAATGCACAAAAAACAAGTCAACAACTTGTCGAGCATTGTATAAACGATCGAGCTGAAAATATATTAGATGTAGAGAATGCATTTGACTTTGAACTCACATTAGAAACATCTATTCTTTGAGCAGAGTTCGATTCCCAGCCGCTGCCACCTTAAAACAGAAATGTTTTTTCCGAGGTACTGCCTCTTGCGAAGAACTGACAAATCCTCCAAGAGCATACTCGTCATGAATAAGTGCTTCTTATCTAGCCGTTCCGACTCGGCATACAATTTTAGGACCCTTCCATTTCTGCTAACAACACGCACGCAGGAATGGTCGAGAGTTGTAAGTCACTAGGTCCTGGTTCTCCACGAGCTGTTGCGCCACCAAATTTATTTTTATTTTTTAACAATTGAGGAGTTAAGGAAAAAAAGGCGACATTTTCGTTTTTAGCATTTTGTTGTTAGGTCCAGAACCCTGGGGTGGAATCTGCTAAGTTGATTTGTGAAAATTGATAGTCACAATACTAGCAAAACTATGGTTATGTGACTGTCAAATATCACAAATCACCTTAACTGATTCCACCCCCGAATTCTATCAATTGCCAATGAGATTTAAGCAAGAATAATAACATGCATCAATAAAAACTCAACTTGAAAAAACTTTCGGACAAAAGGTGACATTTCTTAATTTTGGATGAAATGATAACATTTTAAACGTGGTTGATTTTCAAAAGGTGACATTTATTCTTGCAATATTTTGATTTTGGATCAAAAGGTAACAAATTCAAAATATTTAATTAAATATCGGCTCTATCTCAAAACCTATTGAAAAATAATAAATACAACCGATAGGATCTGCTTAAGTGACGCACATAAGGAAACCAAAAATTAAAGAAACTGGGCGGACATTCCTTAATATTGTTTTCTTCAATTTCTGAAAAAAATCACTTTTTGTTCCTTAACTCCTCCATTGTAAGTTAGCTTTGGTAGCAAACACAAAGGAGGTGATCCTTTTGAGGGCTTCTTCGACCAAATATATCCAGACAATCCATTCGCGTTGAGTTCCTCTTGGGCACTCTTTCGATTGAGTGGCATAAGACCCCTTAACCACAGGAGTTAAATGACCTTACCGTCGCAGCATAGAGTAGAAGCTTATTGATTCAATGAGTTTATATTTGTTTAATGGTCTATTTCAGGTTGCCTATTTGTTTCTGAAAAACAAAGACGAAAAATCCCTCAAAAGCTTCGATATAAGTTTGCTGGAGAAACGTTTGAAACGTGCCAGAAAGGATAAACCACGCTCGGTGCATTTGTACAATCAAATTGGCAACTATTGGCGAATCCGTGGCGATGCGCGACAATCAATAGAATGCTTCCGACGTGCCCTGGCAATATCACCGACGAATGCCGAAGTTTTACTCAATTTGGCGAGGGTCCTTTATAATTTGCAGTATCTTGATGATGCTATACATTTAACAAGAAGGTATATATTGAAGAAAGTTTGAAAAATGTCTTTCTGGGTACCACAAATATTTGTTTTTATTTTAATTTAGATCTCTCGAAGTTCAACCACCAGATCGTTCGGCATGGCGTCAGTATTTCACTCTTGGGGAGATATTCAAGGCATACGGACATTTTCAGGAATCTGTGCTTCATTTACGTCATGCCCTCGAGCTTTATCCCCAACACGAGCCAATACTCAAAGCATTGCGTGATGTTGAGAATAATCCAACGTCACCACTGCATGTTTATACAATTTTAATTATTGCGGCTTTGGTAAGTTTTTAATTCGTTCTTTTTTTAATTTAAAAACAGGAAAAATAAGTTCAGAATAAATTCGATTTTCCAACAGGTTATCGCGGTTTTTATTGTCATCATAACATCGTCGGATAATTCAGACGCATGTGGTCAACAATCAGAATTTGAACCGAAAATTCAACGTCATTTTAACCGAGCTATGGCAATGCGCTCCCTCAAAGGATTCTCTTCGCGAAATTTTAAGCACAGAAAATACTAAAATAAACATTAAAAAAGAGCACTCTTTACACAAAACAAACAAATACACAGGCGGAAGTTGTATTTCATTAGTATGCTTAGTTACTTTCGAGCTTCTTTTCTTAACCGCCAGATGGCAACCAAAATAAATTGTATTTTAAGTTGCCGTTTGGATGAGTATCTAACCGAGATCTCTTTAGATATACACACATACATACAATATATACATTTTTTTTGTTTAAAAAACTAGTCTTAATTTTACAAGTTATTGATTCTGAAGTCCAAAAGTATTTGTGATAAAAAGGAACAGTTTTTTTTTCATTTCCCAAGATTTATATCATTTTTTAATGATAAATTTAAATAAATGAAACTCTCGCAAATTGTATTCTTAAATATTGCCATTATTTTAATTGAAATCACTTAAATGATTTGGTCATCGAATTGTACTTAAGTTTGCTTTTTTTTAAATTATGCTTTCGAACAAATTTATAATTTAAATGCTAAAAAAAGAACAAACTCGCCATAATTATTTATTATTTTAAGTTATTTTGTTTATATTAATTTTCCTCTCACTGAAAATGATGCGTTTGAAATATAAAACCAAAGAATTGTATAATTTTTTTGTAGTTGTTAAATTATTTTTAGGTTGAATAAAAAAAACATGTACCTTAAGAATTATTTTCTTATGCTATGCTAAAAAAATTAAAACCTCGCCTTAGTTTTTAAACTTGGGAAATATATTAATTTAATTATGTTTTTTTTTTTTACTAAAAACAACATTTTTGACTATGATTTTTTTGTCATGAGCCTAACACGTGTCAAAAAAAAAAAACAAAGTATGATTTTTGTTTCTTTTCTTTTAGATTTGTTTGGCTTTTTTTAATTGAGTTTGATTTTTTTTTTGTTCTTATGGAAGCCATGTTTTGGAAAAAGAATAAAAGTAAAAAGGAAGGAAATATATTAACAATTATTAATTCTTTATAATTCGTAATTATAGTACTTTATGTAACTTATTGAAGAAAATCTTTAAAAAAAATGAAGCAAAACAAAATAAAACAAGAAATGAGATTGAAATTTGTTGTATAATTTTTTTCTAATTAATTATTTTACCAAGCCGTGCGTCGGTCGATTAGACCACATGAACATCGTTGGAAGTGTTTCGCAAAAATTTAAGGACTTCTGGCAAGAGCTTAACTTTTAAACTAAATGTTTTAGTTTTTGAAAAAAGAGGCACATATTTTTGAAAACAAATTTTAACAAACGAAAAGTATAAGAAGGTTTTTATAATAAAAGTTCTATACACTATTGAAATACATCAGCCAAGTAGAAGACCAGGTATTAAGTATTGGCCTTGTTGAATTATTTATTCAAGGTGGACAAAACGCCAATTGGTAGGACTAAAGGCCATAAAGAGCTGTTTTGAATCAAGAATTCAACAAGTCCAATCCTTAATGCTAAGTCTTCTACTTGGCTGATTTATTCAAGTAGTATATAGATGTATTATAAAAAAACCTTCTTATTTACGCTTTTAGTTTGTTAAAATTTGGTTTCAAAACCAGTTTTATACAATTTTATTTTGTGGAATTTTTACATTTATGTCTATGTTTACTCAGAACCTAAGACCCTCCATACCCGTCCGAAGAAAGTTACGATATTAGAAATATCGTAAATTAATTTTGTTCATGGTATCTGTATCGTAAGAAATTGGATCTTGAAGCGTGATCAAAACTATTTTCAAAATTCTTCCTAAATAACGAAAAAGAAACTTTCGAGCATCATGCATGCCTAATTCTTGTAGGTACCGAAAACTCCCAAGGAAATTTTGTTCGCGATAACCCCTATCTTAGACGGGGTGATGATATGGCAAGTCGCATCACCTCACTCTCACTCGGATCTAGATGAGTTGGGCTCGCCCTGATGTAAGCAATATGATGTAGGGAAAAGGAGCTATGAAGTGCCTCCCTTAATCATTGAAGATCCGAATAATTTTTAGGATGTGGTAAAATTAATTCGGTTCGCCTGAAAATATTTGACCCGAAAAATTTGTGTCCGTCTGAAACTTTTAAAAGCTATTTTAAGTAAGTTTAGCCCGAACTTGTCTTGTCCTAAAATAAACAAAAAACTTATGTGGAGGGCACCAGTGGTTCATGTTCTCCTTTCGTTCGCCGCCAAAAAATAACGCCCTTATTACGAGTGTCGTTTGTTTTCGATAAACGACTTTTTTTCGAAAGTCCATCATCAAAGAAATTAATTTGGTGTTGAAAATCTTAATTATTTTGAACGAAATTTGTCGTTTAATGACAAATTTCGAAATCAAACGATATACACTCGTAATAAAGGGCCTAAGTAAAAATTTAAGCCCTTTAG
The DNA here is from genome assembly GCA_963921185.1 of Dasysyrphus tricinctus. Classification (NCBI taxonomy): domain Eukaryota; kingdom Metazoa; phylum Arthropoda; class Insecta; order Diptera; family Syrphidae; genus Dasysyrphus; species Dasysyrphus tricinctus. The sequence continues at coordinate 14,151,201 of OY992532.1, read as the reverse complement.
GCCTGGGCAAACAACGCGATTCGGCGATACGATCAATACTTCACTGGGGAAAATAGATCGCGGCGATCAAACGTTGTTTGTAATTTCTCACAAAAAACGCCGGATCGCGCTCTGTTTGCCTAGGCCTTTAATTACAATACATTTCGCCTGAAATGAGTAGTCACAATAAAGGGAGTTTTTCGACAATAGACGAAATGTGAAATATAACACATATAAGGGCTGTCTTTGTAGTCTTGGTTAGGAATTGGACATTCGCAAAGCAAATTAAATAAGTCCTCTTCTTTCTTACATCCTTTGCGTAAGAGAAATGTGCTGATTTCCAATATACTCGTGTGGGATACAATTGAGTTGTGGTCCATAAGAACTCAAAAAAACGAGGACAATTGCGGTCTTCTTAACTCAAATTAATAGTCGGTTTTTTCGCTAGAGAAATCCGGCCATAGATTCCTCGAAATCCGACAAGTAGTGGCAAATGTTGGCCATTTGTCGTTTGAGGCTTTGGGGAAACAGAATTAGTTTTGATATCAAATCATCGAAATGAAAAAACCCATTGCAATTTTCATTTATTTTTGACCATCCCGATTTTATAAAAATAAAAATGTAGGCTATACAAAATTACTCTACAAAACAATTCACGCTTGAGTTGTCTAGTGACGTGGTGCCACGTTTTTAAGACACATTGTTGGCTTTAATTGACTATCTAATGCAGTTTGTGCTTATTAACCTACAAGGTGACAGTCCGGGGTAGAGCGAGGCCTCCACCAACAAGCTTCTTCCAGCCAGTTTAGTCGCTAGCTTGCATGCGTCACCTGTTTCCCTGTCCAACTCTAATACACCATCCCTCAGAAGTGGATTGAAAGGCTTCCCGGGCCAGAGCATTGGTGTTCAGTCATCAAGTTGGATGATTACTGTCTTATAAAGGAACACTTTAGTCAATTGAGAGAGGTCTCTGTTACTCAATAGCCTTCTTAGCTCAAAAAGCAGCGATTAGCAATATTAATTCTTAGTTCCAGATCAGCGCTTTAATTATGTTATCAGTTATTAGCAGAGTCTAAATATGTAGACAAAGTATCTAATTACCTAGAAATTATATTCTGTCCAAGACGTCGGCGATGGATTGTTGACGAACGACCTGGGGCTCTGTAGCTGTTGCAGTCTAGAGGGTCACTTTTCTTGACGATGGGGCAAATAACGTCTGAGGTTACATTCATCTGATACCTATACTTTCCTCCGACCATATTTTTGCGAATGGCTTTAAGTAAAAGTTTTAAGTTTATATATAGCTATCTTCACTTCTTTGAGATCTTGTATGGAATTATTGGCCTTTGGCGTCGTCTAGGTTGAATAGCATAATTTGCCTGGTAGTTGAATTACTTCAACATTGCCGTTTAGTTAAAAGAAATGCAGCCTTATTTTGAGTTTAACCCTTACAAGATTCGGGTCAGGCCTTATAACATTGAGAGGTTCTTTTCGTTAGACTTCCGGACTTCACTCCTTCTATGACATCGCTGTCTCCTCGATCGCGGGCTTCCGATGCTCCTTCTTTTTCCTTCTGAGAAAACAATGTTCCATTGGCCCTGCTGCATGTGCTTTCCGGCATTCATCGGAGTTTCGTTGTGGTGGTTGTGTAAGGCCCAGTACCTTTAAATATTGCAAAGAAAATCGAATGTTTAAATAAGACTGACCTACGAGATGTATCACTTTTTTCAGTTGGAAAAATAGTTCATTTTACGAAACCACAATTGAGGATATTTTCTGGGAAAATGATTTCATACTGAAAAGTTCTAGGAGATATTATAATAAAATTCAAAATCTCAATTAATATTATACTTTCTCTAAAAAATATTATAACTTTATTTAGTTTTCTTTTACTTCTCTAAATTACATATTAGTATAAGATGCTTTAATTTCTTTTTTATATAAACTAATCAAGCATTTCACATTGAAATTGAGCAGCTTTAACACAAAAATGAATAAATTATTATTTGTTAATTTTAATGAAAAGAATATTATCTCCGAAAGTTTTTATTTATTTTTTATTAATATTTTCTTATAAAATAGTAACATTTTATTTTATTCAATGGAAACTTAGCGAGCTTAAAATAATTATAAAGGACTTGACAAAATGATTGAATTCTATTATTTTTTTTTAAGAAGAAAATTAAGAAGCTGCTTGGTTGTTTGTTTTTATTAATTAATAAATTCTTGTCATATAACACTTAAATTGAGAAATAAAAGGCAAAAGTGAGTTTTTTTTGTTGTTTATAGATAGAGTTTGAGAACACGTTATGAGTTGTGTGTATGTGTTGTGTTTTTTGTTTGTGTAGTTCGCTTCATTTTGGGCCATTAACTCTAGTTTTAAATTTAGGCCGAGTCATGAATATTCAAACGGAAGATATCGTGCGCACAGAAAAATGTTCCAGCGAGTGGTTTAAGGACAAACACTTGTGAGAACGCATGTGGTGGATCGTCATCACACTGAAAATTAAATTTAAGCATACAAAAATGATTTTTATTAAAATAATTATATTTGTAACAACAACAAAAGAAACACGTATGTATGTATGTAAGTAGGTATATTAATATTCATGCTTCAGTATTATACAACCCAGAGATAAAACGGAAAAACAAAAACAAAAGAAATAATAATAATTGAGTATTTCAAATGTTTCCCAATTATTTGTAGTTGATTTTTGTTTGGAGAAAGCAAGTTGTGTTCAAATGCGCGAGAAGTGTACCATAATACTTTGGTTTTGTCCTGTCAATTTTGGTTGTTTTTATGTTTTGCGACGTTATATCCATTTTGTAAATGTTTTAGTTAATTTTTCATAAAAAATTATATGATAATTTGTGTATGTCTGCTTATTAATATAATAATCTTTAAAACAAATAATAGCTATAGTTTCTTCTTTATACGTTGGAATTACATTAATTTTTTAATATGGTGGTCATCTTAGCCCAAACCCAACACGACAGACTCAGTGTTACGATTTTTCCACTGTGACCTCGCCTGGTTTAATCGAATATCACATTTTAAATTTGTTTGTCAAAAATACAAGAGAGAACGGAATGATTAGAGCTAAGCTTGGGAGATTCTCCTATATCAAAATTCGATTTAAGGAATAGAAGCATAACTTTATCTTGAAAATGGAATTAAAATCTAAGTGAGATACGAGGGCGGGTCAATTTCCTGAAAATTTACACTTCAATCTCAAAGCCAAAAATCAGGTTGTCATAAGGGATATTTCAAATGAATGCCCTGAAATTTGTATTCAGATCTGTCAAATAGTTTTGTTATTATAGCGGTTTTAGTCAGAAGCAGTCGAAAAGTTTAAAAGAAATGTTAAAATCTGAGTTTCGCGTGACGATAAAAGTGTCGTCCATATCGATTACCTTGAGAAAGGAAAGACGACTACCGGTGCTTATTATGCTGACCTGTTGGAGCGATTTGATGCTGATTTAAGGAGAAAAAGACTCCATTTGGTGAGAAAACGCTCCTGCGCACAAGTAGGCAGTCGCGATGGCAAAATTGCATGATTTAAGGTACGAGTTACTCCCCCGTCCAGCTTATTCTCCGGACTTGGTCCCCTACAACTATTTCTTATTTCCCGATTTGAAGAAATGGCTCGTGGAAAAAATTTGGCTTGAATGCTGAGGTTATTCAAAAAACAAGTGAATATTTTGAGGCTTTCGAAAAAACCTATTTTTTGGAGTGAATTAAATAAAATGCACGACTGGATCGCACGTACTTGCTCTTATGTTCAAGTTGTGTGGAACTTAAGAACTTTAAAAAATATTCAAGTAATTATAGAAAAAGTATAAAAAAGCATTTAAATCGTTCTTTTAATAAAAAAAAATTTTAAATCGTTGGAGCCGTTTTCTTAAAAATTAATTTTTTATATATAAAATTTTTGTCACATTTTTCAAAAAAAAAATTGGTATGCCAATTTTGAGTATATATTAATATACATTTAAAACTGAAATTTCAAAACAATTCATCAACCCGTTTTTGAAATATTGAATTTTCAAAAAAAAATTTTGAATCTTTTTTTAAAAATCCAAAATTTATCTTTTCAAAATTTTTGGTATGCAGTATTATTTATATTCTAACAAAGCTTTTGTGTAAAAAATTTTATTGAAATCGGATGAGCGGTTAATGAGAAAACCAAAAATCAAAAAAACCGTTATATGACAGGTACCGTTAATAAATGTTTTTGGTGATTTTTTTTTTTTACTAAAAGGTATATCATATCTACAGTAATATAGTGATTTTTTTTTATCAAAATCGTTGGAGCCGTTTTTGAGATAAATAAGCTTTTCCTTAACGGTTGTATGGCAAGTACCGTTATTTTTTGAGCTAAAAAAAAATTTCAATTTCCCCTCTGGAGAGTTACAAAAAAACCTTAAGTTCAAAATTTGAAGAAAATCGCTTGAGTGGTTTAGGCTAGAGGTTGAGGTACGGACAGACAGACAGACAGACAGACAGACAGAGTTGTGCCACCCACTTTTTTCGTGTTCTCTATCATCGTAATGTCATGTTTGATTGTTATCTCGAAATTTTTTTTTTCACGAATCCAAAACTTGCCCTATAGTACCTATATCGCAAGTAAAAATTATATGAAGTGTATCCAGCTAAAAGAAGCGCATTCCTTATTTCAATTTTCAGGAATTTATTGACCCGCCCTCGTATAATGGATATTACTCTTTCACAATTGAAACGAGATGGTTCCACAACAGAAATCACCATTTCCAAAGATATCAATCGATTTTTATCACGCATCTGTCAGACAAAATTTTATTAGACTAAGAGCCCACTGCGGATTTTGGGTTTGGGTAATAGCAAAAAAAAGAAGTATAAGCGTCGAAAGCTTCATTAAAGGCTATTCAAAACAACAAGCTCTTACAGTCCACAACGGAGGCCTTAGTGCTTTAACAGGGCATCAAAAAAATATATGTATGCAACTTCGGATTAATCGTGTTAGCCGAAATTATTTTTTAACCCTCCTTATATAAGCTCCTCGGATCCCATATCACGGAATCTGGGATAATTTGAGTATATTGTTCGCCCTGTAAGACTGTTTAAGAAAACCGTTTTTCACTTAGAATTTTGAATTTTTTAAACGGTCTGGCAGGGCGAACTATACACTCAAATGGTCTCGGATTCCGTGATATGTGATCCGAGAAGCTCATCTAGGGAGGGGTGAAACCCAATTTCGGCTAACACGATTACCCTCGAAGATGCATTCATTAGTTTTCGATGCACTGTTTAATCACTAAGGCCCCGTTTGTGGACTGCAGACTTTGATTTTTTGGATAACATTTAATGATGCTTCCGACTCCTGAACTTCTTTTTTTGGTATCACTCACACCCAAAACCACTTGGTCTTGGAGGATTTGTCACTTCTTCTTGAGAGACGAGCCTCACAAAATAAAATTTTTCATATATTTTTGAAACAAATTGATGAATAAAATACCACTGCACAAGATGATCTTTCAACATTATTTCTGAAAAATTCTACTAATTTCCTGTCTCGAATCACTTGGACCTTTTCCATATGAATGAAACGTTTCTTTCCTCAACATTGTATTTAAAGCGAGGTTGAGGCTAAATATACCATGCTATATAGACCAATTTACAAAGGCCATTCCCAACATTATTTGAAAAAAAATAAAAATTGTTTCTGTTTAAATTTTCTGTGAAATTCAAAGGGCTATTATGGTGGCAAAAACCAATATCTCGTTTTATTAAAGATCTAAACCTAGATTCAGATTACAGCGACGTCGACCTTGTCAAAAAGCTGAAAACACAGCGGATGAGATGGCTGGGACACGTTGAGCGTATGGACACCGACGCACCAGCCCGACGAGCCTTCGAATCTACCCCTGATGGTCTGCGGAACAGAGGAAGACCCCACTTTAGGTGGTTCCACAAGTCAACCAACTTGGAGTGCGTATTTGGAGGCAGCTAGCTGGGGGCCGAGCTGGTTGGAGGAATTTGTTGGTTCAGGGCGTAGTCCATCCTGGACTGTGAGCGCCATCTAAAGTAAAAGTAAGTAAACCTAGATATTTCATATCATTGATCCAGGGAAACTTAGCATAAACCTATTATTTATGTTTGTGAAGTAAAAATATATTGTTACTTTCATATCATTAACTTTGAAAATTATGTTGTTTCAATGCTTTCGCATAAATTTTCTAATATGAGTTACGAAGAATTGATATAGGCTATATGAGGCTGTGAGTGTCTCACAGCCTCATATATACACTAGCAAAAATTCTTGGTAGTAAATATAGAAAGAACAAGAAAACCCATTCCACTTGTTACCTAATGCTGCAGCTTCAAAAAAATTACACTTTTACTAAGTGTCTCATGGCTTATGGCTATGCTTTAGGTTTAAATAAAAATATAATATTAGGTAAGAATACATATAACAGGAAAAATAATTTAAGAAAAAGCATCATTAGCTATGGCTACATATGAAAAAATTGAAAATTTTGAATTTTTTCTTCATGACTATATAATTCGATTTCCCACTTAAAACAATGCCAGCAAAAAATGTTCACATCAATGACATATTATTTTCTAATTTTGGTTATGAAATAACTATTTACAGTGCTCTGGAAGCCAACAAAATAAAATAGGTGCAAAACAGAAATTTTGTTAAAACTAGCTCCTTATTAATTTTGTGTCATGTTGGGATATATTTTCAATTAAGAGTTAGAAGGAAGAAACTTAAATAAATTAGTGTTTTAAATAAGGGAACACCAACAAATTAAAATAAAAGGTTCACATAATTCAATTAAACCCATTTACGTACGAATAACAATAGCTCTTCTCTCTCTCTTCTGTCATCATTAAAATTATTTGATAATTATGACAAAAATTGCATTTTATAAATAGGTCTGGTTTAACTAAGTCTTTTGGGGAGATTGCTTTGATCAGGCTACAGATCGTGTAGAGCCAACCGGAAGACATCGTGTTGAACGAAGAAACTGTTTGCAATCGGCTTTAGCACGAATGTCTGTATGTATGCATGTGGTTGATCATCATCTGTCTGTTGTCATGCGAAAGACATAGATTACCATCATCATTACACAGCCGCAGAAAAAAAGTTAAAAAAACGAATAAACAAATAAACAGAAACATTTGTATATATAAAATCACAAATCAACTACAGCAATGCTTAAAAACAAGAAAAATATTTAGAATTGTTTCAATTAAGCCAGAAGCAAAGTGAAAAAGAAAAACATTACTTACTTGCAATCGTCCTAGAACGTTAATCAGAACACCACCATCGAACATGGGCTGTGAATCAACTGCAGTTATCACTCTTTTTATCTTTTGAAATGTTAAACTCTGCAAGAGTCGAAAATTAGTTCATGTTGAAAGTGGACAAATGTTTTTTGATTAAAAACTTACCGATAGTTTTTCCATAATTTTTGGCGCTCCTTGTATTTGTAGCCCTTCAAAAGTCATGAATGAGTCGGTAGCCTGCAAAAAAGAAATTATTACAATTAATTACAAACAAGTTTAAGCAATCTGCTTTTTGATGTTTGCTTGCCCATTTAGAGAGCATTATAGATCACTTAGCCACTTTATATTTCTATAGCGCTCAGTACAGTCCAGTAACCTCGTAGTACCAGTACTTGTTGTTTTAATTTTTTATTGCTATATTTTGAAGAGCCGTCCCTTGGAAACTGTTATGTGTACAAAACCGGCTTTGGACTCAAAGTGAAGCAAATTTAGTAAGGTTGAAATCGTAGAGCAATGTTTTATTCGGAAATTAAGGCGTAATGGTTAAAATGGCTAATAAGTGAAAAACAGCGAAAAAATCTCAGTGTTTTGGATTTTTACCAATGTTGCGTTTGGCGCTCGAGGTCGAAAAATCGGATTTATTACAAGGCCAACATCTTAAACAACTCAACAAAAAATCAGAACTACCGTACCTGACGCAAGGTCTAATGTATTAGTTACTGGGCTAGTAATTTTCCTCCGTCGTTTGAGAGCAGCAGAATAAATATACACATAGAATTCAAAATAACTCTTTTTTGTGTTCTTTTTTGGAATTTACTCAGACAAAAAATAATTGAGCAAGTGAATCCAAAAAATTCAGTCTCGGTTTTAAACAGTGAGGATTTTTTTTAGCAATCGTGTCTATATTTTTTAAATACAAAGCCTTATGAGTTAGCTGAAATATAAACTGGCTAACAATTACAGAACGGTGTTTCTCCGTATTGGAACTATCCTTCCCTTTTTTGGAAGAATGTTGTAGCTGCCTTACATCGCAATAGATAATCAATAGATATATTCTTGTGCACGTATCTTCGCTTAAAAAATGATTTGCATGAAAATACAAAAACCATTCCGCTTAGGAAGCGCAGATAAACATCTTCTGGAAAAAAGTATCATGTTAAATACAACAACAATACGGAGTTACACCAAATTGTTGTTGTATTTAACATGATACTTTTTTTGAGCAAAGAAGGGTTTAGAACTGTTGTACGTACATAGTAATGGCAATTCTTGGTATGGCTACTTTTATTTTAAGCGGAGAAGAAGCATTTGCGATCGTCCCAGACATTTGCGATGACCTGAAAAAAAGACATTGCATATCTCACACATTTGCGTACATTAATTTGAAATGTTAAACGCCGCACAATGGGACCTCTTGTATGGAGAGCGTGCTCAAAATGCAAAATTGAAACTAGCAGTTTCGTATAAAATTGTAATCCGGATTCAAAGATGACATGATTCTTTATCAATGTCAAGTTTTGAAGTTTTGGAAAACAGAAGGGTAATAGAAAATAAGCGATTAAAGAAGCAATTCATGTAAATTCTCAAATCCATTCCGCAGTTGTTGGTCATTTGAAAATTCGGGGTGAATTAAAAAATATTAAAAATATATTGACATCGAATGAAGGTCAGGTAAAAAATAAAAAAATGTTTTCATCAAATTGGAACAACATAACTTCCCTTACATTTAAAAATATTGAAAAGTTACGTAGAAAATGTTACATAACAAATCTTGTTTCGGTTTTGCGCACGATACTCTCACTTTTGACTTCTGTTTCATATAAAGGAATATTGATACTACTAGGGCACGCTTTCAGTTTCAAAAAAGCATCGTGTTGCACCGAAAAAAAAATGTTTGAACATTTTCTACGTAAATTTTCATTTTTTTAAAAATGTAAGTGAAATATGTTGTTTCAATTTGATGAAAACATTTTTTTATTTTTACTGATCCTGAAACAACATCCATAGAGAATCATGCGCACGAAGAAATCGGGACAGGGTACATAACCATATACTGTGTCATGGAAGTTGCAGCGCTCTACTTCATCAGTTTCTTCAATGGTTATTTTATAATCCACTAATACCAGAATACCATGGGAGGGGAGTCGTTTGCGAAAACTGCTATGCTATGCTATGTTGGATTTTTTTGATGAAATAAATGGAAATCCATTCAAAAGGTTCACCGCCATCACCTGTTCATTTTTTCGATGAACGTGGACGCAAAATAAATATACATGAGTTGGCAGAAATCACTGTGCAGGACGATAATCAGGGAAATACAAGTGTTTTTGCTCGGCCAATATCGCTGCGTCCAAAACCTCTTTCGATCGAAGAATCGGATACCATCGACGTCGAATCATATATGTTATATAAATCATTTGTTTATTTATTTTTTTAATTTGTATTTATTTATTTTGCTTTGCTTTTTACGACGATGATCAGGGAAACACAAGCGTTTTTGCTAGGCCAATATCGCTGCGTCCAAAACATGTTTCGATCGACGAATCGGATACCATCGATGTCGAATCATATAGGTATATATACCAGGAAAAATAGCACAAATCGTATTGGGAACCTTGTAAAAATTAATTCATGAAATATTAAAACAGGAATCGACGCAGAATTGCAACCTCTATAACATATCCAAAGTCCCCCAAAATCCCCGCATTGGCGTTTTGTGTAGATGCATTTGAATAGGTGCAGACGGGAAGACTTGGAAGTCTATCAAACTAAAATATTTGTTTTGGTACAACCTAACCATATGATACATGCTTAAAGGGTAGTTTTTAACGCTGAATCTAGTAAAACCAAATTCAAAATGATACAACCACCCAAAATAAGTTATAGTCCTTTTTATGTAATGATGACTTTTTTCAGGTACAACAGGTAAAATATTATAGAAAACCCTTTGAAAATAAGGAGTGTTAATGAAACTTAGAATAATTGTTCCATTTGTCATACGAACTAAGAATCAAGACAGTCCCTAAAAATATCCATGGTGAAAGGGTATTTTTTAAGGGGGAGGGGCAAGTGTAGAATGTTTACCATAATACCCACGAAAAAACTCTTAAGCTAAAGTGCAGACGGCATATAAAAAGCCGCAAACGTTTGCGACTCTGACGTCACGTAAAAAGTTGCAAATAATTATGTCGCAAATTCTGTTTCTACGTCAGTGTCCGCAAACTTGCACATAGGGTGTTCACACGATGTGCAAAAACTGTCCCAAAAATTGCAAATGCATTTGCGATCAAAGTGCTCGCACATCATGTGTCCGCAAATATGATCGCAAATGTTGTGGTCTATATGCGAGGTGTTCAGACGATGTGCTACAAAATCCGCATATCACCCAATTCTAATCATATGCACGTTTGCGAACACATAGGTATTTTCTTGAGTCGCATATTGCTAAAATAATAAAATAAAATAAAATAAAGACAAAAATGTAAAAGATTTCTGTAGTTCTTCCTTTTTCCATAACAAAAAGACAAAAAGTCTTCTGGTTCTAAGGGTCTCATTCCAATCTTTAATACCTTGAGGATTGAAAATGAACTTTCGCGAACTAATCTCTTGATGTTTACAGGGATAAAGCAAGGTAAACTTCAGTCCGCAGTCATTAAAACCAAAATAGTTAATTTATTCGTATGACTCAAGAGTCAACAGACAACATAATTTCATAAGGTACCTAGTGCATTTTGAAATTATTGAGCTTCAAAGCTTTGCTTAAATGCATTGGCAGAAAATAGAAAAAAAAAGCTAACGAAGAATGGGATGCCACAATTTCTTCGTTCTAATATCCCAATAGTAATTTAATATCAAATTGCTGCTCGGATTTCAATGCTTCTCAGCTTTCCAATTTGAGGTTAGAGCGCAATATGCAAAAATTTCTCCACAAAAAGCTGGGTGTTTCCACCCAGTACCGGGTTATTCAAAGATTATAAGCACGACGAGAATGCATTATTAATAATTCTAGAACACTATTTTTAAACAATGTTTTTACTTACACTGTAAAAGTTAACAACATTTGCCCTTTGTAATGGATCATCGAACAGCGCGTAGTACTGCTGAACGAATCCTTTTCCAATATCCTCGTACTGTGGATTCAGGGCCATTGCTGCTGATGGATGTGTAGTTGTTTTTTTTTTAAACAAAATATGAAAAATTGACGACTTTAAATAAAAAGTTGGGAAAGTAGAAGATTGCAAAGATGCGATGAGAAAATGTTTTTCAAAAACTCCCTTGTCGATGTTGGAAAAAAAATTACAAAAAGAATCGCGATTTTCGATACAGGAACAGAAAGATTTGGTTCCGAATTTCCGATGCTGAATCACATTTCGCTACTTTTTTTTGTATGTCAGTAACAATCTTGTTTTGTTGATGTTGGCTGCTCTGAGGAGTGTGTTCATTGAATATGAAATGGCTGCGCTCAGTCATTAGAAACAAATTTTTTAATTCCTTTCTATCAAGTATCAATGGATCACAGTCACTGATCTCTATATATAATTTATATATATATATATATATATATTATATATAGAGATCAGTGATCACAGTACACAAATTAAAGCGTTTTCATTTCTGTTCAGTTCTGCGCATCCATCAAAATCAGTGGAAAATAGCGAATCCCGTGACCTCCACTCGTTAAACATAAAAATTTGTTGTGTGTTATGTGTTACTTATTTATTTAGCAAATACAATTAAAGGTAGAACTAGAATAGTCGGAAGCCAACTTAAGTGGTCGTACGAAACCGAGCGAAAACAAGAAATTTATGTGACGCGCACATAATTGCGAAGTGGAACTTTTCGTTTAGTTTTCGTTAACTTTTGCCGTCGGAAGTGAGAGCGCTCAACGACCGCTCTTTCGTAAGTGGGCGAATGTAAAATCAAAATGGTGGAAGCAAATTAACAAGAACTTGGCGCTTGGTACATAGTTTTCAACTTTTTTCTTTTGTTTGATGAATGAATGAGTGAAGTCAAATCAATTTTCTTTTAGTTAATTTATATCACATCGAATTTTAGTGGTTTCACAAAATAAATAATTAAAAGCATTATCACTCTGTGCTGTGAATAAGTATGAGAAAATAAACATTGAAGATTGAATACAAAATTATTTTTTTTTTCACTTCCAACCACTTAAGTAAATTATGGGTCACTTGTGAAATTGACGTTTCGGAAAGCTACTTTTCGGTCGGTTTTGACAGAAGCTTCCGACAGCTTCCGCCTATTCTAGTTCTACCTTAAGTCTGTTCGCATACCTCCCAAAACTACAAATTTCTACGAATCTAGCCCAAACTTCTGTCAAAGCTCATATAAAAAAAATCGTAGAAATTCGTAGTTTTGGGAAGTACACGAACAGACAATTGTTTCAAGCTTTTTAGTGTTTATTAACATTATTTTGTCATACAATCAACATTCCTTCCTGGTTTTTAGTGTTATTTAAATTATCTTTTGTGTTTGTTTTCTTCGTTGTTGTTGTAATACAGCGGACGGGGTCACGTAAGGCTGCCATATTGAATTTCCTTCGACAGTTCTCATTTCGGACAACATGCGCCAGATAATCACCCCGATTACAGAATCTGGCGAATGAGCTGCGGAGGGAATCAGACTAAATTTTGACATTTTTACTATGAGGCAAACGTCAAAATTGAGTCTCCCTCCCTCCCTCCGCAGCTCATTCGTCGGATTATGTAATCGGCATGAATACCTTATGTGTACTGTGTCAATGGATAGCCTATCTAGGATAGCTTTATATCAATGGATAGCCTATCTAGGATAGCTTTATATCAATGTATGTTTCTGAACGCTAGTCAGCTGTTGTTTAGATAGCTTCGTATCCTAAAATTTTTAGGTTAGCTTGGGATCTCTTTTTTGCCAACAGCTGTTTTGTCATCAGCTGCGATTTTACAAGGGATAACAACAACACAAACCTATTCAAATCGCTTTGGTCCCCTATGATTCTTTGCGTCTGACTGTTTTCGAACATAATGAGTGCGAATGAGAAAAAAGATGAGATGGAAGACCATGTTGCCCTGTGTGAGTCAGGGTTGCAAAAGTCGATACAATTGTACTTTTTTCGATACACTCAACTCTAGTAAAGTACACAAATACACTTTTATAAAATTCGATACACTTTTGCATTCAACGAAAAACATAACGTAAATTAAAAAGAAATAATAAGGGTATTCATGAAACAGCGTAAAGTCGTCGTAAACGTGGTAAAGTTTTAAACTTCGTAAATCTGTCAAATTTTCCATACAAATTGTGACAGAATTACGAAGTTTTAATCTTTACAACGTTTACGATGAGTTTACGCTTTTGTATGAATACCCATAATATGACCTTTCAAAAAGTATACTGTGGAACCTAGGCCAAATTTTGTATATAACAGAAGAAATAAAAATTATTAAGATAGTTTGTTCAAGAAGATTTAAGAAAATGGTGTTAAAATCCAGGTTTCAACAATCTCGCAATTAAAAAATCGAAAACATTAGATTTATCAAATTAAAATCTCCCAAAATTGAAGGGTATCGCAACAAATTCCTACACTTTTGTAATAAAAGTTTCACATATGTATCTATGTACCTGATATGTTTAATAACATAATAAACAATAAAGAGAATTGCACAAGTTATTTAACCAATTGGACATAGGTAGATAACTTACGTTCACAGTTCCCATGCCAAAAAAAATCTAATTTTCAAATCGATTTGCACCTATTCTGTGCACCAAATTGAATAAGATTCAAGGCGAAAAACGTTTGCCTTGGTCTAAGTCACCCATTGAATCATTAATTTACCCTTAATTAATCAACTATAGACTTAAAAATGGAAAATAATTATTTTTGGATGCAAAAACCATTTGCATGCAAATAATGCCTTGAGGTGAATATTTGTTTTACTTTTTTTCGCATGCAAAACAATTGCCGGTCCATTGTTTTGCATGACATTCCATGACAGTAATGTTTTTCTTGCATGAAACTGTAAACCAATCATGCAAACAATTAATTTTGCATTTCACCTAGGTATATTATTTTTGAAATGCGAGACTATGTATTTGCATATAGATTTTTTTGCGCATGGGAACTGTTAACTAGGCTATAACAGCAAATGTGGACAAAATATTATTTTGATGAAGCAAATCAAAAAGTACAATTCGATACACTTTATTTTTATCTTTCGATACATTGCTGAAACACGATTTTTCATCCCTGGTGTGAGTCGAGGGCCAAGGTTTCTGCGATTCTTGTTGACGTTTTTTTTTGTCGTTTTTCATTGTTGAAAATATCTGATCATTTTGGGAAAAGATTTGCATTCTTTCCTTTTTTCATGTTTTATTTAAAAAAAGATGAGATCTGAAGACAAAAGATGCGATCTTTCTCGTTTAAAAGATTCACCCATCCATGCAAACATATTCTCTACTTCTTGTCAAATCAAAAATCGAAAGAGGACAGTTCGTTTGTTTTTTATTATTTTTCCGATGCCATATGAGATTTGTATGTATGTGTATGCGTGTATGTATGCAATGTGTCTAAACTGAATCTTCTCAAAAAAATGCCCAGATGTTTCATTCAAGACAACAATTCTTGATTCTAAAATCAAATCTTTCAGATTTCAATGAAAAAAGACATTAGCTTTATCCAGTACAATAAGTACAAATCCGAGCAGTGAATTTCGCAATAAACTGTCAATTTTGCACCAAGCGTTGAGAATCACAGTGTAACAGCACTGTGAGCAGAGAATATGAAATAACACCCCGACTCCACAGGGCATTCAGATGCCCAACATCGCAACCACAATCCAATCAACAAACAGCAGATTTTTTCTCGCTGGGCAATTCATGTCATGTCGTTTCATTTCCCTCTCACCACTACTTCTACTTTTTGCAATAATAAACGGCCTTTAGACTCCACGTAACAGTAGAAAGACTTTTTTTAATATCCAGCTACCTCTAGATACAAGGAAAACCTGAAAAAACTCACACACACGTGAAACGACAAATCTCATGGCAGGCTTTGAACAGCGTTCATGTCTTGTTCAAAAGTTTGTTTTCTTCGACATGTCGTCGACAAGACATGGATTTTTCAGGCTCCATTTGATTTTTATTAGACATGTTCATAGTCTTGACATCGTTCATGGCAGGTGGAGCCAGCATGTAAAGAAGCCAATCCTTCGTACGTTTCACCCCGCAAAACCCATTTGTTTACATTGTTGTATTTGTACTTTCATTTCGCGTCGAAGAAATAGATGTGAATTGCAACAACAACAAGACCTGTGCTGAATGATGTGCTGAATGACTATTTGATTATGTGTGCGTTTTGCACTGCTTTTCACTAATACTTTGCAAATAATACATCAGCTGTTCGCTTCCAGCTTGTAGGCAAATCAAATTGACAGCTGAGGATTGACTTTTTTATTTCATATTCTCTGACTGTGAGGCATGCTCTATTACACTGCTTCAAGATGCTTGATGCAAAATTGCAGTCCCCTTTTATTGCGAAATTCGCTCCTACTGTCTGTTGGTAAACGAAAAATATGAAAGTACGGAAAAAGCTAAAATGAAACGTCAAAAAAATCGCGGTCTTCCGTCTCATCTTGTTCGAAAAGAGCCAGACACAGAATAATCGTGTAATAGGGGACTTGGAGCTAGTTTTTCGGTTGAGCTAGCTAATCCTGAAAATAAATTTAGCTCTGGAGGAGTTTTTCAGTTGATGATTAAACTTGTACTTTCAGCTGCCAAAAACCTAGGATCATTGATGTGCTACACCAGCGGTTCCCAAACTTTTTGAGCTCTGGAACCCTAAACAAGGTGATAATATATTTTGGAACCCCAAAGGTAGAATTTAATGGTCGGAAGGCCACTGAAGCTAATGTAATATACCAACGATAAGTAACTTTCCGTACCGTCAAAAGTGGAACACACCAATAATGTGCTTATCATCTATTCGCTTGTTTTCTTCAGACCACTTATGTAGTGCCCTTGAGCTAGAACTCAACACTTAACGATATTCAAAAATGAAAAACAAACAATTTAAAATCTGTTTATTTCTTATTTAAGATATTCTTTGCTAATGCAAAGAATGTAATGGCTTCAAGACACGTGCAGCCTTTTTCATGCAGCGAAATAAAATAACACAGGTTCTTATGGGAGCAGAAAAACTCAAGTGCTGCATGCAGCTCAGAGCTGCACGATGTCTCTATTTCTAAATTTGCTGTGCAGCTCCGCAGCAATAAGTGGTTGTTCGTCGACCGTTGACCAGGTTCAGTGGAGAAAAGTTCCGTTGTGCACAAATAGCCTTCATGTTGATCGATTGGAAAGCCTATAACTTCCGTTTTGATTGCCTGATCTTCAAAGTTAAGGCTTATATAGAAAGGATAAATGTCAGGCTACATTTTTGTATAATTTGTTTTTAGAATATTTAATTTATTTCATACTAGAAAGCAGATTGAGTCCTACATCGGTTTGATTTTCACTTTTCAAAATGCAAATGTGAATGAAAAATTACACAATTTTGAAAAATTATGTTTAAAAAGTTATTGCCTCAATCCTCCTCTACAAATATGTAAATAATTTTTTATAGTTAAATCCAACGTGAGAGGCGCCCTGCCGCTTGCACTTATCTAAATGTTCAACCTTAAAATAGATTTTAGTCCAAAAAAATAACAAAATCTTAAAAAAAACTTCGATTTCCGTAGCTTAAACAAATTATAACTTTGCTTCTAATGCTTGGATCTCAAAGGCCCAAAGCTGTATTAGGAGATCTGGGGAGCGACCAATCTCGATCTTTTTTTTAAGATTAGAAAATACGAAAATGTATTTAAATGTTAAAAAGCTCTGCAGATCTATCAGAGATACATTTTCCTGAATGCTTGATGTCGTAGCCTGAGTTTTCATTATAATTGGATCTTGTGCTCAGTTACCGATGTAAAAATTAGTACTCGGAAAGTAATCTTGCCAAGATCCTAGCAAATATCAGCTCAGAGTTCCAGCATGTTTCCTTGCAAAAATTCATTTAAAGCTGGAAAGCGTTCAGCACTGTTTATAGGTGTACAGGTTAACCAGGACTAATTTTGTTTACAGTTTGTCTCTTGTGAAAAATATGTTGGTACTGTTGTTGATGTTCCCTGCAAATCTGTAGCATTTTGTTGAATTTTCTAAAAATTTCAGCAAGAATTGTTAATTTTATAATTTATTGCTCATGTGATACACATAATACAATACATAGAAAAGGTTTGCAGATTTAATTTATCTTATATATATTTGGGAAACTTTAAACTCAAAACGAAGTTCAAATAACCTGTAGACAAAATTCATACTAGGATTTTGCGTTGAGCCCTGAAAAGTCAACCTGCGAGCGCCCCAAAGCGGTTTTTGAAAACCCTGAACTCACCCTGGCCAGCACATTTTTTGTTTTAGACCTAGGCGCGCCATGACCTCGCCCTGAAGAAAAACAAGGTTCTTTTATTGGCGAGTTAAGGTAAAGAATAAACTGTCAAGGTGGCATGAGCTCTAAACATTTTTTTGTTGTGGATTCACATGCTTCACGAAATTATCGCTTCTTTTTGAAATTCAAATTCAAGAAATACACACATTTACTTTAATAGTATCAAATTGAAATAGAAAATGGAAACTGTGGTTTGTTTTCATCCATTTTTAAAACAAATTTTGTTTATTTCTTATCTCAACAACTCAATTGAAGACCCTTTGGGGTTTTTTGAGAACCAAACAACACACTTTCATGAATTTTACTGGAGAGGACTCCTTTT
Organism: Dasysyrphus tricinctus; assembly: GCA_963921185.1. NCBI lineage: Eukaryota > Metazoa > Arthropoda > Insecta > Diptera > Syrphidae > Dasysyrphus > Dasysyrphus tricinctus. The sequence continues at coordinate 14,133,147 of OY992532.1, read as the reverse complement.
CACGAAATGTTTAATCTCTACAGCTCACCAAGAACAAGAAGTGCAAATTAATGCAAAATGAAATGGCTGCTGTAACTTCCGTAATATGTTCCAATTATACAAAAAAAAAAATAAACTTAGAATTTACCAAAAGTCACTTGAAAGCTTTTTTAAACTTCTTACAAAAAATATTTTTTGTTTTTACTTCAAGAAATTCGTGGAACCCTGCAGATTCTTTCGCGGAACCCTAGGGTTCCGCGGAACACAGTTTGGGAACCGATGTGCTACACTATGGATATCACCATTCTACGCTTTTCACGCGGAATAGAGATGGCGCCACAGCTGAAAAGGCTCTTATTTGGTCCCTGAGCTGACTTACCAAATTAGGTGAGTTAAGTCAGAGTTACGATTTCAATTGATTGAAAAACATGTTTCTGGAGTTAACTTAGGTTTAACCCCGAGACTAGGACGATCTCGCACTGTAAGCCGTTTATCGTTTATGATCATCAGAAATTGAAGATAGATAGTAGTTGTTGCATCACGTTTTCAACAAGATAAAGCTTTGGATACAAATAAACTTGGCCCACTTTTTCGGTTAGATCGAATTTTATCATATGGAAATCGGCCTATGAAAATTAACTTTTCAAAACTATTTATTTCTACAAACTCCTGTTTCAAGGACTAGATTCCCGACACAAAAAATCAGCAACTAGTTTATCGTCTAAGTTTTTTTTGTTTATTTTAATCACCAAAACACAATCGAATGCCTTAATCAGAATGCCTACTACAGACAAAATTTAAGCATCTTTTTTACAGCTTATAATCTAATTCATAACGCTCATACTGGTTCTTTGGGTCATTCGATATTCTGGGATATCCAGCAATAAGCGCATCTTGTCCACCAATGTAGAGCGAATTGTAAATTTTCCAATAGACATCGCGAACTTTCCGAGCTGGATGGAAAAGTCCCTGTAAAGTGTATTGCAGAATCTTAATTGGCCCCAGCGATACTCTGAGCCCTTCTACTGCATCCATAAATGCTTGAACCAAATGGGGGGAAGTTTCAAAGATATTTGGCCATACATAGTTCAGCAGATGAATTAAAGCATCTTCACACCCAAAGCCATATACTCCGAGAGCCATGTGCTTGATTGCAGCGCATGCCGTCTGTCTGTGAACCAAATCTCTGTCCATCAGAGCGTCTTCGAGAAGCGGACACACTGCGTATATGTAATCTTTACCCATCTCTCCGATGTATTCAAACAGGAAAGATAGTGACTTGAGAACACCGTTTTGCACATTCAACTCGGGAACACGATATTCGTTCATCAGAGCGGGCAACACTGTGAATGGTCGACAAGTCTCAGCCACAATAGCAATAGCCACAGTCGTGCACACACGATTCTGACGCTCTTGCACTTTCAAATTGTTAAGCAGGGTGGCAAGCACATCATGTGGACCGATGGCCTTGGCAATATAACCAAATGTGTTGACTGTAGCTCTTCGAATTGCCTTCTTGTGTGCTTTCAGTAACTCAAGCAGCTCAAAGCAAATACGCATCCACTCCCTGGCTGAAACATATTCAGGACCGCGATCGGCTATACGGCCTACAAGATCTATGCAATTCTCCTGCACTTTTTCGTGTCGATTCTTCAAGATTGGAGTCAGTCGTGGTAATAAGTCTTTGATAGGCGGAGTCATTTTTGTCATTCCGATCACATTGACGATGGCTTTCAAAGCTCCCAAAATCGAACCCAACACTTCTGGGTATTCCTCTCCCAGATACTCATACAGCACCACTCCCAAATGGCCCATGAGCTTCTCCTCTTGACACGTCTTCATCACAACGGCTATTCTAGAGATCAAATCAGCAGCCTGCTGACGAACTTTCGCTGATTTGTTGTTCAAACGCCAAAGAATCGTACCGCAAATCTGAGGCAAATAAGGTTTCACCCTCTTACCCAATTGATTGACAATTGTTCCGAAACCATTTAGCATAACCACGTCCTCAGTTGTTTGTTCCTGAAACGCATACAAGATTCCATCAATAAGCTGTTCTTCCAAACGCGAATCAATATCAGCTGCCCCAAGGTTACCCATGATCTTTTCGATCGTCTCCATGACCATTTTACGATACTGTTCGTTTTCATCCTTCAAATCATCGACCACACGATTGATAATCTCGGAGGCACCCACTTTGTTGGCTATCTCAACAGTGGTGTCCACCAATTGCCGATAGTTACGACGATCAAGCGCCATTCGATGATTCCAGAAGAACTTGAAAAAGTGCGGCAAAATCTCCTCCTTGATATACTGCGCTTCCACACCATCAGTGGCACAACATTGCTTCACGACTTTCAACACAATCTTTTTCATCTCCTCATCGGGCGACTGAAACTCTCGAATAAGGATCAACATCACTTCTCGGGTATAATAATTGGCGTATTCAGCGTCCATCAATGGAATCAAGTAACCAATGGCTTTGAGGAACGCAGCCAAACCTTTACCTCTGTGCGTACGAATACCTTTCCACAAAGGTTTCAGAACCGAATCGAAGGATTCGATACCATAGGGGGTTGCAGCTTCAGCCAAAGCAGCAATAGCCAAGGCTGTAATTGTTCGCACCTTTTGCTGCTCGTCCACCAAGCCATGTTCGATAATTTCCACCAATGCCTTGAGATGGGGAAGGATGGCGCAACCCATCAAAATAGCAATTTGTTGTACAATTTTAATACCAGTATGTCGAGCCTGCCAGGACTTCTTACTCTTACAGACAGCTTTCAAGAACGGCAATAGCGAGGGAATTCCCAAAGCCGATGCTACAACCGCAAAAGCACGCGCTGTTGTATTACGAACGTATTCATCGATATTGTCAATATCAGGTCTCATTGTTGAAATCATAGTTGCCAAACCAGCTGCCTTAGCCAAGTTCGAAATGATCTCACGACCTTCCACGCGAGCGTAGTAATCTTCATCAATGAGCAGAGGTTCAATAACTACAAGAATCTTATGCACGTAAGGACGAACCAAATCATCCAATTTATAGAGAACTCTGTCAATAACTTTTACCAAAAGATGACGCTCTTGATCTTCCAATGTGGGACTCATAAGTAAAGGCAGGATTTGATTGAAAAGCGGTCCTGCTCCAAATTCTCTTGCTTTGTCTGTTATTTGACGTAAAGCTGATTTACGCATTGGAGGTGTTCCATTCTTAATGGTCAACAAAAGTTTCATAATTTTTCGTTCCTTAAGTTCCTCAGGACTGAGGGCATCTTCGTCAACATCTACCAGCAGTTTGTCGAAATACTGTGCGTCTTCAGGTTTCATGAATGGCAAATTCTGTCCCTTTGGCTGGTTGTCCATAAACTTGGCATTTTTATCTTCCACTTGAATGAAGAAACCAGCAGGAGTTCCGGCAATTGGTGTCGGAGTTGCCATGAGCTTGCGTCCGGGGGTTCGCAATGGAATGTATCCCGCTGGTGGAGGCAAAATCTTATAGCCCGGTGGGAACATAGAGTCTAGTTCTTCGTCGGTAAAGGGTCGATTTCTCTCGTCTATTTCCTTCTCCCAACGGTAAGCTTGTAGTTGTTCGGGCGTCATTGCGGCAAGAGCTCCTGGAGTTGGAGTAGCCATAGCCATGGCTTTAACTCCTATGGGAGTCGATCCCCCAGGTGTAAGCATTGGTGTGGCATGACCAGGAGTAGCATGCGGTGTCATTGTGGGTGTCATGGTTGGAGTCATTGCTGATGGTGTCATTGAAGGAGTAGCATTCGATGGAGTCTCATCCCAACGACTGCGACGTTTCGATGCTCCTGGTGTTGATTCGATTACAACATTATCACTCGGCCCACGATCGGGCTTTGGAGTTTCTGCCCATCCACTATGACCTGGTGTTTCACGTTCCGTTTTTGGAGTTTCATCCCAACGATTACGTCTTGCCGATTTCTCATTACCTGGTGTATCGTGGCCTGGTGTCATTGGATGAGCAGGAGTGGCTTCCCACATCCGAGTACTCAATCCTGGAGTTGCACCCGGAGTTTCGCTGCCTGAAAATACAAGAACAAATTTATGATATACACAAAACTAAAACACAAAATGAGAAATACCTTTATGACCCGGAGTTTCATCCCATCGGTGATCTGCAGGCGTTTTCTATTGATAAATAACAAAGGAAATAATAAATAAGTGTATTTTTCATTGTAAGAAATCATACTCACATCTTCCCAATTAGGTGTAGCAGCACTACTTGGAGTTGTAGCGACTTTAGCTGGCACAAAGCTTTCGCTCACCGTTTGATCCCAACGTCCGCGTTTTCTTTGCTCTGGCTGCTTTGTTCCATCGCCGTTGACTGCCTTTAATGAGCCATCTTTGGATTTCTCAATAATCTTCTTACGAAGCTGAAAAAAAAACAATAATTTAAAACTACATGCATTCATATTCCAAATCCAATGATAAACTTACTTCATTTTCCTCGCCTTTGAGTAACTGCTCACGCATAATATCCGTATAGGTCCTGGAGCCAACATCTGGAGTTTTGCCACCTGCAACACAAGAAAACCCGAACAGAGGGCATTGCTGCGTTTATTCAAAATAACAAGATAATTCCAATAAAAATCTATATTTTTTACTCGAAATCGAATTAAGAAAATTATATTATTTTTGATATAAATGTTTTGTGTTTAATTTTTTTATATTAAATTATCTCTTTCATTTATATACAAAAATAATATTATAATAAAAATATGAAATTTGTTCGACGCGCCTCTCTTCTGTATGCAAGTTCAACTTATTCGATGTTTTTTACTTCTGGATTTTTTTTTTTTTATAAATATATTTTGTTCATGTTTATATTAATTTCATATTTTTATTGTTTTATACGTACGTGTTTAGATGAGACTCCCATACTTTTACAGATTTACTTTTCATTTAACTTCGTTAACAAATCCTGAAATAATGCTTTTGCGATTAATACTTTATTCAACATTATCAATCATTCTTAACATTCATACTCTAAAAGGGGGGAAACACACATTTTCAACTTGTTTTGGTGCAATAAATATATTTTACATATTTTTTTATTGTTATATCATTTAGTGAAAAATTATGTGTTGTAGCATTTTCCCCCTTTTTTCTGTTGTGCGTTTGCCCAGAGAAAGATATAGCGCGGCTTGCCATAGCGCTTTTGAAAGCTTATTTGGAATGATAGCTTGTAATCTCGATCAGGAATATTTGAAACTTTAATTTCAATCCTTTATATTTTATTTATTTCTTTTGTATTATTATTATCCACAGTGGTTGTGGATGGGCATCCTTGATATATTTAAACGTTGACCTGTTGCAAAACGTTTGTGAATATTAATAATCTTCGTCTTTTGCATCGGAATCATTCATACTTTTCTCATTCACTCTCTTCATCTATCACACAGTATGTTTTTTTTTTTTGATACTTGGAATCTTCGTGATCAATTACAATTATGGCCGTAAAAACAAACCAACAAAATGTATACTGTATAATAAAAAAATTTCATTTCATCAAATACACAGCTATATAAAGCTTTTTATTTGAAACATTTTTGGCGGAGATTCACTATTATTATGAACGACAGATCATATCTGAAGTTATTACCTAGTTATAATTTAAAATATGCACCTATCTAGAAATAAGAAATCATGTTATTAACGTCTCCCAAATCTAAAGCATGCCGAATTTATGTGTTTTAGAAATCGGTAAATTAAATATATACAAAAAATATAAACTTTTCACTAAATTACCGGACTTAAAAATAATACTGTTATTGAAATTTTCTTTATTATCTCACGAAGATTAGATTTATCTACCCGTGCAAATCCGGGGTATGCAAGCTACAAAATAATACAATTAAATAATGAGGCCTGTTTCGAAAAATCAGATCTTAAAGATCTCAGCAATTTCAGAAACTTGTGTGTGCATTATTCTAACAAAAATGTCATTTGAAGTTGTTGCAGTTGGTATCTGTTTTAAGTTCATTTGGCAGTGTTGAAAATTCTAGGTCCTTTGCAAAATAGACTGTTTTTGGGCTGCACTTTACAATTTAATACACAATTTATAAATTCGCATAATTTTATTTATTTTAATGAAAACAGAAATCGAATTTGGAGAAAAAAGAGTATCCCACTGAATTGTCGAACTGTGTATGCCCACCAAATTGTGAATGCATCAATTTTCAAATTACACAAATGATGTGCCCCACATACATGGTACCCAAATATAAACAAATAGGTAGTCATAAATGCATTTACATGCAAACGTACCCGATCAGATAATTTCTTTTTTTAATGCGAAGTCACTGAGTTACATTTTAATAAATTTGAGAATATCGAAATTGAGGATTTTTCCCTTTGTGAAATCAGAGCAAAGTGCACTTTTTGAAACTTATTTTGATATTTAATAGGGTTTATGTTGTAGTGATGTTATTAATGAGTTATTCCACAGATAAATGTGACAGAAACTCACAACTTTAGGTCTATTTCTTTACTTTTGGGATAAAGTTTGGGAAAAAGTTTGGGATTGAGCTTTCTGATGTTGTTGTTGTAATGTTTCACCCGAAATGAAAAAAAAAGAAACGCATTTGGGATGTTTCTGATTTGTTGCGGTTTAAATTACCTATTTAACTTTATTGCTGGTTGGCTCACCGCATACAAAATTATACAATTTCAATTATTTTTACATGCATTTATCATTTTGGGCTCTATTAAAAGAACAAGGAGAAACATTTTACTTTATATTTGCCTCCATTGTATCATTTTAATTTAATTAAATTAAACCATTTTATGTACGCTACTTGAAAATTTTAATTTCAAATTTTTCGATCAGCTGATTTCTTATTTGACAAGCAAGAAAGTGCAGTAACTAAAATGTTCGGGTAGATTCTTGCTGGAGGGGAAATGAAAAAAAGTCAAAAGCTCTGGCATTTTCGTGCCAGAAAATAGTAAAGAAACACGTTTCGGGTAGATTTGGGATACTTCGGGATCCCACGGGCGAGTAAAGAAACAGACCTTTTGTTTATGATATGTAGATCGATTGGTATTTCACGTGATATCCTAGTATGTAAGTTAAGCCTCATCACACGTTCCTTCATCAATAAGCTGTCTATTTTTGTCTATATTTTATCTTTCGCAAAAACAATAATTCCAAGTATCATTTTAGAAGTTGTTCAAAATAGAAATACATATGTACACATAATAAAGTGAAAAACACTTAAACAGAACCTTAAAAATCTAGAAATGCGACAAAAGGAAGGGGAAGATATTTTTAATACACACCATCAGCAAAGGGATCTGCTCGCTCCGGAGAAATCAATATACGACGTCGCTTTTGACGGTATTCGTCCTCTCGGTCGGCAATGGTTGGCCGACGACGATCAGCCATTGGGTCAAAGTCCTCTTTGCCCTTTTTGGGATAAAAAAAAACAAATTTATGAAACTCTTCAATATAGAAAAAATACTTTCCACAAACCTGTGTAACTTCCTTAAGCACAGACTTCGGGGCTGTATAGGTGGTTCGCTTTTGCGGAACAGGGAATCCATCGTCCTCATCCTCTTCCGCTTCGTCATTGGCAGCGATGGACGTATTGTAGCCCTCATAACGCCCCTTGCCAACCTTTTGCGTGTCATCATACAGTTCGGTGTCAAAAAAACCACCGCTGTCCAGCAGTGCTACACCTTCGGCATTTGTTAGTTGGATTTCTTTCTTTTTGGTTTGCAAATCTTTGATTTGGGCTTCGATATCTAAATAAATGAAAGAAATAAATAAACAAGACTCATTTTTGGACCAGAAAAACGTTTTCGTTCTCGAGGCATATTTCATAATTTCAATATGGCCGCGGCGACTTTTCATGCATGAATTTGTTTAGTGTTTTTTCGATTCATATTTTATAAAAACATCATAATTTATACATAAAAATGGAGAGAAAAGGGTCAAGTTTAGTTTGAAAATATATTTTTTAAATACCTTCATGAGTCCGAGGAATATTATCCATTGTTTTTTCTTCAGCAAATTTTTCCTAAAATTTTCAACCGCATTAAAGATTTTTGTGACATTTCACATTTGATGAAAAGTGAGGGTACTGCCAGAGTAAAAATTGCAAAATGGAAAACAGTATTTTATTCAAGCAGTGCCCAGTGCGTTTTGGATCTGCGCACGTTGTTAACGCTGTGGCTCCATTGGCAATTTTTGAGGCAATTGCAATTGGAATAGGAATGGCAATTTATTGCTTGGGTGGGCACTTTCATTGCCAGGCAATTTCAATTATAAAATGTGTGTATAGAAATATTTGACTGCAAATGCTGTTCAAATCCCCTGTTTTTAATAAAAATTTAATTTCAATTCACTATATTTTGTCATGTGCGTTCTCATATTCTACGATTTAATTGAAAAAATCAATAAAGAAGCCATTCACAATTACGGGGAATCCCATTTTTCCTCAATTTATTGCCTTGAAGATGGAAATCAATAATTGCCTCTCATCTTCTAGGCAATATTGCCATTGCCATTGCCAAGCGTCTCCATTTGCATTATTAAAGGCAATAGCAATGAGTGAGGCAATTTATTGCCTCAAATATTGCTAACGCTGTGGCTCCATTGGCAATATTTGAGGCGATGGCAATTGGAATTGGAATGGCAATTAATTGCTTGGGTGGGCATTTTCATTGCCAGGCAATTTCAATTATAAAATGTGTGTATAGAAATATTTGACTGCAAATGCCGTCAAATGCTGTTCAAATCCCCTGTTTTAATTTAATTTAATTTTAATTCACTATATTTTGTCATGTGCGTTCTCATATTCTAGGATTTAATTGAAAAAATCGATAAAGAAGCCATTGACAATTACGGGGAACCCCATTTTTACTCAATTTATTGCCTTGACGATGGAAATCAATAATTGCCTCTCATCTTTTAGGCAATATTGCCATTGCCATTGACAAAGCGCCTCCATTTGCAATATAATAGGCAATAGCAATGAGTGAGGCAATTTATTGCCTCAAATATTGCCAATGGAGCCGCTGGGTAATGGAGCCGCTGGGTAAATAACGTATGAGTGACTCCGAATTCGAATCCAAATATGGATGCTCAAAGCTGATTTTTGTCCGTTCAAATTAGTATGGAAAAATGAGAATTGCGACGTAGCCAGTTAATAGCCAGCCACATTCCATGGGAAGAAATCATGTATAGTGATATAATATGAAATTTCATCACACACAAATTGACAGCGCATCCGACACGATTTGACATGTGTTTATACCTGAAAATATTTAGGATTGGTTCTAAAACCATCACAAATTCTATCCCACTTGGGCGTTTGAGGTTATGGTGAAACTGATTTGTTTTGATGCAAGTGTGGAAGCAAAATATGAAAATCATTTTCATCACACAAATTTGGCAGTCGTATGAAACTCTTTCCCACTTTATTTTGACAATGGTGTTAATACTTTGTGGGATAGTGTAGAGGCACTTTAACGCTGTGGCTCCATTGGAAATATTTGAGGCGATGGCAATTGGAATAGGAATGGCAATTTATTGCTTGGGTGGGCATTTTCATTGCCAGGCAATTTCAATAATAAAAGGTCTGTTCGTGTACTTTCTGGACTAAAATTCGCAGCCTATCAAATGTTGAGGAGTGGGGATGAAATTCTCTCAGAGAAAGTAAAACTGTGCAAAAGTACACGAACGTTTTGAACAAACAATTCTACTGGTTTTTTAACGTCAACAAATTTGAAAAAAAACAGTAATTAAAAACATTTTGAATTGTTTTTCTACATTTTTTAATTTATGAATTCTTTTTTTTTTTTTGTTTCTTTAAAATTTATATAAATGAAGACGAAAAGTTACGAGACTTTAAATTGGCGACTTCTTGCCCGATTGAAAATTCAAGAAAAAAACAAAATGTCTACCGTAGCTGTTTTTGATCTTTGGCAGGACTTTGTACTATAATAGCTGTGTTTTTTGCATGTCCAGATAAAATTGTGTGAAAAAAACGACAACAAAGCAAAACAATTTACATGTTAAATACAACAACAACTATGTCCATATAGAGTTAGCTAAGTCCAGATAATTAACTGGAGTTAACTTTTGTCCCGATAAAACGGTATTGCCAGACTACCATTGTCGTTGTGTTATCGATAATTTGTATAGAAATGTCAAATGTTTGTTGGTAAGATAGTTCAGAACAAAATGGCAGACCAAGGCATAATGTTGAAATGTCCCGATGTCGTTTTTTTCGCCAAACTTCATATGGACATACAAAAAACGCAGCTAATGTGTAGCTTTGCGAAGTAAACGAACAGAGGTGTGTTCCAGCATATGTCAAAAGTTACGTTTGACAGAACTGATATTTTTGCCCAAAGAATTTCATTGGGCTAAAATTCACAGAAAGGGGAAATAATTTACGCTCTCGTGAGCTCTCTCTTCTGTGAAAAACTACACATTTTTTGAGTACGCGTACATGATTTGACTTAAATTCGTAAAATTTAGTAGAAATTCGTAGTTTTGGGGAGTACGCGAACGGACCTAAAATGTGTGTATAGAAATATTTGACTGCAAATGCAGTCAAATTAATGCTGTTCAAATCCCTTGTTTTAATTAAATTTAATTTTAATTCACTATATTTTGTCATGTGCGTTCTCATATTCTACGATTTAATTGAAAAAATCAATAAAGAAGCCATTGACAATTACCGGGGAACCCCATTTTTACTCAATTTATTGCCTTGACGATGGAAATCAATAATTGCCTCTCACAAAGCGTCTCCATTTGCTATATCAAAGGCAATAGCAATGACTGACCCTGAGACCACACGAGCAAGTACTTGCAAGCAAGTTGGCTTCATACACTGCCTGTCAAATTCATAATTTGCATTCCACTTGCCTCCCACTTGCTTTCCACTTGCATTCCACTTGCTTGTCTCCCAACTTGCTTCTCAACTTGCTTCACTACTGGCTTCAAAACTTGCATGCCAGTTGATAAGCAAGTTGCTTGGGTTTGTTTGTGTTTGTAAACAAATGTGTATGTATTGCAACTTGCTTGCAAGTACTTGCTCGTGTGGCCTCGGGGTGAGGCAATTTATTGCCTCAAATATTGCCAATGGAGCCGCTGGGTAACCCTGAGGCCACACGAGCGAGTAATCGCTAGCGAGTTACTAATACATCGAAACTTTTCCTACTCGCTAGCCAACTGGCTTGCCTTTTTCAAAGCCAGTTGAGAAGCGAGTAGAGTGGCGAGTGATTTGACAGTTAATGTATGTACCCAACTCGCTAGCGAGTACTCGCTCGTGTGGCCTCCGGGTAAGAGCCTTTCACATGAGCTGTGATTTTCGAATTCAAATAATTAGTTTACCCGGAGGCCACACGAGCGAGTACTCGCTAGCGAGTTGGGTACATACATTAATTGTCAAATCACTCGCCACCCTACTCGCTTCACAACTGGCTTCGAAATAGGCAAGCCAGTTGACTAGCGGGTAGGAAAAGTTTCGATGTATTAGTAACTCGCTAGCGATTACTAGCTCGTGTGGCCTCCGGGTTAGGCAATACCAAGCGCAAATATCAACAAATTCTTGTATTAACTTTTCGACAAAGTCAATTAACGATCCTTCCTACAATTTAAAAAAGAAAACTGTACCTATAATTACTTTAAATTGTTAGCTTTAGCATTTTTATATTTTCTACTTGAACAACAATAACATATTTTCTGCGAACTATAAAACGCTAATGGCTCTCCCTCACCAACCCTAAAATATAGCGAATCATTCGCAGAGACAGTTTTTTGTTGTTGTTAAGCAATGTGCATCTTTCATATTTCGTATCGTTACGAAAGATTCACTATGATTTCAAGTTGGTTTGGGAGAATCTTTAATTCGCAATCCACATCATCAGGATGCATTCCACTTGAATATGGCTTGAGGTTTTGGTGTGGTTCTGAATGGCGTTGTGGAATTCATGTATATGTTCTCTTTTGGGATGATATACACACAATGATGAGGTATGGTGTGTCACCTGCCATCACCACACTGGTAGAACTGTATTAAAACAAAATGAGAGAAGATTATGAGTTCGATATTAAATTCTGCGACGAAATGCAAATGCATGAAAATATATGTAAGTTCCCTTTCACACGAGGAAACTGAGTTGCCAGCAACTTTCAGTTCCATGGTGAGAAGGGCAGCAAGAAAGAGGGGTGAAGAAAAACTCCCTGGTTGGGGATTTGAAGAGATTTTTTGACATTTTCCTTCACATCTAGATTAAGGTGTGTTCAACCAATAGACTTTCAAAGGAAATTCTAAAAATTGCCTGGAGATTTGTTTCCTCGTGTAAAGCCTAGTATGCAGATCGAGACAAAATTTATCCCCCATATAAAATTTTTCCCAGGACAAATTTTATCTCGGATTTTTTTCCAAGCGGTACGCAGCTCCAACGCAAAATTTGACAGCTGTAACCGCTGTACGTGAAAAGGTAAAAGAAAGTCTCCACTTAATTTTGCGCGGAAAAAGAATGTTCGAAGCATTATTTTTCCGGACAAATTGTGACGTTTTGTATATATTTAACTTTTTATAAACTAAAATCATCTCCCTGTTTCATTCTTTCCATTATTAAGACGTTGTGAGGACGCATGACGGAAATAAAATATAAAATGCGTACAGAAAATGATGACATGGAATGAGAATAGAATAAATAGAACAGCTGTTTTCAACCAGTCAGTGGCGTTCAGATACGGAAAATATTTTTTCAATAAAAAAATTAAATTGATTCCCAAATCGAGTTAAATCGATATGGTTGGAATCAGCAAACAGAGTTGGCAATTTAATTGGATTTTGGGAGCAGTAATATAATTGTGAACATTTATGATTTTGTCAGGGTTTTTTTAAGCCATCTACAGGACATCCATCCCTCAGTGGAGTTTGACAGTTGATGGCTTGAAAGATGACGAATAAACTATATTTTGAACGAAAAATTAATTTAATCCAAATGTCAAACAAGTGCCTTAAATCATTTTTCCCGGAGAAGTAAAAACCTTCAAAAATTTCGGAATTTTTACAAGTTTTTTAATCCATTTACATCGCAGTGATCCTTCAATATAATTTGACAGTTGATGGTTTGACAGACAAACTATATTTTGACGGAAAAAGTGTATTTTGATCCAAATGTTACCAAACTGCCCTAGAATCACCTTTTTCCAGAGAAGTAAAAATAAACTGAAAATTTTAAACCTTTTAAATGTATTTTCATCCATTCACATTATATTGTTCTCCTTCAAGCGCATGCGATCAATTTTTCTTGTTCTGCAAATGCCTTAAAGGAATCTGATGATTTCTGGTAAAAGTTTCAAATTTATGTCAAATGAAGGATATTTTGTAATTTTTTAAATTTTTAACTACGCTACTGTTCTCATTTGACATTTGTTTTTATCTCTACACCTTCAGAGTTTGTCTCGAGAAAAAAAATGTAGAGATAAAATTTGTCTTTGCTCGATCTGCGTACTAGGCTTAAAAGGTAAAAGAGAGATTTTCAAGGAGATATGGGGCTTTCTACCAAGCTATCTCTTTCTATTTTTAATATGGCACTTTGAGGGAAAATATTTGTGATATTTATTGTTTTATTTCACTTTTATTCCACTTTTATGCACTTTTCTGTGGATAATAGTTTATAAAATTGATCAATAATTGTTTATTAACGCCCATATTATTCACTCGTTTAATCCAGATTAAAACTTAAATCCAGATTGAAAGTATTTTAAATCCAAACATTTCAAGTTTCTGATTGTTTGTGCGATCGCAGAATCTTACCAACATATAAGGTCTGACCCTTTACTTTGGGTTTCTGTGATTTTTAGTCCAAACTTGTCTCAAAATATTTTTTTATATGAACTTTGACACAACTTTGAACTTGAAATGCTCAGAAATGCACAGAAAATCAGAGAAATTCAAAGTAAAGGAACAGACATATATAAATTATAAATCTAATTTGAATTTTATACTGAATCAATGTTGGCGTTAGGCCCCTCATGTGCCAACAAAATCTTATTATTTGTCAATGTATCTTATAGTTATAAATTATCTTTTAAGCCAATTGTAAATAGAAATGTTCAATAAAACAAAAATTGAATTGAATTGAGCGTGCAAGACCAAACATGGCAGAAAATAGCCCAACAATTCAAGAGGCAATTGTTTTTTTTTTTATATTTCATTAGGGGTATTCACGATCCGATGTTAATGGTCTTGTATCATTGCAAAAGTGTAACCCCCATATTAATTAACGGCGGATAACAACGTGCTAGCGTTTATATATCTGTTAAATAGTAATTCTTATTAACCCTGAGGCCACACGAGCAAGTACTTGCAAGCAAGTTGGCTACATACACTGCCTGTCAGATTCGGAATTTGCATTCCACTTGCCTCCCACTTGCTTTCCACTTGCATTCCACTTGCTTGTCTCCCAACTTGCTTCTCAACTTGCTTCACTACTGGCTTCAAAACTTGCATGCCAGTTGATAAGCAAGTTGCTTGGGTTTGTTTGTGTTAGTAAACAAATGCGTATGTATTGCAACTTGCTTGCAAGTACTTGCTCGTGTGGCCTCGGGGTAACAAATGCGTAATAGTCTGTGACGTGTGTTAACGTACGGATAGCTTTAACTAGCCACATTCCACGTATAATGAACGGATAACTTCTTTACACATACACGCACGCGTATGATAGCACCGTTTACTACTACCAGTATACACTTCGTAAGGCAGTGCATGCATGTGACACATGTATTAGAAAATCACCATAATTTGATAAAGTGGTGAATTTGTTGAAGTGATAAATACTAGAAAGATATCATATCTTTTTTAATAAGAAAAGTTATCAAGCGGACAAGTTGTCTATCCGTGTGCCAGTTAACACGTGTGTTAGTGAGCGGATACCAGTTTTTTATTAATACTGCTGTAAAAGTGTAACACTTTCTTGCACTACAACAAATATACTGAATGGCAAATTCTTACAATTTTACACTTTTATGCTATACTCCAGCCCTATTGTAAAAGAAAAATAAATCGTAGTAAATTTTGCGCTTTTGTATTTGATAACTCACCAAAATGTCATTATTTTTGTCAGCTGACTACAGATAAATAAAAGTGTGTTCACGATCTATTGTCAAAAAATAAAATTTTACAATTTTACTAGGCTTGTTGCACCAGATCGTGAATACCCCTATTGATTTTAATTTTTTGTTAGAGCCATTTTTTAGTTAAGTATTCCTGTGTTTGTGTGTGTCTTTATAGTTTTTTCTGTCAAATAACCATTCCCTGTCACTTTTGTGTGAAGAGAGCTCATCACAACCATTCCACGCCCGTAGCATACCAGAACCACACCAGCACCATAAAGCCACGCTTATGTGTTAATTGCGCTTTACTTGTTATTTTTGAATGGTTAATTCGAGTCTTTCTGACCAAGCAAACTACGTTAACATGCCGGCTCCACTGGACATAGCCATGCTCTGACTATGAACATGCCTTGAAAAAAGCCAATGGAGCCTCAAAAATCCATGTGCAAGCAGTGACATATCCATAAAAATCAGACTGCTGATTGGATTGTGGTTTGGATGCGTTTGAGCATCGTTCATGTCTAGTGGAGCCAGCATGTAAAGGAAAGTCAAAATTCACGACCATTCACAATTCACAGGTTGCTATTCGCAGCTCAAATGCAAATGCACTTTAACTCTATTGCTGAATGTAGAACGTATATAAATTAAGAAAATAAATTGGGTGGCGCAACAGTTCGAGAAGAACCATCAGGGCCTAGTGGCTTACAACTCTGAAACATTCCTGTGTGTGCGTGTTGTTGGCAAGAATGGAGGGGACCCACAGTTTTTTGTCGTGTCCAAAGGGCTATAAATATAGAAGCACTTATTCATGATAAGTAAATACTCTTGGAGGATTTGCCAGTTCCTTACAACAGGCAGCACCTCGGATAAAACATATCTGTTTTTAGGTCACATGGCTGGGAATGGGAATCGAGCCAACACCTTTGGAATGGCAGTCCAACGCACTAACCATCATGCCACGAGGTACTACTATATAAACATATATATAGCAAACTTGTAATAAGTTTGAGAGATGAATTTCGAAAATCGAAATTGATTTATTTTGTTGTTTGGGTGCATTGGGCTGGCATGCTTGCTAAGTGCTCGGCTTGAGCTCGCCGTAAATGGGTAGGTTCTTGCCCAAAAGCAACCCAATCTCTCCTATTACAAAAACATAAATCATGCCAAATTAAGTTAGAAATGTACTTGTACTGAATAAAGCGGACGGACATTACCACTAGAGGGCGCTGTGATGTCGTCAGCGTAAGCCTAACCCACCCTGCCTTGGGAGTTAGTGGCCTAGATTTTTAACTCCCCCTTGACCTTGGACTCACCTCTTTGTTCAGCTCAGTTCATCATCTTCACCTCAATCGGTCACCGTCGGCATCCCCTAAAAAAAAAGAACGCCTAAAAAGCCATCAAGCTATATGCTTGAAAGAAAAAACAGGTAAATTCTACCATATCGGTGCGATTTACAATAAATTTTTATTAATGAAAAGGATCAAACAAAATTCTATAATCTACAAAACAAATTTTAATGTATAAACAATTTAACATAATTATTATCTTACAAAAAAAAGAAGGATGGTAACCCTTAAATAGGAAGAAATATTATTAAATTTTATAAGTATATAGGAACTGATATAGGGGGCTAGACAGGATATCCACTTAGCTTCCTCTTTTCTTGATAATAGAAATTCTAACAAAATTTTAACGTCTCACTAAAGACACCTTCACCTATACTGAGCTCAATAAAGTTGAAAATTCCCTAGGCCTGTTAAATGTGACAAATTTTTCACTAAACTTTCTTTTTTTTTATAAGACTCACAACCCAGAAGGAAACTAAATTATATCTCTTCTGAAAATTTATAATTGTGTCAAAATTCCTCTATACTTTTACAAGCGAACCAAAAAAAATAGGAAGTATCTAATTCAGAATTCTCAAAACTAAGAAAAAATAATATAATAATTTAAAGCGGAAAGAAAATAAACATATGTATCGCACCGAAACTCAATTTTATTACTAACATATGTGTTTAACAAAAAGAAAAAAAACGTGGACAAAAAAAATTATCGTCTCTTAATAATGCCTATAGATATATATATATATAGGTGTATATATATAATTATATTGGAAGATGTATGGACTTTTGTACCGAATTTAATTTTATGAAATATTATATCTCGACTTTACATGTAATAATATAAAACGATTCTCGAGTTTCTCGAACTTCTGACTTTCAGTTTCTTGAAGGATCATAAACTTTAATAATTCTTGGAATAATCCTAAATTTCTTGATGCTCTTGTCTTGAAGAATCTTGAAGCTTAGAATCTCTTGCGATTCTAAGAAGAAAATTTCTTAGCGTTCTTGAAGGTTCTCGAAGGTTCTTGAAGATTCCAAAAATTAAACTTGACTATTGGAAGTTTCTTGACGCTAACTTGGTGCGTTGATGCTTCAATTCCTTTCTTTTTGTGAATTTCTTGCAGTGTTTTATAAAAAAGGAGGGGCGATCACGACTTTCAGCGTCGCTGTCACGTCGTGGATCGCCACTTGAAATTCCCCTATTTTAAAAAAAGGAAACATAAAGAAAATCATTCTATAGAAATGATTTTACATATATATATAAGGGCTACAAGGATAGCGTGAATACCTAAATATGTATATATATATATATATAATTATAACTATATATGTATATATTCTTGTTTTATATATATATTGTAATATTTTCTCAGGTTCGTTAATAAAACTTATTTACTTTATTCAAAACGTCCACTTATTTATTTCGCAAAATAAAACACTTTACTTTTCTTACTACAAACAAACAATTTATTATTCACCACTGAATTAATTCACAAACTTTACTTTTCACTTTTATTATAACCAACTTTATTCATTCACGATTAAAAACAAACTGTCTCGCTGCCGTTCAAACCTGTGCCTTTTATACTTGTTTTCCAAACTCTCGAAATAAGGAGAACGTTCTGGTCTCTGCTTCCAGAGCTTTCCGTAGGGGAAATTTCCCAATAATTTCCCTTCCAAAAGCTTTTATTTGACAGCTGGTAAATCTGCTATAATCCGGCAGATGGCGCTTCCTTCGTTTGAGAGTTGCTATAATTATAGCTAATAAGGGTATGTTTGCACTGCGACCGTAAGTTTTATTGTGTCCTTTTGCATTTCGTAGTCGTTATAGTTCAAATATGGAAGGTTATTACACTGCCCCCCTCTTAGGATTGATCGTCCCGAGCAAATCCATCACTTCCATCACCATTATAATAATGTAAACGGTCGCTGTGAACTACTTTTAGCTTGCCTCTTAATCCTCTCTGAATGCGGTAGACGACATCGTTTATTCGTGTTACAACAGTATAAGGGCCTTCCCAATTTTGTTGAAGCTTCGGTGAGAGTCCCTTCCGACGGTGGGGATTATAAAACCACACAAGGTCTCCCACTTGGAATCCTGTCGTTGTGGCTTTTGCGTCATATCTTGTTTTCATCCGATCACTCGATAGCTTTATATTTGCCCTCGTCCTTTCGTGAATGTCAACTAGCTTTTCTTTGAGGTTGTCCACGTAGTCGTCTATTCCTTGTGGCTCACTTGTAGAACATCCAAATTTGATTTCACTTGGTAGTCGTATTGTGCTCCCGAGCAGGATTTCTGATGGTGTATGTCCTGTTGAGCTATGTACCGCACTTCGATAGGCCATCAAGAATAACGGAATATGCCGATCCCAGTCTCGTTGGTTGTCGCTTACAACTTTGGAAAGGTGTTCTTTAAGGGTCCGGTTGAATCGTTCAACCATCTCATCAGATTGTGGGTGAAGCGGTGTTGTCCTTGTCTTTTTAATGCCAAGGAGTGTACAAACTTCCTGAAAGATTTTGGACTCGAAGTTCCTCCCTTGATCTGAATGGAGTTCCATAGGTACACCAAACCTGCTTACCCAGTTGAAAACAATCTGATCCGCGACTGTTTTGGTTTCCTGGTTTGGGATGGCAAATGCCTCAGGCCACTTGCTGAAGTAGTCCATTACTACCAGGATGTATCGGTTTCCGTTTTCGGTTTCTGGAAAAGGGCCTGCAACGTCTATTGCAATCCTCTCAAAGGGCGTGCCCACATTATACTGCTGCATTCTACTCTGGACTTTTCTGCCTGGTCCCTTGCTTGCAGCACAAGTATCACATTTTCGGCACCATTTTTCGACGTCTTCTCTTGCGTGTAGCCAGTAGAATCGCTGCCTTACCTTTTCCAGTGTCTTATTGACACCCAAATGTCCTCCGGAAGCTCCATCATGCAGCTCTTGCAGAACGTCATTAACTTTGGAACGAGGTATGACTAGCTGCATCACATATGATTTGCCGTCTGTGGATTCCCATTTACGTCTTAGTACTCCTTCTTGTACATGAAGCGAGTCCCATTGTGCCCAATACGCTTTAAGAGTTGGACTTCTATCGGAGATGTCACCCCATTCTGGTTTCTCTTGGTGTTCCTTCCACGCAAGAATGGGTTCAATATCCGAGTCTTCTTGTTGGGCAGTCCTCAGTTCTTCATTACTCCAACCGTAAATGGGATCGGCTCTTAATCGCTGGATGGAAGCAACTTCCTTCTCTTCCTGACGTGTGCAGTGCTTGCAGTCCGGTTTGCATGGTCTCCGAGATAAAGCATCTGCATTTGAGTGCAACCTTCCTCTTCGATGTTGGATCTGGTAGTCGTATGTCTGCAATCTCTCAATCCATCTTGCCACTTGACCTTCTGGATTTTTGAAGTTCAAGAGCCAATTAAGTGCGCCATGATCTGTTCGAAGAAGGAACTTCTGTCCATAGATGTACTTATGGAAGTGTTTTGTTGCCGATACTAAAGCTAGAAGTTCTCTTCTGGTCACACAGTAATTTCTTTCTGGCTTTGAGAGCACCTTGCTGTAATAGGCAACGACCTTCTCTTCTCCTTCGTGGACTTGTGATAGTACGGCACCAATTCCTACGTTACTTGCGTCAGCGTCGATGATGAAAGGTTTCCCTGGTGTCGGATAGGCCAAAACTGGTGTATTGCATAGGCGCTGCTTAAGTTCCTGGAAGCTTTTCTCGCACTCGCTTGACCATTTGAACGGTTTGCTTTTCTCTGTTAGCTGGTGCAAACTTTTCGCGATCCCAGCAAAATCCTTCACAAATCGTCGATAGTACGTGGCTAGACCAAGAAAGCTCCGGAGTTGATGTTTATCCTGTGGTGTCGGCCAATTCTTTACGGTGTCAACTTTTTCAGGATCAGTCTTCACTCCTTGGGAAGAGATGATATGTCCCAAGTATTTTACCTCAGACTTGAAAAACTCGCACTTGTCTGGATTCAATTTCAAGTTTGCTTCTCGAAGCCTCTGGAACACGGCCTTAAGGTTTCCACAATGCTCATCAAATGTCTTACCATAAACAATGACATCGTCCAAATAGACTAGGCAAGATTTCCAAGTAAGTCCTTGTAAAACGCACTCCATCAAACGCTCAAATGTTGCCGGAGCGTTGCATAGTCCGAAAGGCATCACTTTAAATTGCCACAGACCATTTCCTGTGGAGAAAGCCGTCTTTTCTCGATCTTCTGGATGGATTTCTACCTGCCAGTAGCCACTCTTTAAGTCCAATGTTGAAAACCATTCAGCACCTTCCATCGCATCCAGAGTATCGCTGATTCTTGGCAGAGGGTAGCTGTCTTTCTTTGTCACATCGTTCAGCCTCCGATAGTCCACACAAAATCGAGTACTTCCGTCCTTCTTTTTGACAAGAACAACTGGGGATGCCCAAGGACTTTTTGAGTTTTCGATTAGCCCATCTTTCTTCATGGTCGATATCATCTCTTCAACTTCGGCTTGTTTGGCTAATGGGAGACGTCTTGCTGGTTGTCGAATAGGTCTTGCGTCTCCTGTGTCGATTCGATGCTGCACCAGTTGTGTTCGACCAAACTGCCCACTGGGTGAAGAGAGTATATCACCGTACTCGTGAAGGAGGCTTCCAGCAACACTTAGCTGACGTTCAGTTAATTTGGATGACTTCAGAATTTTTGCCTTCATAGAGTTCACTTTGCCGGGGTCCACAGATTTTTGTGCGTCAGCTTCTGTAATTTTAGTTATTGCGGATACGGATTCACATTTTCCAACAACTTCTCCTTTTCTAAGCTTGACTTCGTACGGTTTGATGTTGAGTATCCGTACGGGCACCATGTTGTTCTTTGGCGCCACAAGGGTCTTCCCTAGGATGATGTTTTGAGAAGACTGTTCAGAGTCTGGTTCCACCATTAGGTATCGATGGCTACCCAAATCTCCCTTTATTTTTGTCCAAACGAACACTTCTGAAGAAGGTGGCAGGCAAATATCTTCCTTTATGACAGTCCTCAGAGTTGATGAATTTTCATTGCCATAAACCATAGGAATCTCCACATTTCGGTACTTGAGAACTTGCTTCCCGATATCGAGGATTACTCCATGCTCTTTCATAAAGTCGATTCCAATAATGCACTCGTCACATATATCTGCTACCAGAAACAGATGTGAGAACTCCAGTTCTGCCAAACGGATCGTCAGACGAACCTCCCCGTACACTCTGGCTGCCTCTCCTGTTGCAGTTTTCAGACGGTAGGCGTTGGTGTTATGCAGCCATGTCATCTTCACCAAGTCTCTTCGAACAATGGAGGCAGTGGCACCAGTGTCAATCGTAGCCACTTGTTTCTTACCGTTTAATGTTGCCTCCACAGTCAGACTTTTGTTATTTCGTTTAGTCTGCGAGACCTGGACGGTGGTGATTCTAGGGTCATCTATACCAGAAAACATCTTCTGCTCTTCTGAGTTGGTGCTTATGCGTTTCCCGGGTGAAAAACAGGCCGAGTTGGAGTACTTACTGTTGTTGTTGCTGTTTCTGCTTCCGTAATGTTGACATGCAGGTCTTGTAGGTGGCAATCTGCACTGGCGTTGGAGATGTCCGGTCTTGTTGCAGTTCCAGCATCGAGCAGGTCCATCTCGCTGGTTCCTTTGGAATGCAGTTCTCTGGCAAGAACACTCCTCAATTTCTATTTCTCTTACCCGATGAACTCCTTGAGAAGCCTGTTCTGCTGCTTCCATAGTCAGGGCGAACGCTAATGCTTCAGGGAGCGTGTGTTTTCCAGCCGTTCGAATTGCTCGCTGAAGGTTGATGTCAGAAACAGCACGAACAAAGGCTTCTGTTGCGAATTGGTTAATGATTTCATCTCCTGCAGCTGGATATGCCAGATGCGCCAGTCGTTCGATGTCTGCTTGAAGCTGTTGCAGAGTTTCTCCCCTTTTCTGGACTCTTGTATTGAGTTGAACACGGAAGACTTCTTGCATATGGCCATCTCCAAAGCGTTTGTCAATGGCCTGAACAAGAGCGCTGAAGTTGCCATTCTTTTCTGCTGGTATGGTTTGCAGCAGCTCAGCAGCAGTTCCTCTAAGAGCAAGCGTCAGAGCTATATATTTGTCTTCGTCGTCCCAGCCGTTCGTTGCTGCAGCTGCCTCAAACTGCTTCTTGTAGATTGACCAAGAAGTTTGTCCATCGAAGGTTGGTGGATGCATCTCCTTTCTCCTAGGACAGTCACCAGAACTTTCTCGAACCTTCATCTTCCTTACTTTGTCTAATTCCTTGGTAATGGATTCAATTTTATCTTCCATATTTTCGAACTTTGCTTCTACTGTTGACAATTGCTTATCCACAGTTGAAAATTGTCTATCGACTCGCTCGTCAAGGGCAACAATTCTGTTGTCAAAGGCATCTAACTTACCTTCGAGTAAATTTGTCTGTTCTTGGAATTGTTGAAGAAGATTCTTTTCTTGTTTTTCGAGCAGACTCTTTTGTTCTTGGCTTTGTTGTTCTAGAAGATTCTTCTGCTCTAGGCTTTGCTGTTCGAAACGTTCGAGAAGATTCTTTTGTTCATTGCGTTGTTCTTGGCCTTGTTGTTCTAGAAGATTCTTTTGTTCATGGCTTTGTTGTTCTAGAAGATTCTTCTGCTCTAGGCTTTGCTGTTCGAAACGTTCGAGAAGATTCTTTTGTTCTTGGCTTTGTTGCTCGAATCTTTCGAGAAGATTCTTTTCCTGGGTTTCAAATTTTGCGAGCAGCTGAGACAGCATATTGGTCATGCCCGATGTACTTACTTGGTCTTGTTGTTCTTCCATTTCAATGTCGAATATAAAAGTGTCTGGGTTTTTTCCACATCTTCTTAAATCTTCTTGCAGACGAATTATAAGATCATTCTTTGTTCCAGCAGTAGGAAGATCTCGCTTATTCAGTTCTGCCTTAAGTTCCACTAAATTTAAATCATTCAAAGATTTACCCATTGTCTTTTTTTTTTCACTTTCCACACAATAAATTTACTGAGTGTACAAATAAAATAAGTTTTATCCCACTTCTGACACCAATGTAATATTTTCTCAGGTTCGTTAATAAAACTTATTTACTTTATTCAAAACGTCCACTTATTTATTTCGCAAAATAAAACACTTTACTTTTCTTACTACAAACAAACAATTTATTATTCACCACTGAATTAATTCACAAACTTTACTTTTCACTTTTATTATAACCAACTTTATTCATTCACGATTAAAAACAAACTGTCTCGCTGCCGTTCAAACCTGTGCCTTTTATACTTGTTTTCCAAACTCTCGAAATAAGGAGAACGTTCTGGTCTCTGCTTCCAGAGCTTTCCGTAGGGGAAATTTCCCAATAATTTCCCTTCCAAAAGCTTTTATTTGACAGCTGGTAAATCTGCTATAATCCGGCAGATGGCGCTTCCTTCGTTTGAGAGTTGCTATAATTATAGCTAATAAGGGTATGTTTGCACTGCGACCGTAAGTTTTATTGTGTCCTTTTGCATTTCGTAGTCGTTATAGTTCAAATATGGAAGGTTATTACAATATCTACACATACGAAACTCACCCTCAATAAACTCAAAACTGTAGACTCCAATGGCCGGAGTTTATTCCAATTAGGGTTAACTAATTCCCTTTTTGTTACTTTTTGATTTTTTTTTCCACCGTAGATTCCAATTTGCTATTTCTTAAAATTTGGATGTTGCGTTATGTGGGCATTCACGTGCAGGTTAACTGTGCCACCTGTGGCAAGATAAAACAAAATGTGGGAAGAATTAATTTTGGGTAAACTCGACAACCAGGAGTGTGAGTTAGACTCCCATGCCAACAAATTTAAGGTTTCTTACTTTTTTTGCGCGTGATGTTTGCACGTGATTTTAGATCTAATAGTCTTTTCTAAAATTGTCTACGCCGTTAAGCTTCTTTACGGACGAAAAAAAGCAGATGGTATAAGGGAGCTGTATACGACGTCTGTACTCCCTAGTTGGTGGTTTAAATCAATTTGCTCCATTTCTAGGAGCTGAAACAGAATCTATACTATCCCATTCCATCGTTCCGATCAGTGGGATGAAAATTATTAGATTTAACCGGCCACCCAATCAAAATCAACCACATCTTTCAAAGTGAAGTTGTCGTTTGCGACATCTGAATTTCAAGCAAATTATCATGGTAGGAGCGTTCGAATACATTTACTATAATTTTATACTTATAGCTTTACACGATGAAGCTCTGCCCGAGATTCTCGGCTGTCCTCGAAAGTTCATTATTTGTAAACGCGAAAAAGTTGAAAAGATATCAAAATGAAAACTTCAAATTTTGTTCGTACGGGTTTTATTCTCTGATACCCTGAGTCGTGGGCCTTCCTTTCCTTAAATAGAGAGAACAAAAAAAAACTAAGTATAGCAACACTTAATTCTCCTCGTGTGAACGGCCAATCTTGAAATCTACCTGAGCGCAAATAAACATCTCGATCGTACTTGAACGTGCCCAATCCAAATGTCAAAACAACAGACGGATCGAATTCGAATCAAAACAATCATGAACACTTATGGCGGTACGTGTACGTTCTGGTTGGCAATTTTTAAAACCATAAAATAAAAATGCTACCGACAAAAAAACTACGAACAATTGAGGTAAGTTTCAATTTTGTGTGTTGTGCTAACATAGTACTGTAATAACAATCTGTTTTCAGGCACAAATCTTAGGCGATGACCGGCAGGGTAACAACATCTCCGCCACAACCTCAACAACAAACAAAAGTGGGGTAGGTATTTGATTGGAAATGATTGATCCAATACCCAATTCAAATCCCTTTTTTTTTTATTATATCTGTTCTTTATTTTGCAGTACCTACATATCTTACCAGCTTTACTAACTCGACCGCCGACAGCAATCTGTATCAGCCATCAAGGTGGGAAATATTATTATGGGCGTAGATGTTTTCACTCATCTCTTTGGGGCTCACAACAAAACACTTTTTGAAGAGGAAGACCTGTTGACTCAGATAAAAGTGAACAGACCACCTTCAATTTATTTTGCCTCATTCAACATTTCACCTTCTTTCATCCAACATGATTTTATTAATAAAAGTATGTATCAAGGAGTGTCTTGGAACATTATGTATTATATATGTTTCCCCTGGTGAGCTACTCTAAATAGTGAATCGGGTTCTGTCCATATATCTATATGCTTACAGTGTTAGCTTCTATGCCATACACAAAATAACAATCAAATCAGTGGATTGTATAGTAATATTATTTATCCTTCTACCTTACAGAGGGTAGTTTTTCTCCGTTAGGGTAGTTGTATTTATATCCACTGCGGTGGGTTCCATTAGCGACGTGGTGAAGAACCCTCACCAGCCGGGCAATAAGCGTGTCAGTTTCACTTATGATAGTACATGCACCTGATTACACAGTATCTATTTATGAATTTCATTTGTTTGTATTGGCCCACATTTTTGCCACTGACAGTCAGGTTCCTTCGAGCAGGTATATCACAGAAAAGAAGGAATATAAGAGATCGTTTAATAGTGTATGAAGTATCTGCCTTGGGTTGTCGACCAAGTGGATTCAACCATAGTATATAACATGCTAAGACGTTTTACTTAAATAAATAAACAATGCGTGAATGAACAACAGAGAGGTAAGCAAACAATGGAGGGTATGCCAAATCAACAACTAATAAGCTCCGAGTTGAATCATACTAAATAATTATACGATTTGATGATAAACTAAGAAAACTTACCAGAGATTAATAAATTAAACAAGAAAAATAAATAAATAAATTAACAAATAAATAAATAACCAAATGAAATACAAAAAGTAACGAATAAATCAATGTTGGGAGACTTAATATTCGAATGGATAAATTAACACAAATAAACAATTTAACAATATTATGCATCGAGTAAATACTAAATAATTTAACAAATAAATACATAACTAAATTAATGGAAAGGTAAATAATTTAATAAATAAATAAATTTGGCTATGATAAATAACTAATAAACTAAACTAAACCTAATATTGCCAACTTAATCTAAAATAACTTAACAAAAATATCAGAGTCTGATGGACTTCACTGTTTTAATAAATATTTAATAAATTAACATATAATTACCTTATATGGCAACACATTAATAAATAAAACAAACTGTATTGTAAAGCTTTGATACAAAAGAAAAATTATCGTGAGACATAGTCTCAAATTCATAGTTTACCAAAAAAAGTTAATAAATAAATAAATAACAAGAATAACTAACTAACAAAAATAAATAAATAACAAAAATAAATAAATAACAAAAATAAATAAATAACAAAAATAAATAAATAACAAAAATAAATAAATAAATAAATAACAAAAAGAAATTATCAATAAATAAAAAAAAACTATCAAAACAAACTCCTACCCTGATCCGATTCTATTACGTGGGGAAGAACCCACACCTTGAGGAGCCTCATGCTCGGTATTGAGCTAGCCGGGCAATGTATGTATAGTTCGTTATCGTTAGCTCGCGCTATTTAGAATTTTTTTTTGTTCATCATTGTGATTGATATATCACAGTTTTTTTTCAATGTATTTCATTAAAGGGTAGGTACGTAAGGTACGTGAATTAAGTTAACAAAAAGTAACTTAGAGTAAAGTGTTTTAGCAGAGTTTAAATTATGCTGGTGAAGATGAAATACGTGAGTAATTAAAGAAAAACAATCAAATGCCAATAATTAAATAAATAAATATGTGAATAAAAATGAATACAAATGTTCAAAATGTATAAGTAAATTACGAACAAATAAATAAAACAAAATTAATAAGTGAACGGAAGTAAGCACATTAATCGATGAAATAAATAACAAATACCCAAAAAATTGAAAATAAATAACGTAAGCAATCAAACAAAAATTATGTAAATAAATAATGAAATATGGTAAATAAATAAATAAATAAATAATGAAACAAAATAAATAAATAAATAACTAAATAAATAAACAAACTAACAAATTAAATGTAGTAGGTTAGTAGGTATATATATGTAGGTATAGGAAAGTAAACGGTTGAAAATAATGAGTAAATGACAAATCAATAAGTTAACAAAAATAGGAATAAGTAAACGAAAAAAAATGTAATACCTATATGTGTATTCAATTTAATATCTTTATAAATAAACAATTAAGAGAACAAATTAAAAAAATTACTTAACGAATAAATAAATAGGCAAATCAATAGATCAAAGAAAAAAAATAAATTAACGGATACTTAAATTAACAAATAAATAAATAAGCAACTAAACGGATAAATGAATAAATAAATAAGATAATAAGTCAATAAATAAATACATAAATGAATTTATTCCAAAACTAAATCTAATATTGCAAGCTTAACCTAATATAAATACCTAATTATAATATCACAGTGCTGGATCAATTTCCTTGTTTCAATTAAGACTTGAAACAAAAGGAAGGTATCACAGGTCGAAAGGACGTCACTGGATCTAATAAATAATCAATAAATTAACATAAAAAAAACTAGTTTGGCAACAAATAAATGAAAAATAAAATTATAAATAAAGCTATGAAACCAAAAATTTATGGTATGGGTTATATACTCATGTGCAAAGTAAACAACAAAAAATAAATAAATTAGTTCAACTTGAACAACTTTACACTTGGAGTGTAAAAAAAAGAAACTATCCGGAGATTTATTTGAACCCTTTCTACGATTCGAGATATCTCTTATGATTTCAAAGTCAGATCTGGAATATCTGAATTGAAGCATACAAGAAAGAGGATATAGCTGCAAGCTCTCCGACCAATAAAAACCTTCATAAAAAAACATAGTGGCTTCAACGGGCGAATACCTCTCTAATGGCATTTTCTTTGGGACACCGTTTAAGCTCTTAACACCTGATTGGTGATGAGGTTGCCGTCCATGGTTGCGCTTAGTGCTATTACTAGCTTTAAGATTATTAAGAGGTTGAGACACCAGAATTGGAGGGTTGAAATTAACATTTAGGATTGATGGTTGTTGTTGCCGATGAAGAGTATACTTTTCAGACCGTGATTTTCTGACCGAATTTATGTTTGACCTATGTTTCGGTATTGTGCATTCTCGAGTAGGTATAGTACGAACTACCGAATTAATTTCACCTAAGAACTCTAAAAAATTATCTTTTAAAGATTTTTTTATAATGTCCGAGATTTCTGATCTCAACGATTCTGCATAAGTTGAAAATGCATTTACAACTGCAAGGTTGACATAAGCTTTGATATCATCTGGCACCGAATCTAGACCATTGACGATTCGATCTTTTTCTGTTATGTCCATTTTTAAATTTGATTTAATTTTTGTTAAAGTTTATGTTGAGAAATGTGTATGTATGCAATTAATAATGTCTTAACTATGATATAAGGGTATGTTTTATAATGCTATTATTTACTGATTAAGTTTTTTGTTTTTTTTTTTTTGTTTGCTTTTATCAATATATTAACAAAACTGTTTTCGAAATTTAATTACCTTTATTGGTAGTTTTATGCATGAGTCATGACGGGGATGCTTCGGGCAACTTATTCGGCGACAGTAGATTTGACGACTGTGAACTGAGCTGAAGGTAAGTAAGCCATGACTTTAATAGACTGTCGGACGGACTAATTTTGAAGATTTTCCCTCTGAGTGGTAAGTGAATACAAAAAGGTTTAAACATAGGACATACTCGTTGCTATCTGCTTCCGCAATTCTAGACAAGCCTGAGACTTTTGCTAGAAGACATGAAGTCAGATAGGCAACACACAAATCTAAGGATACAAAAATGAAGGAAATTGTGCAACAGTTGTGACACTACGTCATCAAACTGGCCACAATTCCTTGTAGAAAAGACGAGACATAAGAGTGAAAAGTAAAAAATAGAAAGATAGAAAAGTAAAATGTTTAAAACAAAGGGATAGGTAAAGACAAGACAAAACATAGTTTAATTGTTGTCGTCATCATCTTCTTGTTATCTCGTCGCAAATGAAAGTGGTATGTCTGAGACTTTCCCGATCATGACATACGAGTTGCCGAAGATGATGACGAAGACAATTAGGGGATATTAAAATTGGGAAAAAGGTAAACGAAAACAAAGACTCACGTTGCGGGCGCCATTTGTAATAAGTTTGAGAGATGAATTTCGAAAATCGAAATTGATTTATTTTGTTGTTTGGGTGCATTGGGCTGGCATGCTTGCTAAGTGCTCGGCTTGAGCTCGCCGTAAATGGGTAGGTTCTTGCCCAAAAGCAACCCAATCTCTCCTATTACAAAAACATAAATCATGCCAAATTAAGTTAGAAATGTACTTGTACTGAATAAAGCGGACGGACATTACCACTAGAGGGCGCTGTGATGTCGTCAGCGTAAGCCTAACCCACCCTGCCTTGGGAGTTAGTGGCCTAGATTTTTAACTCCCCCTTGACCTTGGACTCACCTCTTTGTTCAGCTCAGTTCATCATCTTCACCTCAATCGGTCACCGTCGGCATCCCCTAAAAAAAAAAGAACGCCTAAAAAGCCATCAAGCTATATGCTTGAAAGAAAAAACAGGTAAATTCTACCATATCGGTGCGATTTACAATAAATTTTTATTAATGAAAAGGATCAAACAAAATTCTATAATCTACAAAACAAATTTTAATGTATAAACAATTTAACATAATTATTATCTTACAAAAAAAAGAAGGATGGTAACCCTTAAATAGGAAGAAATATTATTAAATTTTATAAGTATATAGGAACTGATATAGGGGGGTAGACAGGATATCCACTTAGCTTCCTCTTTTCTTGATAATAGAAATTCTAACAAAATTTTAACGTCTCACTAAAGACACCTTCACCTATACTGAGCTCAATAAAGTTGAAAATTCCCTAGGCCTGTTAAATGTGACAAATTTTTCACTAAACTTTCTTTTTTTTTATAAGACTCACAACCCAGAAGGAAACTAAATTATATCTCTTCTGAAAATTTATAATTGTGTCAAAATTCCTCTATACTTTTACAAGCGAACCAAAAAAAATAGGAAGTATCTAATTCAGAATTCTCAAAACTAAGAAAAAATAATATAATAATTTAAAGCGGAAAGAAAATAAACATATGTATCGCACCGAAACTCAATTTTATTACTAACATATGTGTTTAACAAAAAGAAAAAAAACGTGGACAAAAAAAATTATCGTCTCTTAATAATGCCTATAGATATATATATATATAGGTGTATATATATAATTATATTGGAAGATGTATGGACTTTTGTACCGAATTTAATTTTATGAAATATTATATCTCGACTTTACATGTAATAATATAAAACGATTCTCGAGTTTCTCGAACTTCTGACTTTCAGTTTCTTGAAGGATCATAAACTTTAATAATTCTTGGAATAATCCTAAATTTCTTGATGCTCTTGTCTTGAAGAATCTTGAAGCTTAGAATCTCTTGCGATTCTAAGAAGAAAATTTCTTAGCGTTCTTGAAGGTTCTCGAAGGTTCTTGAAGATTCCAAAAATTAAACTTGACTATTGGAAGTTTCTTGACGCTAACTTGGTGCGTTGATGCTTCAATTCCTTTCTTTTTGTGAATTTCTTGCAGTGTTTTATAAAAAAGGAGGGGCGATCACGACTTTCAGCGTCGCTGTCACGTCGTGGATCGCCACTTGAAATTCCCCTATTTTAAAAAAAGGAAACATAAAGAAAATCATTCTATAGAAATGATTTTACATATATATATAAGGGCTACAAGGATAGCGTGAATACCTAAATATGTATATATATATATATATAATTATAACTATATATGTATATATTCTTGTTTTATATATATATCTACACATACGAAACTCACCCTCAATAAACTCAAAACTGTAGACTCCAATGGCCGGAGTTTATTCCAATTAGGGTTAACTAATTCCCTTTTTGTTACTTTTTGATTTTTTTTTCCACCGTAGATTCCAATTTGCTATTTCTTAAAATTTGGATGTTGCGTTATGTGGGCATTCACGTGCAGGTTAACTGTGCCACCTGTGGCAAGATAAAACAAAATGTGGGAAGAATTAATTTTGGGTAAACTCGACAACCAGGAGTGTGAGTTAGACTCCCATGCCAACAAATTTAAGGTTTCTTACTTTTTTTGCGCGTGATGTTTGCACGTGATTTTAGATCTAATAGTCTTTTCTAAAATTGTCTACGCCGTTAAGCTTCTTTACGGACGAAAAAAAGCAGATGGTATAAGGGAGCTGTATACGACGTCTGTACTCCCTAGTTGGTGGTTTAAATCAATTTGCTCCATTTCTAGGAGCTGAAACAGAATCTATACTATCCCATTCCATCGTTCCGATCAGCGGGATGAAAATTATTAGATTTAACCGGCCACCCAATCAAAATCAACCACATCTTTCAAAGTGAAGTTGTCGTTTGCGACATCTGAATTTCAAGCAAATTATCATGGTAGGAGCGTTCGAATACATTTACTATAATTTTATACTTATAGCTTTACACGATGAAGCTCTGCCCGAGATTCTCGGCTGTCCTCGAAAGTTCATTATTTGTAAACGCGAAAAAGTTGAAAAGATATCAAAATGAAAACTTCAAATTTTGTTCGTACGGGTTTTATTCTCTGATACCCTGAGTCGTGGGCCTTCCTTTCCTTAAATAGAGAGAACAAAAAAAAACTAAGTATAGCAACACTTAATTCTCCTCGTGTGAACGGCCAATCTTGAAATCTACCTGAGCGCAAATAAACATCTCGATCGTACTTGAACGTGCCCAATCCAAATGTCAAAACAACAGACGGATCGAATTCGAATCAAAACAATCATGAACACTTATGGCGGTACGTGTACGTTCTGGTTGGCAATTTTTAAAACCATAAAATAAAAATGCTACCGACAAAAAAACTACGAACAATTGAGGTAAGTTTCAATTTTGTGTGTTGTGCTAACATAGTACTGTAATAACAATCTGTTTTCAGGCACAAATCTTAGGCGATGACCGGCAGGGTAACAACATCTCCGCCACAACCTCAACAACAAACAAAAGTGGGGTAGGTATTTGATTGGAAATGATTGATCCAATACCCAATTCAAATCCCTTTTTTTTTTATTATATCTGTTCTTTATTTTGCAGTACCTACATATCTTACCAGCTTTACTAACTCGACCGCCGACAGCAATCTGTATCAGCCATCAAGGTGGGAAATATTATTATGGGCGTAGATGTTTTCACTCATCTCTTTGGGGCTCACAACAAACTGTGAATTGCGAATGGTTGTGGGTTTTGACTATTCTTTCACATGAGTGTTCATCGATAGACGAGAATAAAACCTTAAGTCTACTACGCAGATCGAGCTTAAATTTCACTCTCATACAAAATTCTCTCCAAAATTTAGCCAAGCTAAGATTAAGCCAAGCATTTTAGCCGAGAGATACGCAGCTCCAACTAAAAAATCAAATTTTTTTTTCTTACTGTACAACTCTGATCTGTCAAAATTTGGTTGGTGCGTGAAATAATTGTTGGGCACATTAATTCTCGAGCTAAATTGTGACAGATTGTTTTATTTGTTAGATTTATAATTTTACTTTGTGAAATGAAAATTGAGAACGAGAAATATTCAAGGATACACGATTTTTCAATGCCAAAGGGAAAAATCTCTTTTATTTGATGAGATTCGCTTGAAATGTTGAAATAAATTCTATCCCCCATATTAATAAACGGTGGATAACAACGTGTCAGCATTTATACATCTGTTAACTAGTAATTCTTATTAACAAATGTGTAATAGTCTGTGACGTGTGTTAACGTACGGATAACTTTAACTCGCCAAGTTCCGCGTATAGTGAAGGGATAACTTCCTTACACATACACGCACAAGTGTGATAAGACCGTTTACTACTACCAGTATACACTTCGTAAGACAGTGCATGCACGTGAAACATGTATTAGAAAATCACCATAATTTGATGAAGTGGTGATTTTGGTGAAGTGATAAATTCTGGAAAGACATCATATCTTTTTTAATAAGAAAAGTTATCAAACGGACAAGTTGTCTATCCGTGTGGCAGTTAACACGTGTGTTACGGAGCGGATAGCAGGTTTTTATTAATACTGCTGTATGAATTCAGAGAACAGCTGTTTACTGTGATGTAATCTCTACAAAAATCTTATGTCAAAATTTAGCTTGGATATTATAGCTGGTGTTTGGAGAAAAATGTGGGAGTGAAATTTTAGCTCGATCTGCGTACTACACTTTAAGCCTTAACTTCATTGGTAAAAAAAAAGCTTAAATTTTAATTTAAGTAAAAATTTTTGCATTATTTCACAAAACAACTAGCGCTAGCGGGAAAAAAATATTTTTACTTTTTTAATTTAGCAAAAAGTGGCCAATGCAAATAAGGTTTTATCATAGAAAATAAACCAGTAAAATGGGTAGTTAGGAAAAGCGGAGCTGCACTGCAACTGAACTTCAAACTATATTTCGTGGCAACGGAATTGAACGGAACTTAAGACCGTGGCATAGTTGGTCAGATTATCAAATTTTGTTGCGCCTTGAAGTTCAGTTGCACCTTAGTGTGATGTAGCTTATACAATTTCACACACAAAATATTTTGATGTTTATTTCCGCTGAAGTGCAGTTCCGTTCAGCGCCTTAATGTGCGTCACACCTAACCCTGAGGCTACACGAGCAAGTACTTGCAAGCAAGTTGGCTACATACACTGCCTGTCAAATTCGTAATTTGCGTTCCACTTACCTCCCACTTACTTTCCACTTGCATTCCATTTGCTTGTCTCCCAACTTGCTTCAAAACTTGCATGCCAATTGATAAGCAAGTTGCTTGGGTTTGTTTGTGTTAGTAAACAAATGTGTATGTATTGCAACTTGCTTGCAAGTACTTGCTCGTGTGGCCTCGGGGTAAATGCTCACATTTTTTGACGAGCAAAAGTGTGTGATGGGACTAACACTCCGCCTGCTGAATTCCAAACGATTTTTGGTTCTGAGCTTAGCTAGATTCAGTTGCACCAACAGCTACCAAAAAATAAAATTAACTCTCAAAAGCGCCTCCACACAGCACATCCTTATACTAAAAATGACATTTGAGTCATTGTTACAAATTTACAAGACAAGAAAAATTTCGTTGTTCTTGTTCGTATCACAGAGACTTTTTTCTTCTCGCGAGAAAATCTAACTAATATTTTTTATATTTTAAAACAAAAAAAGTAAAATACACTCCCGTCTTCGAAATGGCAAAGAAAACCTACGATTTACTCTTCAAATTATTACTAATCGGTGACTCTGGTGTCGGGAAAACTTGCATTTTGTTTCGTTTTTCTGACGATGCATTTACATCGACATTCATCTCAACAATAGGTAAGCACTAGCAGGAAGGTTTTCCTACATCAAATAAAAGGACGAGTTTGTTGGGGCGAAGGGTGGAGTGGCACAGGTATGGAGTAGACTGTGTGTATCGCCCACCCAACGCCCTATCATCGGGATATCCAATAAAAAATTATTTTCATCGAATGTCATCCATCGCTGCTGTTTCTCAAAAAAAGAAAACTTGAATTAATTCAGGAAAAGCATTTAAACAGAGGGGATGTTACCCTTCGAACAAACTGGTTCCCCATGTTTTGCCCATTTTTAATCGATGGTGGTTTATATTTTATGATACAGAACTGCGTTGCGGAGTCAATTGCAATTGCAGATCAATTCCAAGTGCGTGTACCATCTTCATCATTCCTCTTTAAGTGGTAGAGAGCTTCACATTAATTTATATTGCTTCTTCCTCATGTCTTGTCGTTGTCGGTCTAATTAATTGACAACAGCCTCCCGTCTCCTCATGAGAGTGCAGTGTGGTGCGGTGCGGTGTAGCCGCATCTTGACTGCTTTGATTGATGTCACATAGGTCATCATCATAACATTGCCATGCTGGGGTGAACTGTTGAATGTACGTACTCCACTGTCGCCGTCCTTACTTCCCGTCTCGTCTGTCTGTCGTTTTTGGTCTATTTCATTATGGAAACAAGCTGAAACCAGTTATGGCAATTTTTCGCTTAACTCTCGCTTCTCGCTCGCATGTTACTTACTCGGCTTTTCTTTACGACGGAATTACAGATATAAACCAGCTATTGTATAGTAATCAATTATTAATAAGAAGTAGAGCTTCTTGATGGAGCAGACGGACGGTGGTGATATCATTTACTTTGAACATGAATTCTTTATCTTCGATGGGTTGAGAGGTGAGAGGGGTAAGCCCACCATCATGATAGTGCGAGTGAATGAATTCCTAAGCGCTAGCTGTACGCTTGTGATTGTTGTTTGTTCTAAAAGTGAATAATTAGCTCATTTGGGGAACTTGAATGTTTTTATTTTATTTTTATCAGTGCGGGGATTCTCGATTTTTTGTATTGTAGAATAGGTATGAACATAGAGAGATATTGTCGATGGCCACTCCTCAGCTTTTCCTTATAAACAAACAAAGTAACATTTCTTATAATTCTGAATTGCAAAATTAAAAAAAAAAACACTTAAGGCACTGAAAAGCATTTCATTCAAATTAAAGCTTTTGTGTTGAACAGCGTAATAACAATGAATGATTTGATTCAAGTGTTGTTAGTGCATATTTTGTCTATTCTTTAAAAGTTTCAAGTAGCTTAGATTTCAGGAGACATTACCTACATATTTTAATTCATTTCGAAGCCTTGATAGCATTTTTGACCTTTAATACCTTTATTTGTGAATTTTGTACCTTTACAAAAATTACCAAATAGGTGGTGGTCTAGACCAAACAAAGAAATATAAATAAACTAAGATACGGCTTTAGTCGTGATATTTGTTTGTTGTTGTTGTAAGAATTGTAGAATCAAATTTTAAAAGTTTGACCAACGATTAAAATGGTTTAATACAAATACAAACATTTATGTTTGTACAAAATGTGTATGCTTGATAGTAATTAAATTGTTGTTTTTAAATAATAACAGTTTTGTAGGTAACTAAAAAATGAAAAAAGGTATTATTTATCGCTTAAAAAAAAGAAGTAAAATCATTGCCAGAATCTTCTTCTATAAAATGACAGCGGTGATGACATGGATTTTAAACCAAATTGAGAAAAAATAACAGGCTACAATTTGTTATACAAAGGAGCACGTGCAAATTAGTAACAGGAGTGAAACTTGTTTGGGGGTCCAAACTTCGATTCGTTAGTAGATTAGTTTGAAGTTATATTTGTATGAATATGTACATTAGGGTGCTCGTTAAAAAAGAAGTAATCTTGGATGGCCTAAATCGGCTCTAAATAAAAAAAAAAAACCCAAATTTTGTTCAGATTTTTTATTTTCAGAACCTATAGTCGCTGTAGGGGTTAATTGAATTCCCTATTTTTGTTTGCATGTTGGATGTAGACAAGAAAAAATACAACGGGAATTAAGTTTTTTTGATGAACAGTTTTAGAAAAAAAATTGTTTCAATCTAAACATTTTGGAGAAGCCAAATTTTAAGTTTGAAAACATTTTTTCTGAATCTTTTTATTGAAATGACTTTTTTTGAAAATAAACGATAAAAAAGACTTTTTTCGACATAATAAAACAATTGCGAAAAGTCCTTGTCAATCCCACACGAGCATAAATAGTTATTCAAGGACAAGTGTCGAAAAAGTTGTTTTTTCGACTATAACTTTCAAACCATGAATCCTTTCGAAAAGTAGTGTGAATAAATTTTGTACATAAGGCAATTTTCTACAAAAAGATTGAATCACTTTTTTTCGTACGACCGATGGTTTCGAAAATATATAAAAGGTTAATTTACGAAAATATTGGTTATTCGGGTATAACTCTTTAAGGTGTCGGATTGACAACGTCTTTTTGCAGTTGATTTGTTATGTTGAAAGGAAGGTCTATACCAATTTTCAGCCTTATCCGAATTTTGGCTAGGTTTGCAATGCGAAGTTACCATAGTGGGTTGCACCCAGCCTCTTTTTTTTTTCTTTAAGGTAAAGAGGTTCTCAGAGGGTTTAAGGGCTTAACATTTTTCAAAATAGGGCTATTTATATGGTGCAATGAAGTTAAGACAGAGAAATCATTTAATTTAAGAAAAATCTTTTTTGTTTAAAAGGTAATATTTAGAAGATAAAATTTGAGTATAACTTAAAAGTTAGATATTTTTAAAAATTTTGCTGGATAAAAACAAAACAAATTGGATCCGGTTTTTAAAAATTCTTTTCGAACTCTAAAGTTAATATGAAGAGGATTGGAATTCAAGGATCACTTTACGGTTTGATAATGTTTAAAAATATATATTGCTATTTATTAGGTGAAGTGAAGCTTAAAAGTTCTTTTCAGTTTGAAAGCTAATATGCACATGCTAGGAGAATGTCAAAACATGATAGGTTAAATTCAAAAAATATTGGGCCAAGAAAGGTTTGAACCAAAAAAAAATTATCTTTTGTTCTTAGAAAACAAAATCGTTATATCTTTGGTTCAAAGGTAAAACTCACTAAGACAAAAATGTTAAGAAAAATCAGAGTTAAATGCATTTTTTTTATTCCAAAAAGTCTTACATTGCAAGGTATCTATAAAGATATTGAAACGTATGCCGGGGAACTTTAGGTCAAAATTTGGGGAACGTGACTTTTCATTTTCAATAAGTATGTTTCAATCAAATTTCCTTCAATAACCCTGAAGCCACACGAGCGATTAAAATAAAGTATTGTAGTTCAACTTAATAAAATTTATTTGATTTATCTACGAATTAAACTGCGAGGCATGTGTGGGCCGGCTTGAATAAAATATTATTTTTGTGGTGTTTGGTACAAATAGTATTACTCCAAAAATGAATTTTCCTCTTCACGTCCACTTAACATCCACCTAGAGTCTAAACACATAAACCGATTTCCCTCAAATTTTAAACATAATGACTTAAAGAACATATTCATTAATATTTTGAATTTGAAGAAAATCTCTTCATCCGTTAAGGCTTTAGCTCAATGTAAATGATGTGAAGAAGCAAATTCACTTTTGGACCTATCATGTTTGTACCAAACACCACTGAATCCAGTTCATAAACGATGGCAAAAGATGTCTGTATCATTTTTCTGTTTGCTTTGTGATGTGATTCTTTTGTTTTCTTAGGGCCTACATTCCATATTTAAATACATATATCAAAATATTATTATCAAGTAACAAGTTTTTAAAGTTCTTTTAATTTTTATCGCTCGTCTTTATTATTTTTTATCAAAACTATTTCCATATTTTTAATTTATTCCTTCAACGCATGCTTTCTCATATCATAAGGTATGCTCTTAGTTTTCCACAGTATATTTAAAATTGTCTATATCGAAACCTTATAGACCGCAAATAACGTACGGTTGTTTGCGGTTAAGTTTTCAAAAAAAAAAACAATATTTAATAACTGATAATTACCTATTCCTCAGTAAAGTATTTTATTTTTGAACTCTGTTATTTTTTTTTTTAAATTACATACTTATGCGTTCCCGAACTATTAAATAAATATCATTGCCTGCTTCCACACGCTGCTTACAGTCATGTAGACCAAGCTTCTGGCATCTGCGATGGCTTGGCCTTCAAACTGGAGGGAGGCTCAGTTTGAAATATGTTCTGGAAATTAATAAAGAAGGGTTCTGTATGATATTTTATACATTATACACAATTAAGGCTGCAAAACATTCGCATCATCCGTTTTATCGATAGCAGTAGATAGATTTTGGTTTAAAACATACAACCAATGGGTTGTTGTTTTAAAGAAATAAAGCAATTGGTGTGTACCATAACAAATATTTGTCCTAATAATAGGTTTCCGGCAGCCATAGAACAAATACATGTATTCAAGTCGTGCGTTTCATTTTGTTTTATTTTCTCAAAGTTCTTAGAAATCACTAGTCTAATAATTATCATAAAAGCAATCTCTCGCCTTATTTTTGCTAAAAGTTACATATCGTTTTTAGGCTCTCTTAAAGTTTGACTTATCCACCATTTAACACTTCTTCCCCAGGAATTGACTTCAAAATAAAAACAGTCGAACTCAGGGGTAAGAAAATCAAACTACAAATCTGGGACACTGCCGGTCAAGAACGTTTCCACACAATTACCACCTCATATTATCGTGGTGCGATGGGAATAATGCTTGTATATGATATAGCAAATGAGAAGAGTTTTGAAAATATAGTTAAATGGCTACGGAATATAGACGAGGTACGCAAAAATAGAAGCTAATACAAACAAAAATAAATTTGAAATACCATGACTAACATTGAAAATTGTTACTTTATATTTAGCATGCGAATGAAGATGTCGAGAAAATGATTTTGGGCAACAAGTGTGATATGACAGAAAAACGTGTGGTTGGAAAGGATCGCGGTGAGGCGGTAAGTCAAATTTTATATACAAATTAGTTGTGTGTGTCTCGGTTAATAGTAATAGGATAAAGCCTTGATTTCATATTTGTTTTAAGAGCCATAAAATAACTTTGTGTTCTTAAAAGTAGAAAGTATCTTTAATTTAAATCAAATACCTACAAACAAAAAACTAACTTTCAGATCGCTCGTGAGCATGGCATTCGTTTTATGGAAACCTCCGCAAAATCAAACATCAATATCGAAAGGGCTTTCTGTGAATTGGCCGAAGCCATTCTTGACAAAACTGCTGGACGTGAAGCTGCAGAAAATCCCGAACGTGTTGTTGTTGATCGTCGACAAACCAGTCAGCCATCCTACAAAGGTTGTTGTTCTTAAACAAAACAAATGTCCATCTATGGGTGGGTGTTTATGGGGTTTTCGTTTTAATACATCAAAAATTGAACAAAGAAAAACAAAACTTCTACAAATCATTTATTCTATTTTTGTGTCATTCATCATCAAAAAAAAAAACTCAAACCCCTTTCTAACTCTCATCCTCTTTAATTAATATAATATACAAGAACAACCAACCAACAACGGTAATTTAAGAGAAATTATATAAATTTGTAATACATATGTACTTTACACCAAAAAAGCAAACAAAAAAAAAACGAAACAAAAATCTAAACATAAAGAACTCAAAAAATATGAAACAAGGAAAAAGCCTAAAAAAACGAAGTAAATTGTTCCTCATATTCTATTATTTTTATTTTTTTTTCGTCTTCTTCTCTCACGCGAACAAAGAACAAACAAACATGCATGTATGTTTCATATTTAAATATGCATAGTTAGGAAAATAATTATCATGATAAAGAACAACTGTACATAACAAACTTAACTCAGATAAGGTGTGAAATAAAAACTGGCGGTGGCGAAATGGATGGCTAATGGGGAATTTTGTCGGACCATCCTTTTAAGTCAAGGTTTTTCCCATGTTATTTCATGGTTATACGACTAAAAAATAAAAAATGAACTCTCCTTAAAGCTCAAGGTCGTTAATTAAGTTAATGAGAATTATATAATTTAAATAGTCCTTGCACTTCTCAGGCATTTTTGATTAAAACGAAGGCAGTAAAAAGTATTGGTTATTTGATGATTTTCTATTGTAAATCTTTCAGAGACTGCATAGCCTTTTCTATAGCTACCGTTGAACATTTTTTATAAATTCTCTATAGCTATCTATGCAGATAAATATATTATCTTGAGAAGCGTTAAGCTTGTAGCTTGTTTATACAGGTCATATAATTTAAAAAAAAAAACGAAGAAAGAAATAATGACATTTTTATGATCAGGAAAACATATTATCACGAAGACTTGAGAAAAATAGATCGGAAAACGAAGAATGACGTAGAATGTCCGCTGCCATTCGTGCCACATGTGTGAAACTTACGAAACTAATATTGATATTCTTTAAACCAAAACGAAATCCTGATTGCCTAAAAATACGTACGAACTTTGTGACTCCTTAAAGATTTTAAGTTCACATCTTGGACATCACAACACTCTCCGCCGAGTGACTTGTGTAGTGTTTTCTCGTGTTGATGTTGCCTTTAGCTAATAACATTGACCAATTTATTTCTCAAGAACTTAAAACGTATTCTTCTCAATTTACTTTTACT
Organism: Dasysyrphus tricinctus; assembly: GCA_963921185.1. Taxonomy (NCBI): domain Eukaryota; kingdom Metazoa; phylum Arthropoda; class Insecta; order Diptera; family Syrphidae; genus Dasysyrphus; species Dasysyrphus tricinctus. Next base: position 14,091,678 of record OY992532.1, on the reverse strand, counting down.
TAATTAGAAAAGGTTAGGAGTGGTCTTAAGAGTCAAGGTCTTCCTCTACTTCTCCAGTGGTAGTACTTTGTGGTCAATCGCTCTATAAAGCCCACCTATCTCAGTCCTTGGATCTTTCCACATACAGTTTCGTCGGTGTCGCTACAAAATAAGTATATTTAATCAATAAAAAAAAAAACCTCGAGCTTTTACCAAAACTGAAATGGAATAGTGAAGAGCTGCACTCCTATCAAATCCGGTTGGAAGAAAATGTATCTCAATTAATAGCGAACCCAACATCGACAGAAATTCTTTCAAACAAAATAATTTCATGTATAAGATGTTCTACAGATACGGGCACCCGAACTTCAAAAATATCAAAAACTTTTAAACAGAAATGGTTTGATCATGAATGCCTTAAAGCACGGAAAAAATCTTTTTCACTGTTATATACACTACGCAGAAACTATAGCGATGAATTAAAACGATGTTACTTAAAGTCAAACTCTGATTATAAGACAATATGCACCCGTAAGAAAGTTGAGTTTCAGAACAAGCAAGCTCGCACTTTAGGATTTACCAAAAATTCAAAAGAATTTTGGAAAATAGCTGCCGAATTAAATGGATCCAAGTTTGTGATAGGTAAAAACATCTCTGCATTGAATCTTTCTATACACTTCGAAAAGTTACTTGTGAACAAACCGAGTCTCCAATTTTCATACGCTGAGCCACTATTAATCGACACAACATTAGAATCTGAGTTTACAGCTCATGAAATCCAAGTTGTCATCAATAAAGCCAAAAATGGAAAAGCACCTGGTGAAGATGGCGTACCATATGAGTTCTTTAAAAATGCCCCAACAACTTTAATAAATCAGCTGAAGAAACTTTTTGATGACATACTCATAACAACCTCAGTTCCTGATTCGTTTAAAAAATCTGTGATATTCCCTATTTACAAAAAAGGTGACGCAAACAATCCCGAAAATTATCGTGGAATATCTTTTATGAACACGATAGCAAAAATTTTTTGTGGCGTTCTTGTAAGTAGGCTGGAAAAATGGGTGGACGACAATAGAATCTTAACAGATTTTCAAGCGGGCTTCCGAAAGAACTATTCAACAGTTGACCAAATATTCTGCTTAACATCAATAATCAAGGCTTATCAAGCTAGGAAGAAGAAAGTGTACTCGTTCTTTGTAGATTTCAAAGCCGCGTTTGATTTAGTCAATCGCAATGCACTAATGTATAAACTTTCGCAAATGGGTTTATCATCCAAATTCATTAAAATTTTGAAAGAAATGTACACGGACACGAGAGCGGTGGTATGGGATGGATCTGGTTACTCGAAATGGTTTAACACTGACTCTGGAGTGAAACAAGGTTGCCTGCTAAGTGCACTGCTTTTTTCATTGTTCATAAATGACATAGTCTCTTGCATACCCGGTGGCATCCGAATCGCTGAAACAAATGTTAATGTCCTCTTGTACGCAGACGATATAGTTCTTTTAGCCGAATCACCTGAAAGCTTACAGCTTATGATAAACCGACTTTCCAAATATTGTGAAACATGGGGACTTACCGTTAACGTACAGAAATCGAAAATTATGATTTTTAACCAAAATTCGCGAAGTACAGTGGGCGATTGGTTCTTTAATGAAAGAAGAATTGACGTTGTTAAAGAATTCAAGTATTTAGGAGTTAAAATAAATTCTATTTGCGACTTCAAGAAACACATCGAAGAAAAAACCAGCACCTCACAGAGTTTGATCAACATGACGTGGCGCAAGGTTTTTACAAATGAAAACGTAACATTATCAACCAAATATAAAATTTTTGATAGTGTTGTGAGATCAACGTTGTGCTATGCTGCCCAAATTTGGGGAATAGATGAATTTGAAGAGGTGGAGAAATTTCAAAGAAACTTTCTTAAAAAACTCTTTAACTTGCCACGAAATACGCCAAACTATGCTTTATATCTGGAAACTGGTTTGCCAAAATTGTTTACATACACCCTAAAGCTTCAAGCTGATTTTGTATTAAAAATTGCCTCACACGCACATAATAGACTAACGAAAAAAATGCTGATGTATGAGATGAGAAACCGGGAATGGTGGATGATGAAATGGCAGAACATCGCCTTAACTTATGGAGTAAACCTGCAATGGAACTTTCAGAACTTGGAACAGCTTAAAAAAGACCTATATACCGTTATACGAGTACAAGAAGATACAGCTCGAAATAACCTAATTGATGAAGCCCGTAAATCTGAAAGCCGAATTATCTATTCGCAGCTCAATCACAGCCTATCTAGCAAAAATTACTTTTGTGACGATTTAAGCTATCAGGAAATCTCACTCCTATTTAAGACTAGATGTGAGCTACTACACTTAAACGGTATTCCATACAACGGCAGTTTCAATCAATTCTGCACTCTCTGTAATTTGAACGCGAAGGAAGACGTATTTCACTTTATAAGCATTTGCCCAGTTTTAAAACATGAAAGACTTGCACATTTCGGGAAAAAAACACTTACAATGATTGAAACCATCTACATTTTAAATGAAACAAATTGGAAATCCTTCTGCTCTTATGTAAAATCCATCCAAAAATTCAGAAATCTTATTATCACTGAGTTCTCATAGTAAAATTTTGTAATTGTAAACTAATAATAAACATACATTTTTTGCCACTCGAGCTGACGGCTAAGCCAAAGCGCTTAAATTCATTTGTAACTCATACTATGTAATGAAAAATTGTATCTCAATAAATGAAAATGAATGAATTACTTACTTACTTACTTAATCAATACGCACACAGGAATGGTTGAGAGTTGCAAGTCACTAAGCCTTTGGTTCTCTACGAGCTGTTATGCCACCAATTTTTTGTATTCTTTGTTGCATGTTTCTGAAGCCAAATTAATTACTTGTACAAGGAAATGATTTGTACGTATGCTACATTTCCACCTGACGCTAATCTGAGATTTAATAAGATTTACCTCAAATCTCCTTCAAATCTCGGAGATTTACCATACAAATTTATTTCGTAAATCTTGAAGATTAGAAATTAAACTTGTTAAATCTTCCTAGGACAAATAGTTTTACAAATCGAACTAACCTTTTCTTAAATGATGCTGAACGATTCATTCGAGACTCGCATTCAGTTCTTCATTGTTTCACACGAATCAAACATTCTGTCTCATTCGCACTTCATAAGACAAATTGGAACGCCATTTGCATTTTTGAAGGTGCTGTCAAATTTAATCTTTTTAAAATCTTTTTGTGCAGTGGAAACACCAAAAAGATTTAATAAATCTAATCTGAGATAAACCTTTGGTGGAAACATAGCATAAGTCTACCTCTTCTTCGTGATTTTATAGAAAAAAACATTGATATTCTCTTGTGCTACTTGTCGGTGGAAAGTTTGTATTTTTTTATCCGTTGAAACAAAAGAAAAAAAAAAACGCGGATAGATTTGCTTTAACAAATTAAATTTAATACATTTAAAATTATTTAGACTTTGAGCATTTGAATGAAAATTTGTTTATGGGGAAGAAAAAAGAAAAAGCTTGTATACGGAAGGAAAAATTAGGAAGGCTGATTTTGTCATATCTGAAAGAAGGCTTTTACTTTAATCAAGGTTTTTGGGATGCCATGATCGAAAAATGAATACATGAATCATATTTTACCAAAGATCAACGTAGCTGATACGGGGTTTATTCATCATCACTCTGGTGTCTCCTTCTAAACATCAAGGCAAGAGCGATAAAAAATGGGCTCTGTTGAAAAATGGGTCCAACTAAACTCATATAAATGAGACTGTGACCCTTATTGCGAGTGTCGTTTGCTTTCGATAAACGACTTTTGTCGAAAGTCGATAATCGAAAAAATTAATGTTGGTGTTGAAAATTTTAATTATTATTGTGAAATTTTTTGTTATGACTTGTTTACGAAAAATTTGGTTCAAAAGATTAAAATTTTCAACACCAAAATTAATTTTTTCGATTATCGACTTTCGACAAAAGTCGTTTATCGAAAGCAAACGACACTCGCAATAAGGGCATGTGTATCCAAAAATGATGCAACCCAATTTTTTCATATTTTTCGTCTTTAATCGATCTTAAATAATATAAAATTTGAGATTTAAGGAAATGCTAAGAATTTAGAATTTTGGCTTATATGACTTTTGATGCATAAATGTGAAAATAAGACACAAATTTTGCCAAAAAAAATGGGTCACACCACTTTTGCACTAACGGCCTCATATATACATACCTTGTGTGTGTGTGCAGGCACATGTAAATCTCCACGTTAAATAATTAAAAATTTGAAAAACTCGAATTTTTTAGTTGGATTGAAAGGGAAATCTGTAAGTAAAAAAAGAATATCAAGGAGAGTCCCAAAAAAAAAATCCATATTTTTGGTTGAATCGTAAACCGAATAAGACGTTGATAAAGATTGGCACAGTGCAAAAGATAACGACATAAATCTGAATGCCTTATACAGCCCACACTATAACGTCTTTTTTGGGGGGTCAATTCACGGTGATATAGAAGAAAACCGATCGGGAATGTGTTGTTGACACAAAAAGGAAATGACTTTAAGATGTGAACATTTTATATGCTGCCAATGCCAAACAAAAAAGTGTAGAGCAACTGGGTGATTTAATTTCCGTGGAATCTATTTTCCCCGTCATCCTAATCAGCTCACCTATCCATTGATTCTAAGCCTTTTTTTATAATTTGTTTGCTTCCAAACAAAAGGAAAGAATATTTAAGGCAAAAAGACGCGAAATCAGAATGAATTTGGCAGTCTTATGCAAGCCTCAAAAGTAAGGTATGGGTTTTCTTTGAGTACATATTTTATTTGGAATGAATACATTAAGAAGTAAGAAATGTGTAGCTCTCGGAGTTTTTATTTGTTGGTCATTGATTACTTGAACAATTAAACCTTAACGTAATTAAGCTTTCTATAACACCCTGGACTTATTTATAACTTGTACATGCGTACATAATGTTCGTAAATATACACACATTATACAATTTTATGTACTTGAATCGAGTTTTGATGATTTTTTTCTAATTTTAGAGCATTTTTTGAAAAACTTAACGATTTTAAAAAATAACCTTTATTTTATTTTGAGTACCAACGTCAATTTAAAAGTGTTGTTGTCAAGAACTAGTCGATTTTTCCAAATCATGTATACAAAATTTAAGTTTTCTTCATCGATTTCCGTTATTTAGAAAGAAAAAACTGTTCTAAATAGGACTTATTAATTTTCAAATTATATCTTAAATACACATATTTCAACACAAAAAAACTGGTTTTCCCGTTTTCATTTATAGTATTTTATTAAAATAAATATTTTGCTTGCTGCATCACTTAAAATTTAAAGGCAAATTAAAGTTTTTATTTAATTTTTACAAAGCGTTCCTTGTTTTAATTTGATTGCTTCATTTTCTAAACGTGATCTAATCTAGAATACATATTATAAATAAAATTATAGAAATAAAAATATAAAAGAACAAGAATGATTTAAGAAAATAAATATTTTTTGTATCATTATTTCATTTATTTAGTTTAGAAACAAATACTTACATTACATAATAATATACTTTGTAATAAATATTAGAACTTTTTTTAAATTAAAAACAAAAGGAATAATAAAAAAACAGAGGAAAGATATAATAAAGTTTAATTTCGTATAGAAAATGTATATGTATTTCTTGTACACCAACAGATTGAGGTATGCGCTCTGAAGAATTTACGTTGCGAAAAAAAAATTCAAATCGGAACCTAGATATCGTTCAAGGTATCCGTTTCGGAACAGTCATCAATGACACAGTACACATATCAATATTTATTTATTTATTTATTTATATAACTCGAATTGTATGAACTTTATGATGTATTGCAAGCAGAATTGGATACATTCAGATAGCGTCCACGTTGGTTGCGCACAAACGGTTTATGGTAGGTAATGACAATGCAGTTCAGTTAGGTGAAAGTGTCGTTTGTTGGTAAGTAGATGCTGGAGGAGGTGTCGGTTGATGGCAAGTAGATGCTGGAGAAGGTGATGGCGCTACAGTTGTGATGGGTGAAAGCGGATGTTGTTGGAAAGCAAGTAAAGGTAGTGAAGCAACTGCGATAGCTGGTAAAAGAAGTGGTTGGCAAGTAGGTAGAGGTGTGCAAGGGGGGTTGGGGTCGAAATCCCGCGAATCAAAATCCCGTATGTCGAAATCCCGCGTATCAAAATCCCGTTTTTCAAAATCCCGGAAATCAAAATCCCGAAAATCAAAATCCCGCCGATCAAAATCCCGCCGATCAAAATCCCGCCGTTTCTACTACTATGCGAAAGCTCATTAATATTTTTGTTTCTTATGCAATTTGCAAATTGCGTTTAAAGATTGAAGTCGATTTTTTCGTATAATGCGATGCATTAGTTGAGGATGGCAAATACACACGAATAAACACCGAGGTGTGTATGGGGGGGCATGCCATTATAGGATTTGGGGTGGGTGCGAGGTTGGGTGTATGCAAAGTTCCTTTTGCATTTAAAGAAAAAAATATCATTCACACACAATTCGAAAAAAAAAATTAAAAAAAGACAACAAAAATCGCTAAAGATTAGCCGAAAAAACTGAAAATATTTTTTTTGAAAGTTTTAGAAAAACTTTTTTACCAGTTATTTATTTTGATTTTTGGGAACGGGCACATTCCAAGATCACGAATATGCATTTTATAAGTCGCTAGGACGCTTAGTTTAGCCGCAAATTAAGTTTAAAGATGTAAACTTTGATGCCTCTAGGACACTTACAGCTATATTATTCACTCCAGGTATAAGTAAGGTTTAAGTGAATTTTAAACCTGTCCTATTAACTCGCATTTTTTAAACTTTTCAATTTAAACATTTGTTCATAATATTCACTCAAAACGCGCATTAAACTTGGTGGATTTAAAATACATTACAACCGGTTGTAAAATTGCTTAAACTTGACTATACACCGATTTTAAACATACGGAATGTCAATAATTTGACATTTGCCAGCACTCGTTTCCAGTTTCTTGTTGTTGTGTTTCAAATTTTATCTTTCAAAATTTAAAAAATTGAGTTGGCGTTTGAAAAAAAAAAAATCAAAACAGTGAAATTATTGTCTATTAATTTATCTCAATTTATGTATGTACATATACATTATGTATAATAAATTGATACAAGAAAATGTCGAATCGCAAAATAAAAGGTGATGGTTATGGAAGCAATAACACAAAAAAGAGGAAAACATTTTTCCCAATTCGAAAATATTTCCTGAAATCCACATCATATAGGTTTGTTCGCTGTTCCCTGCCCCAGGGCGCACTGGGGAATGTCATTCAAATGTCAAAAAACTGAGGGCTGCCCGGGTTTTGATTTCACATCGAACACCTCAGTGTTACTTTTGTATGATAAAAATTTTAAGGTGCTTGGATACTATTTTGTGCAGATTCAAAATCTTTATGCAAGCACTAGATATCCATATATTTTTCTTAGCATTGTATTTATTAATATATAAATTAATAAAAAGTAACAAAATAGTATACAAAATATTTCTCATTTATTATTTATATCGTCATAAAAATTCGCAAAGTAAATCCTTTTCCTTTGACATTCAACTTTTACAAACAGCTGATTAGAATTTCGCAGCTCTGATTTCTTTCCCTGAGAAAAAACCTGGGGTGCGTGAGAGCGAGTTCAGTGCTCGCCCCGAACGCACATCGAACACAGTGCAAATAAACTGGGGTGAAAAAAGTGTCACATAAAACACATTAGAGCGAGTTCAGGGCGACCCAGTGCGCCCCAGTGCTGACATCGAACAAACCTATAATCATCGACGCAAGCCCGCTTTTACATGCGGTACACTCGAAGAGAACGACGTTGATTCTCCATCTAGTCCAGAAATTCATCTTTTGACGACGAAGACATCACCATTTCATTTATAAAATCCATTTTATTTTGTTGCTTTTTTATTTTATCTTTAATAATGTATGTACATACCTATTTATGTGCGTAAAAACTTCAAATATGACTTTGCTTCGCTTAAATGAGTGAATGTACTGAAAATCTAGTTTACACCCGGGTTAAACAACTTTAACAGCTCCCTGGAGGGCAGTTAAAATTGAATCGGGTTAAACGCGACAAAGTTTAATAAATAGAGTTTATTACCGGGTTTTAATAGTGAATATTATGCGCTTGGGTTGAACTTTTGAGACTTAACTCACTTTGAACCAAGGTGTAAATTTAAAACCGGATTAATTGACTGAATAATATGGCTGTTAGTTTAGCCGCAAATCGCGTTTAAAGACAAAAGTAGATTTCTCGTACGATTCGATGCATCAATTCAGCGCCAGTGTCAAGTTTTCTTGAGAAACACTACCTTGGGTGGAAAATAAACGCGAATAAACAGTGAGGTATGTATGGGGGGGCATGCTGCCCCCCTGCAACCCCCTGCTTGGGCTCATTATAAGATTTGGGGTGGGTGCGAGGTTGGGTGTATGTAAAGTTTCTTTTGCATTTAAAGTCGCTGGACGGATAATTACGCCGCAAATCAAGTTTAAAGATGTAAACTTTGATGCCTCTAGGACGCTTAGTTTAGCCGCAAATCGCGTTTAAAGATAAAAGTAGATTTTTCGTACGATTCGTTGCATCAATTCAGCGCCAGTATCAAGTTTTCTTGAGAAACACTACCTTGGGTGGAAAATAAACGCGAATAAACAGTGAGGTATGTATGGGGGGGCATGCTGCCCCCCTGCAACCCCCCTGCTAGGGCTCATTATAGGATTTGGGGTGGGTGCGAGGTTGGGTGTATGTAAAGTTTCTTTTGCATTTAAAGTCGCTTGGACGGATAGTTACCCCGCAAATCAAGTTTAAGGATGTAAACTTTAATGCCTCTAGGACGCTTAGTTTAGCCGCAAATCGCGTTTAAAGATGAATGTTGATTTTTCGTATGATTCGATGCATCAATTCAGCGCCAGTGTCAAGTTTTCTTGAGAAACACTACCTTGGGTGGAAAATAAACGCGAATAAACAGTGAGGTATGTATCGGGGGGGCATGCTGCCCCCCTGCAACCCCCCTGCTTGGGCTCATTATAGGATTTGGATTGGGTGCGAGGTTGGGTGTATGTAAAGTTTCTTTTGCATTTAAAGTCGCTTGGACGGATAGTTACGCCGCAAATCAAGATTAAAGATGTAAACTTTGATGCCTCTAGGACGCTTAGTTTAGCCGCAAATCGCGTATAAAGATGAAAGTTGATTTTTCGTATGATTCGATGCATCAATTCAGCGCCAGTGTCAAGTTTTCTTGAGAAACACTACCTTGGGTGGAAAATAAACGCGAATAAACAGTGACAGCAACAGACACAAACAACAGCAACAAACAGCAACTCCCCTGCTTGGGCTCATTATTGGATTTGGGGTGAGTGCGAGGTAGGGTGTATGTAAAGTTTCTTTTGCATTAAAAGTCGCTAGGACGCTTAGTTTAGCCGCAAATCAAGTTTAAAGATGTAAATTTTGATGCCTCTAGGACGCTTAGTTTAGCCGCAAATCGCGTTTAAAGATAAAAGTTGATTTTGCGTATGATTCGATGCATCAATTGAGCGCCAATGTCAAGTTTTCTTGAGCAACTAAACCTATCATTCAAATTTCGAAGAAAAATTAAAAACCGAAAAAAAAAATTGAGAAAAGTTTAATTTTTCATTGAAATTTTCTTCAAAAAATCTTGTTTTTTTTATATTTTTCAAAAAAAAAATTTCCAATAAGTTTATATTTCTGAATAATTTTTTTTTTTTTTCAAAAAAAAAATCCCACCTGCTTCCAGAATCCAGACCCACACTCTGTCCAGATCCAAACCCACCTCTGTCTTCTTTTAGACTACCGTTCCCCATCACCCAAACCGAAAAAAAAAATTCCCACCTCTGTCCAGAATCCAGACCCACCTATGTCCAGATCCAGACCCACCTCCGTCCAGATCCAGACCCACATATGCCCAGATCCCGTTGTCATTGTCACCCGTCCCCACAAAACCAAAATAAAATCCAATTTCTATCTCTCTAATTACCTCGAGGTCTTACCTCTACGGAGTTCTAAGAAGAACTGAAGATACATAAATGCCAAATTGCCAATACACAACTGCTTATATACTTTTTGTCAATAAAAATAAATTCACTAATTAAAATAAAATATTGTTTCAAAAGTATCTAAAAAGTTGGGATTATTTTAAAAAAGTATTGAAAATCCCGCAAAATAGTAGCAGGCTACTGGCGGGATTCTTGCGGCGGGATTTCGATCGGCGGGATTTTGACTGGCATGATTCGTGTACATAATTAGTAATTTTATTTGGCGGGATTTCGACTTGCGGGATTTTGATCGGCGGGATTTTGACCTTTTCCCGTGCAAGGAGCGATCCCCGAACTGTTTTTAGCGAGAATAGGATTAAAGGGCTCATTTCAGTTTGATACTAGATCTCAGGTTGAACGATTCACTATCCCTAGATCCTGCCTTGTTCTCTCCTAAATACGCATTATTGCACTCGCAACAACATAATTAAATTTACATTTTTTACTTGTTATTTTGAATTAGTTCCTATTTTGGTTAAAATAATTCCGGTACAATCTCTTCCGTTGAGAAATTCGGAACAAAATTTAAAGCGCACATTTTAAAAATTCTTCTCTTAGGGCCAGTTGTACAAATATTTAACTCGTGGTTCAGCAATTTTAACTCACTGACTTTGGGGAATCAACTGAAATTCAACCATGGTTCAGAAATTATATTGGCTACTATAACATACTTGAACCTTGAACCATCGCCGAACCTCGGTAACTCTGCCGAAATCAGCCAGTAAGTGTTAATTCACAAACGCATCGTTGCAGAAATGATGCACAATCATTTCCGCCAAACATTCATAAATGCATCAAAATCGCATCACTTTTTGCGTAACATGTTCATTATTGCAAACTTGCATAAAGTGATGCGCAAACTTCAAACAAATTAGAATCAAGAAAATTCTTGATGCGTTGTTGCTGATGCATTTGTATCAGCATCAGCTGCGTTGCGCATCAGCATCGCAAAAAAGCAGTGATGCGGAAACATTCGACGTTTATGAATTTACACAAAATATTTGAACCACGGATCAAAATTTTAACCACGTTTGTACAACGGGTCCTTAATGTATTTTCGCATTGCAGTGCATTTTATAGAAAATCGGAGAAAATTTTCATTCGCACGGTTTGCAATAAGCATAGAGTTGTATGTAGTTGGACATTTAAAATGTACGAAATAGACAAAAAAAATCGTAATTATCTTTAAGAAATAAGATTTTTTATTATAAAAAAAAACCTGACAACTGTGGACAATTAGTACAAAAAGATTTTTTTTTTTAATTTATTGACTCTTTTTGTCGTCTCCCTTGCTCTTAATTACTACAGCATCTTCCTTATAGTGCAGGAATACGAATGAGAAAATGAACACTCCCAACATCATGGAGAATGCTCCAGTGTAGTATGGGAACGCACTCGGAATGAATCGTTCATACTGAGTGTGTTCGAGTGGTCTCACAGATACCTGAAAGTATAGTTAAATGTTAGATTTCCATAGCCAAAGATAACTAATTCGTTCTTACTTGAGTTGTGCTGTACAAATGAGTGTAGCCAACCCGATCGTAGTCAACCTTAAACTGATATACACCATAGACATCGGGAATTTTGAATTTAGCCTCATAGACTCCACTCTTCTTTACCTTGAGTGTGGTGCGTACGAATGGGTCGATACGTACAAATTCTAATTGAACGTCGTTGGCTGGGAATGGCTTCCAGGAACCCTCGTCCAAATGTTCAATGGCGATTGTGTAGACAACAGGATCGGTGATAGTGTATGCTGATGGTGGTTTTGTTTCGCCTTCTTTATGGTGCGAGACGGAGGCAACACGTAGACGACCAGTTTCCCCGAAAGCCCACTTGCTTATAGCTGTTGCTACTTGTTGGTTTCCGGAGTTCTTGAAAATTTGAGTGGATTGAGCATTCTGCACGCCAGAAGTGAATGCCTCGTCGGAGAAGAAGAACAAAGACCCAGAGAAGACAACACGTGCGTTGTTGCGAGCCTGAAGAGCGGCGATCAGGAGAGTTCCCTTGCCAACGGCATGAGGATACTCCTTGATGGGGTGTTCCGGAACATAGCTGTAGGCTGTGCTTTCGGCAGTCAGAAGCTGGAGGACCAGAGGATTCTCTTTGTCGGCCAAAAGACCAGTGCCCTTGTAGAGCAGAGGGTTAACATCCTTGCTTCCAACAATTACTGGCGAGTTGATCAAGTTCTTGCTGTCGGCCAAGATTGTGGTGTGATCCCCAGAGTCTGAGATATCGTAATTCAGATGATCTATAACCGAAGCACCTTCTTCATCCACTTCGAATCCACACTCAGAGGCGAATTCTCTCAAAGCATCTCCAGAGCTATCGCTGCCGGCGACCAAGACGTTGCCCCCATCGTCGACAAACTGAGTGAGTTTTTCCACGCTGAGATCACCTCCGAATTCTTCCACAGATGGCGCGAAGATTATCAAGTTCTTGTAGAGATATTCACCATATTTGGCAATAACTAAGCCTGCATCATCAGCTAACTTGAAAGTCAGCTTAAATCCACGCTCTGTAAATGAGAAAATAAATAAAATAAATCAATACAATTCGCCGACACGGTTATAGCTATGAGTGACGTGTCTCTTTAGCCGGTTTGATGGGCGAACACAGCGAAACTTACCTTGCAAAGTTTTAAAGAAAATCGAGTGTGTTTCTCGAATTGCGAGGTTATCCAGGAGTACTAGAGTTTCAGATTCATTTTCAAGCACAGCAAATGCTCCAGTTGCTAGGAGGAATAGGAATATCGTGAGCTTTTTCAACATTTTTCCAGTGGATTTTCTTCGGGTGGAGCAAACGAGAAAAAATGCGATAAACGAATAGCGGGTGGTTGACAGACAGCATAGACAACTGTGAAAATAAAAAAAATTGGTGACAGTCCTACACCACGATTATATTCTTTTCCAATAAAAATTAAATTGTTGCTATAATTTAATCCATAAAGTTAATGGTGGGCTTACATGTAGTAACGTCATAAGGGCCCTACACACGATCAATGTTTATTGTCAATATTCAGTGAAAAAATAATTTTTCGCTGAGTATCGATCGTTCGTATGCTCTTCAATGTCATTGTCAATGAACATGATGAACAATGATGAGAAACAAAATCGATTTGGTTTTCTTCAATGTAAATGTCATTTTTGGCCACGTTGTGTTGTGTAGTCGGTGGCAAAAATAAAAATAAATAAAAAGAAAGTTGGATTTTCGGTTTAATTCTCGCGCATTTCAAAAGAACAACACTTTTTTACTACCCAATTTTGTTATTTCTTCATTTTTATTTGCAGATACACCCAATGCAGCACAGTTTATATAATTTTAAGTAAAATTATTGTTAATTTTCATTGATACGTGTGGTGGCAATATTGCATCAATGTTTTTTTGACAGATAGTGTCTTCAATAATTATTGTCAATGAATATTGATCGTATGTAGGGCCCTATAGGCCTTTTCAAGAATAAAATATAAACAGGATCTCTCACATGGCTTTCACTTTTTTATTTATTCAATGCGGCAAGAAAAACTGAGCAAGTGAATCCAAAAAATTGCAGTCTCAAGCTGGCTATATAGGACCAAGCCAGTCGAAACATTTGGATCAATTGGAATTCAGATTGGCTGAAACTCCAAATAGATCCTCAGCCGATCCACACACACCATGTATTTAGGATCTGCGTAATACCATTCTGCTGACAGCTGAGAAATTGTGAGTTCAGTGTCATTTCTCTGTAAATTACACGCATCGCTCGTAGCAGGGCCAATAAACCACAAGCACAGTAATATACCAATTCTATGTGAACTGGGCCTTGGCCTGCTACGGGCGTGGAGTGGATGCGATGCGTGCAATTCACATAAAAGTGAAACTGAACACACAATTTCCGGATAATGTTGGATCCTCGGATCCTTTCACGTGTATATAGTTATAGTAAGGTAATAACAGAGGATATACAAAAATAAAAATAAACCTTACTTTCATGAAACTTAGCAAAAAAAGTTTCAAAGAGAGCCCTTCAAATATCTAGGGAATTATTTTGTGGGGGTGGTATGTGGGGAATTGAAGGATTATAAAACTGAAAATTAATTTTGGTACAATCTAAGCATATGAAACATGATTTTAAGGTAATTTTTAATGCTGAATCCCATAAAATCAAAATTAATACTATGTTCCCACCAAAACGAAATCTGAGATTTCAGCTGAAAAATTTGGAGTCGTCGACTTGGTGGAGCGGGATTTCATTAAGATTTCGTTGAAATTTAGAGTTTTCATTGAGATTTCGTTGAAATTTCCATGAAATCTTGTTCCATCAACTTGAAATATGAAAAGTTTTGAACCGAAATCTCGGATTTCATTTTGGTGGGAACATAGCATAAGACGGAACAATCATTCTAGAAAAAGTTATACTGCATTTTTAATAGGAATATCTCTATGTTTTCCATGGAACAGGTAAAATAAATAACCGTTTCCAACCCTAAATTTCTTATCACATACAAATAATTAAAATAATTTTTTGAACTACTAAATATTATTATTATAGTTCAAGCTTAAGATTGGAGACAGCGCTGCAGAAACAGGCACTTAAGTGCCAAACATGGCACTTTCAAATTAGTTTGGTACTGTGGGCACCCATTGGCACTGAAACATTTCAAATTTGGAAATCTTTTTTACTTGCGGTATAAGTAGGTACCTACTATGGCAAGTTTTGGATTCGTGCAAACAAAAATTTGAGATAGCAATCAAACATGCCATTACGAAGATAGACCACACGAGAAAAGTGGGTGGCACAATTCTGTGAATGGTGGAAACATCGAGCAAGAAGATATCCATTTATTGCTGATCTAGCGAAAAAAACCTTTACTATTCCCAGTATGTCAGCAGCTGCAGAGCGCGTATTTTCGACGGCTGGAAATATTATCACAGCTAAAAGAAATGCACTACTTCCACAAAATGTAGAAAGTTTAGTTTTCGTAAACCAAAATAATTAATTGTTAGAACATAACAAAACATAATTAAAGTTTATATATAAATTGACCCGTGTTTTGTATGATGTAAACTGCAATTGTTGTTTAAATTAAAAACATGGGAATTTCTGTATACTGGCTTACTTATTTTAGTTAATGTTGATCAGGAACATACCCTAAACGAATAAGTATACAAATGTACTATTATGAATGTGTTACAAAAATTAAGGTTGGACAAGTTTTTATTTTACCTGTTCTACATTTTTATATAATATTTATATTAAAAGGCATTATAACTTTTTTTATGATGATTGTATCGGCTTGATTTTGATTTTATTGAATTCGGCATTCAAAATTACCTTTTAATCATATGCCATAAGTTATTATTGTACTAAAATCATTTTTCAGTTCTCTAATCTTACAACTCCTCCTATTAAACTCCCCTACCCCACCAACACCCCCCCCCCCCCCACACACACAAAAAGTACCATTCCCAGGTATTTTGAAGGGTATTTTGGAAATGTTTTTTACTAAGTTTCATGACGGTATTTTTGTTAATATTCCCTGTTTTACTTGTACTATAAGTACATAGAAAGTTCATCAAACTGGATCCGGATCTAATTACGGATCCGAGGATCCGACACTATCCAGATAGTTCGGATATCCGATCCTGGATCCGGATCTGTGTCGGATATCCAGATATCCGAAATATTCGGATACTTTGAAGCACTAGTCAAAAGCCATTCTCACCGAACATTACACGTTTTCATTTGACATTCCAGTTTTTGTTGCTCAATTTTCTTTCTTTTTCTTATTTTCTTCCATTTTCTGAAAAAAAAACGGTGATTAGGATCCATATGAACAATTTGACTTACAGCAAACAAACATTTATCAATTTTAAATAAATTTAATAATTTTGAGATTTAAATTTTATATTTGATATGACAGTAGGCGTGCTCAGGAAAATGAGATCTCCGACGGCTCAGTGTCAAAAACTGAGCAAGCGAATCCAATATTTTCTTTCCTCAGTTATTTGACAGCGAAAATTCTGAGGAATCCTGTTCACGAGACTGAGATTGCTGAGGGCTCTTAGATCTCATTTTCCTGAACTCACCTAGTATTTCGTCAGCTGTTTTCAATAGGCTAGTTCAGGAAAATGAGATCTCAGAGGGCTCAGTGTCAAAAACTGAGCAAGCGAATCCAATATTTTCTTTCCTCACTGATTTGATAGCAAAATTTCTGAGGAATCCTGTTCAAGAGACTGAGATTGCTGAGGGCTCTGAGATCTCATTTTCAAGAACACGCCTAATTTCTCAGTTACTTTTTTGACACTTCAAAAGGTGCTGAATTTATTAAAAGGTGTGTTTGTTTTGTTCATCTCTGATTTCCAAAAAGTTTTCGACTGGTATATAAAACTTGTGTTTTACGAAAAAATGAAGTTGCAAAAAATGTATGAGAAAAATTAGGGGTATTCACGATCCGATGTAACTGGTCTCGTATCATTGCAAAAGTTTAACACTTTCTTGCACTACAACAACAAAGTATACTGAATGTCAAATTCTTACACTTTTACACTTTTGCTATACTCCAACCCTATTGTAAAAGAAAAATACACCATCGTAAAGTTTGCGCTTTTGTATTTGATAACTCGCCAAATGTCATTCTTTTTGTCAGCTGATATTTTTTTGTGAATTTTGTGAGTTTGCTACGGTGTAACTATAGATAAAGGAAGTGCGTTCACGATCGATTGTAAAAAAATAAAATTTTACAATTTTACTAGGCTTGTTGCACCAGATCGTGAATACCCCTATTATTGTGTTTTCGATTAGGTTTTTCTCCAAAACCAATGTTTTCACGAAAACCACGTTATGGGTTCGGTGTGAAAAGGCCATTATGCTATGTTCCCACCAAAATGAAATCCGAGATTTCGGTTGAAAACTTTTGATATTTCAAGTTGATAGAACAAGATTTCATGGAAATTTCAACGAAATCTCAATGAAAACTCTAAATTTCATCGAAATCTTAATGAAATCCCGCTCCACCAAGTTTAGAACTCCAATTTTTTCAGCTGAAATCTCAGATTTCGTTTTGGTGGGAACATAGTATTAGCCTTGTTTATATTTCTTGAGCTCTTAGTAGCTTTGCTCCGTTTTTTGACAAAGCAAGAGGATAGAATATAAGCAGAATTCTTCACATAGAAGTCAAAACAATAACTCTTTTTTCTTTTCCCCTTATGCTACATTTCCACCTAATGCTAATCTGAGATTTAACTAGATTTACCCCAAAATCTCCTTCAAATCTCGGAGATTTACCATTCAAATTTATTTCGTAAATCTTGAAGATTAGAAATTAATCTTGTCAAATCTTCCTAGGACAAATAGTTTTACAAATCGAGCTAACCTATTCTTGCATGGTGCTGAACGATTCATTCGAGACTCGCATTCAATTCTTCATTGCTTGACACGAATCAAACATTCTGTCTCATTCGCACTTCATAAGAAAAATTGGAACGCCATTTGCATTTTTGAAAGTGCTGTCAAATTTAATCTTTTTTAAATCTTTTTTTGCGGTGGAAACACCAAAAAGATTTATTTAATCTAAACTGAGATAAACCTTTTGGTGGAAACGTAGCATTATGCAATTTACTGCGACAAAAAATAATTGAGCAAGCAAATCCAAAAAAATTTAGCATCAGTTTTTAAAGGGAAAAGTTAGTAATTTTTAGAGGAATCCGGTTTATATTTATTTCTGAGCCCTCTGAGTCCTCTGAGATCTCAAAAATATAAACTGGCTAAATGTCAAAGCTCAATGAAAATAGAAAGGAGAAAACAATAACAAAAAGCGATAACAGCCAGTTGAAATTCAAAAATGATATGACCTGTCAAACAAAATTATCAAATTACACATGATTTGCAACACTACCTCATTTCAGCTCTAATGAAAACGTAGTAATTGTTTCAACTTTATGCATTGTTGCAACCAAAATGAAATCTAAGATTTCCGTTGATAAATTTTGATATTTATTTATGATGGAGTTGATGCAACGGCGAAGAGCCGTCGAAAACGTTGTAAAGTTTTAAACTTCGTAAGTCTGTCACAATTTGTATGGCAAATTAGACAGATTTATGCAGTTTACAACTTTAGTACGTTCACGACGACTTAACGTCGTTGCATGAGTACCCTTATTATTTTTGTACTGTGGTTGTAGTTCATCTGGATAAATCTATCTTTTACCGCCATATTATTCACTCTGGATTTAAATTGGATTTAAGGAAGTTTTAAATCCAACAACTAAATCCGGATTTATTAAATCCAAAAAACTAAATCCATATCCATATTATTCACTCTGAAAATGCCTTAAATCCAATGGATTTAAAATGCCCTTAATCCAGATGTAAAATGTATTTTAATCCAGATTAAGATCGATTAATCCAAATATCAAATTTGCGAAATGTCGAATTTCTCCCGTGAAACTTTTTGTTTACTTTAATTAATTTATTTCACTATGTTGGTAAAATTCTGCGAGCGCACAAACAATCAGAAACTTGAAATGTCAAGAAAAAGTGAATAATATGAAATTGTGTTTTAATCTGGATTTAAGTACTTAAACTGACCTCCGGAGGGCAGTTTTAATCCAATTGGATTAATCGATATTGGATTTAAAAAATTGGATTTAAGTTTGGATTAAACGAGTGAATAATATGGGATTGGATTTAATGTTTGGATTTAAAATACTTTTAATCTGGATTTAAGTTTTAATCTGGATTAAACGAGTGAATAATATGGGCGTTAGTATTCACAAAAAAAAGTTTCAATACAAACCCTTTTGTGTCAGCCCATTAAATTAGATTTTAATATCCTTGGGTTGGTACTACCTTAAGACTTCGCAGAATTTCATGATGGCGACTGTTTTCTGCCATAAAAATATTCGTGACAGTTTTAAAAACCGCAGAAAAACATAAAATTCTTTCATATTAATAAATGTGAAAATCTCCAATTAACTTCGAAATGAAAACTCAAGATTCTAAGCTTTCAATTTAAACAAGTTAAATCTCTTAAAGTGGTTATTGAAATTTGTGAATTCATAAAATCTGTGGTTCGGTTAAACATCTTCCTCCGCACAGGCTGGGGTGTCAAAAAAAATTTCATTTTCCGTCTCATTGGATTTTTCTTTTTGATTTTTTGTTCATAAAAGGATTCATTTTTTTTCTCTGATGAATCAACCCCCGATAGAAATCAATTATTGATGGAGATATACTTGTCGGGGCTTATTGCAAGTGCAGGTCAACAAATGTGGACATTACGGGGTGATTGACTGGCTTCCAGGATAAATGATTTTCATCTAAGCTGTCGGGAGTTATATAAAAAAAAGAAAAGTGAATTTGTACCTTTTATTTGGGGAACAGAAAGAAAAAGGTGCCGCCTTCGCAGTTTTTTTCTTTTCGCTTCTTTCTGACGTGCCGTGCATTTGTCGGGCTCTGGATCTGGTCACACCTCTGCGCTTTGGTTTCGGTTTCTTTAGTTGATTTGTCGGTTTTCTTCGTTCGCGTGTCACTTCACTATAAAAAAACCCCTGCTGTCTCCAATTCCAACCATCTAGGCCAATAATCCAACAGCTGTAGATCTGGGATTTCCTTTTTTGAGCAGGGAACACTATTATCAAAGTCATCATCGTTTGTAGTCAACGACGTCGTCGTCGTACGTCGTTGTCGTTGTCATTGTCGCGTTCCTCATAAGGGCATCCAGTTGCTTGTTTCCACATTTTGCAAAATCGGTAAGTTATTCTAGAAATCTACCTTGGCGAACCTATGTATTTTCTTGTATTTTATGTTTAATGATGCATCTCTTCTATGAGATTCCAATCCACCACCTTTTCTTCCTTCCGCCTACAACTTTCTATTAAAAACTCGGAGAATACCTGTTTTTTTTTTGTTTCTTCTCTTTGCATTGAATAACATATTCAATTCATTCCATCCACCTCATTGTTTTCTTTCTCTGGAAATTCAGTGCCGTCGAAAAGTGGATATTTTTAATCTTTTGAATAGCAATGGTCAATTAGTATAGAAAAAATATTCTAATTGGAAGGCAAATAAGTCAGAAAAAACAGCTGTGCGTTTGTTTATCAATGAAGATATTAAAAAAAATGAAATATTTACATATGGACTTACAAACATATGTAGTTGTTTATTTGCCAAGTTTTAGTAAGTACAGCTTTGTAATTCAAAGCAAATCGTTTTCAATTCAAAAGCATGTTAAGAAAAATTAAATCTCAGAGATCAAGCAATCTGAGAATGACCCAGTGGTTCTTACTAAATCCAAGAAGTTAGAAAATAAATTATTTAATTTTCTCAGCTAAGCTAAGATTGCTGATCGAATTAAATATCGCACCTGCAACAAAACACACCCTTATTAGGATATTTTGTTTGTTTTGTATTTGGGAAAGTTACTTTACTTTAAGGTCAATGAATCTATATTATTAATATCAGTGTTTTACTATCACACAATATAGTGACAAAATACTGGATTTGCCATTTTCAGTCTGCTTGAGTGTTGAATATACCTTATTTGTTAACAAATATTAAAAATAACAATAATAAAAAAAATGTTTTCCTTAAACCAAATAAACCAAATTCTGATTCCATCTTTAGATAGATTCAGAATTTGACCTTGTCATCTCGTCAAAAATCCTTTATTTCTTTAGTACCCACTATTTTTTTGTCACCAACTTTTCATCGATTTCAAGGCCGCGTATCACAGCAATTATAGAGACGAGCATTATAGAGCAATGTCTAGTTTTGGCATACCTGCCAAACTCGTCCGTTTGTGCAGGATAACGATGGAGAATGCACGCTGCTCCATCAAGGTCGGCAAAGACCTCACCGATACCTTTGATGTCAAAAAAGGTTTTAGGCAAGGCGACGCGCTGTCATGCGACTTCTTCAACATCGTTCTTGAAAGAATAGTGCAAAACTCTCACGTCAACACTAGAGGCACAATCTTTCAAAAGTCCGTCCAATTACTCGCTTACGCTGACGACATTGACATAATCGGACGAACAAAGCGTGATGTCAGTGGTGCTTTTGTGAGTATTGAGAAGGAAGCCAAGAAGATGGGTTTAACGGTGAATGAAAACAAAACGAAATATATGCTGTCAACAAGAAAGGACACCGACGTCTAGGACAGAACGTCACTATAGACAGCTATAATTTTTAGCTGGTCAGAGACTTTGTCTACCTAGGATCTGCTATAAACTCAGCAAACGATACCAGTGCTGAAATCAAACGAAGAATTACTCTTGCAAATCGCTGTTTGTTCGGGCTAAGGAGGCAATTGAGAAGCAAAGCCCTCTCTCGAGCAACTAAACTGTACCTGTATAAGACGTTTACCATCCCGGTCCTGATGTATGGTGCAGAGACATGGACACTGCTAACGGTGGATGAGAAAGCGTTAGGCTGTTTTGAGAGGAAAATTCTTCGGGTGATTTTTGGTCCCGTCTGCATAGATGGAGAATGGAGGAGAAGATACACAAAAGCCACAAAAGTGAAAAGCCAACGACTAAGATGCCTGGGTCACCTAGAGTGAATGGACACCAATGCGCCGCCGGCCCGGAAAGTCTTTGAATCCAACCCCGTGGGACAACGCAGTAGAGGTGGACAGCGTAAAAGGTGGCGCACGCAAGTGGAAGAGGACCTCAACCAACTTGGCGTGCGAAACTGGAGACAGCTAGCTAGAAACCAAGCCGGCTGGAAGAAGCTTGTTGGTTGAGGCCCTGGTCCACCCCGGAATGTAGCGCCACCTTCAGTAAGTAAGTACCTAAGTATTTTTTTTGTCATCTGAAAATGCCAATTTATTAAAAGACAGAGAAACTATATTTTGGCAAAGTAAAATAGGTAACATTTAAATCTTTTTTCAAAGAGCTATCGACCATTTAAGTAAGTCCAAAACTTTAAACGGCCGTATTCGAAAACTAGGTTTTTTGTTTAGTGCCACTTTTGTTTTCAATGTGCGACATGTCAAATTTGAATTGGAAAATAAGCTTTTTATGTTTTTTAGACTTCAAAGGTACATACATATGATTTGATAAAATCAACGTCTAAGCATCAAATATAGAACTAAGCCAAAAAATTAGTGGTGATTGAGTGTCTTACTTTTATAAAAAACTTACTTCAGCTTTAAATGGCTTTAGATAAAAAAAAATTGTATTAGTTAAAGTTTATTTAGCAAATTTAAAGTTTATTAAATATACCTCGTGGCATAATGGTTAGTTGTTGGACTGTCATGCTGAAGGTCTGGGATCGGTTCCCAACCGCTGACACCGCGAGGAACTGACAAATTCACCAAGATTATACTTGTCATGATTAAGTGCTTCTCATTTAGCCGTTCGGACTCAGCAACAAATTGTAGGTCCCCTCCATTCCTGCCAAACAACACACACATAGGAATGGTTGAGAGTTGTAAGTCACTAGGCCCTGGTTCTCGACGAGTTGTTGCGCAACTAAATTTAATATAACTAAGCATATAAGCTATTTTTACAGTTTTATTACATATATTCATCTTATATATAAAGTATGTAAGTTGAGTGAAAGATTTGTCTGCCCTCGAATGGTAGAACAGCAACTTGTATCCAAAAACCAAAATATCATAGTTGTGGCCCAATAGACTATGTTGACTTACTTGAGCTAAAGACCAAAGCCCTTTTTAGTGTGAAAATATTTTTTACTTAACCTGAGAGAGATATCCTAGGCTGAATCATTGCCCGCGTTGGAGCACCTGTCGGCTATGCTATGTACCTGTCCAAAATATTTAGAATACCTTGAGTATCTAGTCTATCCAAATAGCTTTGTATAAATACCTAACCCCCTGAACGAACTAATTGTCAGAAAGGGTTGTCAGACTGTTCATTGAATCTCATACTAAAATTACTGGTTAACATTTCAATTTCTGTAACCATCTTGGTATTGGGCGTGTTTTGTTGAGCTCCTTAATGAGAACATTAAGATGCGTTGCACATTCAGCCATAGATTATGTTTCTTAAGTTCAAATGTGAAATTAAATTTTTGTTGTTGGAACTTGCATTTGGAAATCTGAATTTCCTAATGGTCAGTTATAAGGAAGCCAACAATACACGCATATTATTAAGACGGTTAAAATGAAGTGCTGGTCTAATTAATTGCTTTGCTGGCTATTTTGATTCATGGCAATATCTTTTGGAAAAGTTTGGCTCATTAGTTAGATGCTGTTGTAGGTACCCTTTTAAGACTCATAATTTTTAGTCGATGGATACCGACTCAAGTTTAATTAACCACACTAATGCACTGTATATTATATTTTCTATGAGAATTTGGCTAAATTCTGAAGCCTGTAAAAAGATGATGCTGAAAACCTGTGGTCTGGCTGGTATAAAAATAAGAAAAAATAATTGAAAATGAATTGTTGTTTTTCCGGACTACCGAATGGAATTACAATTTAGTGACTTTTGTTCAAATGCGTTTCGCCTTGGTATAACAGTTGGGATCATCAGTTTGGCAATATTTCTTTTTTTTAATCGTTTCCTAAATGAAAAATGAGAAAAAAAATACCAAGAATATAATGTGTATGAAATACCTTTTTTAAAAATTAGGCAATACGAAATTTTGTACCACGCCCACTTTTAAGAGGTGTATTGGAGAAGAGTATAACCCAGTGTCTACACGCTCTAGCTTTTTGTCACACCTCATGAGAATCATGCTGTATATTAGACTGGGCCAAAAAATCGAAATGTTAATTTTTCATGACTAGTCTCGGTAGAGACTCCTCAAATATTAATTTGTGTTTTATTGATTCTTAGAGGTCGCTTATCTCAATTTTCTGTTTTTCATAAAAAATGTATCGACAAAAACATGGTGTTGCGTTCTCATGCTTACATAATGTAAATCTCAAAAACTAAAAAAAGCACTTTATACAATTTACGTATATGGCACTGTGTTGATGATATTCCGCACCATGTCTCTAAGGCCATACTTTTCCCATGCAATTTTTTTCTAACGAAAACAACCATCAAAACTTTTTCGACCAATGGTATTTTACGTGTTTCATTTTTCATATCTCGATTTAATTAATTCATAAAATACAAAGCAGCTGTTGTTGTACAATTTAAAAAAATCTTCAATTCAAAAGTTTCAATTTTTTGAGATAAGGCCTTTTTGGTAAGGAGAGCAACATAGGTCGGTTGCGGCTAACCACTGGCGACGGTGTGGTGTTTATGTGATGTATAATAGGGTTGGGTTTCTGTTCACCCACGGTAGTGGCTATTATCCTCGTCTAGAATTTTTCTCAGGTAACTTCCGTCGGAATTTCGTGTCTGGGTTTTAATAGTTTTTAGTAAGCTGACTTGGGTAATTGACTACATTTCCTACGTCGGAAAAATAAGTTATTTGAGTTATTTGCCCAGCTGAACGCTTTAAGATCTAATTTCTGCTATTTTTCGCTGTGTTACTTGCAACCTACTGCGAGGATATCATTATACAAAAACCTCTTTCTTACTTTTTTAAGAGATAACTTTTACAATCATGACAGGTAAGTGAATTAAAGTTTACTTACTGGTTTAAACGAAGAAAAAATCGATGGAAACTGTTTATTCCCCAGGTTTTTATCGCCACGCATTTCTCGCATGATAAAAGATTAGAGCACTGGACTTAATTCCTTCAAATTTATATTATATTATTTTCCGTTCATTGTGGTCTGTTTATGATTTTTTTTTATTTTATTAATTTTGTGTTGATATTTAATTATATATTTTAAAATTGCGCAAGGCGCACATTCGTTGGCCTTATTTCTTATACCCCGGAGAAATCGTTGTCTTGTTCTTCTATTAAATCACCATCAGGGCATGATGGAATAATGTCTTCATTCGCAAGGCGAACGCATCATTATCATCAGTATTTCTTTTTTTATATTTAACCGAGAAACACGAGTGTATTATTCTGAGAATCTATAAATACTTTATTGCAAAATAATCTTTGCTCGTAAAGAGAAAAAGACTCTACGGTTGATAGAATCTTCTTTGCGCTGTTCCCTGACTATCAAATGACATTGGAAAGGCACCACGATAATGGGAAGGAAATAAAAAAATACACTACATTCAATGCAATTTGAAGAATCTTCTAAACGTTGTGAGTTGCAATTCGCAATGTCAATGATGCACTACTTCTCATCATTGACGGAAAATTTGTTTTCTTTTATTGAGCGAGCATAGATTTGATAAATGACAGGCAATTCGTCTTGGCAACGCACGAGTGCATTTATTTATTTATTTATTTTTTGTTAGTCGGTACAAAAATATTGATTGATGTTTATATCTATGCATGTTTGAAAACTCAAGCGACATGATGACGGCAAAAGAAACCGAAACAAGGTGACTGACGACAAACTGAAGTTATTTAATTTATAAGAATGAACAATTTAATTTGGGACTCGGTCGCACGTGCTTGTTCTTGTTCATCAAACATTTGGGTTTGGAATTGGATTTTTTTTGTGGCTTAATAAACTTATATTTAGAAATAATAAAAAATATTATAAAATTATGCTGCAGGGCCCCGGAAAGTCATAGTAAAGGCTCAAACTCCTCCTGGCTTTCTTAAAAGACCAGATAAAACTTGAGTAACTCCTGCTCTGAGACCTAAGATTCACTTATGATCATGGTACCATTTGTAACCAGTTTTTGAAAAATGGTTTCCCACTCAAATGCGATTATAAATATGAAAATGATAAAAAAAATTGTATGGTAGGTACCGTTATTTTTGGTAAAAAAAGGAAAAAAATTGTGGGTGGAATGACCAAAGAACGGTATGTACCAAGTTTAAAGAAAATCGATCATGCTTGTAGCTTAACGGACAGACAGACAGACAAACAGTTTTGGCGCAAGTAAAAACTTATACTTTATATCTTGCATGCCTAGTCACGTTATGGTATTGAACCAGGAGAGAAATTTCATGCGATTCAGTCTTGCATACTTATTTTTTATTGTAGTACCTCGTGGCATAATGGTTAGCGTGTTGGACTGTCTTGCCGAAGGGTTGGGTTCGATTCCCAGCCGCTGCCACTTAAAAACAAATGTTTTTTCCGAGGTACTGCCCCTTGCGAGGAACTGACAAATCCTTCAAGAGTATAGTTTTCATAAAAATGTTCTTCTAGAAGTTCGGACTATGCAAAAATATGTAGGTCCCCTCTATCCTTGCCAACGACACAGGAATGGTTGAGAGTTGTAAGTCACTAGGCCCTGGTTCTCTACGAGCTGTTGCGCCAGCAAATTTATTCTACTTATTTTTTTCTTATATAGGAACAGCACCGGGGTCCAAGTTGATGCAAGAAACTTGATGGCATGCCACAGTATGACCCCTTGATTTGTTTTCGAAACCTTAGGTCAATTTTTTTTAAATCGAAACATACTAACGAAGTATTTTTCCACAAGTAGGTACATTTTCTATATTATTTATATTACCTCAAATGTTACGCATTTATATCATTATAATTTGTTTGCTTTAATATTTCTCATCATAAAAAAGAAAAAAAAAACATCAATTTGATCGTCCTTTATACGCTACATCATCTATTCTCTTCTCTTTTTCATTTAGTGTATCGCAAAGCAGTGTATAAAAAAAAGTGTGTCCAAAATCTCATCACTTCTGTGTGTGTCTAGTCCAAAATTCTTAAACGTCTTCCAAAATGGATAGCCCCGGCGCTGTTGGAAGGCGTCGAGGCAATTCTCGAGTTAATGCAGAAGATCAAGCTCTCGATCAGATTGCAAAAGAGGTAAGTGTGTGTTGTTTTCTTCTATATTATATACCTACATACATTCATTATAAAATATCTGTTTTCTAACCATTAAAATCATATAAAAATAAGAGTGCCACTTAAATTAATCCACAGTAAAGAAAACCAATTCTCAAGTTTATGTGCCCATAAAATGTGTAGTATAACTTTTTTGATGGCGCATTGATCTTTTATGATCTTCATAACATAGAGTAGCGTAAAGCTGTTGTCTTACACTTTTCTAATAGTTTTATTTAAATTCCATCGATTTTAAGTGTCTAAAATCAATTAGCTTTTGTACACGAAAAAACAAAAGAAATTAAATTGCCAGCTTGTTAGGAGGGTATAAAATAATCATTTCGATTGGATGAAGGGTATACGGAAGTGGTTCTACAGAACAGGGGTGGACTTATATACGGCATATTTATAATCAATTTAATCGAAAAACTACTTTTTATAATTTTTCTTAAGTCGATAACTGAAACAAATTTAGGAACTATCGATTGCGGTCATACATAAGTATAGAGAAGAGTACCTACCTACACTGTGGCATCTTCGTCTTAAACGAAGTTTGTAGACGACAGAATTAAGGCTGAATGAAAAGGCAAAATGTTCCTTACTGCTTAGAGTGGAATTACAAAGTTGAAAAATAATAAAGCATGTAAATTGTAAATGGTTGCCAGGAGCAACCTAGCTCGGTGAGGCAATAAGCGCTGGATTACGACGCACAGTCGTCCGTTTGTTAAATTTTGGTGCCAAAATAATTTCCCACGCCAATTCTTAATACAAATTAGTGAAATTTGGTAGGTACACTTAACAATATGGGAATGCTGAGTACAGTATAACTGCCTATTTTTGTCTACTTCAAACAGGGGCTTCACAATTAAGGTCAGAATATGGTCCCGAATTTCAAAATTTTAAATAAAGTAGGTACCGTCGCACAGTGGGGCAAAATGGTAATTTTATTATATTAATTATTTTGTAAGGTGGGAATGTTGTTTTAATGGCTTCTTGTGATTTCATGACGAAAGTAATATATATTCGAAGCTTGTCATACAGTTTTATGTTACGGGGATATGTTTTGAATACCCCTGGGATCACTTATTCAAAGAGTTTTAATGTACATTTTACACTAGCTTACCACATTTAACTTTTTCCTTATCTGGAATCCAATTTTCAATTTTCCGAGGAACTTGAGTGTGCTGAATTCGAATCTAATGTTGAAAAAAATTCCACATATTACGTTTTCAAGATATTCTAATAAGTGCCATAAAAAGCTTGTTGGGTATTTTTACGATATACTTACTACATAACAAGATATATTTTTTTTTTTCGTTAAACTTGAATTTCGGTTTATGTTACCCTTAAATTGAAACCAAGCTGTAATCTTTTTTTAAGTTACCTTTTTGAGATATTTCAATCAAAATCAAAAAAACAAAACATTTTTGGGTACTTTAAAGGTTATGTTATATTGCGAGATATTTTTGTCCCAAAAACTTGTAATGAAATCTAAAAGTACATAAGATACCCTTCAAAATTCAATTCCCTTAATTCTCTTAATAGATAAATAAATAAACTGTTGCAAATAATAAAATAATACTAAATATTTCGCTTTCGCTTTGCCTGCTCACTACTACTGGTAAAATCATTTGCAGGGCGTCCAACGGACAATGGATATTTTTTAAATGAAACAATTTCATTGAGACAATTTTTTACAGAAGAAAAGAACCGTTTTTTCATTCGGTGTGAACGATCCCACTTTATTTAAAAATGGTGTTTGAAGCTTTTCAAAGCTAATTTTAAATTAGCGACGTGACTTTTGCCGCAAAAAGTTTTATTTTTTAAATAAGATTCTACCTCTAAGAATTTTTGGTCAGGATTTTTCTGTTTGCTGGAGAAAAAAATTTCGACTAACTTTTTTCTTGAGCACCGGTAATTTTGGTCATCAGAATCTAAATACAAGTTACAAAATGCAAAATGAAAAATAGTTTTTTTTTGTCAATTAAGGGGTAAGATATATGATGGTTTCATTCTTAAATAGGTGTTAGTTTGCCTCCGACGTGAATTTTTTCTTATTAATACGAAAAAATTGTTTATTGACAATTTAAGTAGGCCAATTATAAAGTGAATATAACTAATAATTAAAACAAGAGAGCCACATACAGTCAAAAATGAGCTGTTAAAGTGTGTCGTAAAGACGTCCCGATACCAATTAATTTGGACTAGTATACAAAAAAAAAAAAATATGGGAAAAATGTAGAAATAATTTAACTGTGTAAATATGCTTTAAAAATTGTAAAATATTCACCAAAAAAAATTTTAAATTAAAATATGAACAAAAGTCAGTCAATTTTTCACCCATTAAATCTCTTAATACTCATTTCAAAAATTGAAAAAAAGGATTTGGGGCAAAAGTTAAGCACATATTTTTTTATAATTTTATTAATCAAGTATTCTTTTAACTTTCCCTATTTTCAGACCTGCTTAACTTTTGCCCCAACAGGAGATATTGAGTAAAACGTACCGCGAAGTCTAAACAAAAATGTCTTTTTTTCTTGCCGATTTTTTTATAACAAAGAAATGTTTTTTTTTTTATTTTTAAAGTTTAAATATAATCTACATGCCATCAGCTAGGTTTGACATTTTAGATATATTTGATATCACTCTTAATTTCAATAATATGAACAAAAACAAAAGTAAACCTTTTTTAACACTTTTTAAATATTTGATTCGCGCACCTTTAAGTCCAACTTTGATTGTCCGACTAGCCTCCACTAAATGACTTAAACAACAAAAATCACCCTCATTATATCAAATTTACCGTATAGTTTGAGAAACCAAACTTTATTTTCCCGGTGCTTTAGTTTTGCAAGGTGACCTTTTTATCATCACGATGTATGGAGCTGCCCCACTGTTCGTCGAAGTCTGGAACATTTTATCACTTGACAAACACGGGCAATGCGATTCCCGAACTCGCTTTGAAATACAGCTATCAAAGCCAGTACCTACTAAAAAGTACTAAAATTAAAAATGCCCTCACTCGCTTATAGCCCAGGAAAATTAGACTTTCAATTCGAAAAAATTGCGACAAAGCTGATTTTTGGTGGAGTGGCTTATTATGACGTCTTAAGCATTTCCTGAAAAGTACCCTAAATTTGGCCCGGGGCTAAATTTTTTAGGGGGGGTGAAAGGGGTTGAAGTTCAGTTTTTTGAGATTTGCTCCTAAACTATCGGTTTTATTGAAAAAATGTGGGCAATGCGATTCCCGAACTCGCTTTGAAATACAGCTATCAAAGCCAGTACCTACTAAAAAGTACTAAAATTAAAAATGCCCTCACTCGCTTATAGCCCAGGAAAATTAGACTTTCACTTCGAAAAAATTGCGACAAAGCTGATTTTTGGTGGAGTGGCTTATTATGACGTCTTAAGCATTTCCTGAAAAGTACCCTAAATTTGGCCCGGGGCTAAATTTTTTAGGGGGGGTGAAAGGGGTTGAAGTTCAGTTTTTTGAGATTTGCTCCTAAACTGTCGGTTTTATTGAAAAAATGTGAAGGTAAAAATTAAAGCTGATGTTATTCTACGCAAAAAATGTTAACATACTTTTTTTCGTAGGACCAATAGTTTCAGAGAAAAACGTTCAAGAACTTCATGGTGCAGTGAGTTTAGTCCAAAAAATTTATAAAATTTTTGCTTATCGCTGGGCAAATTTTGTTTTGTGATTTATGTTTAAATACAACTCCTTATTGTAAAATCGAGTTTTTGGGGTGGTAGGGGAAAGGGAACGGCCGCCATCTTGAAAACAAGGTTGATTTTGTTTTTGTTTAATAACTCGTTGAAATTGCGTTTTTCAAAAAAATGATCAAAGGACAGATTTTAGACGATTAAATTATCTAAAAAATGAGCTATTAAACAGCTCTGTATGTTTATTAATCTCAAAGTTACAGTGGATCAAAAGTCACCTATGCCTCATATATGGTGGGGATGAAATGACGTTTTTTAAGGTTTTTCGCTTATTTGTGAATTTTTTTGATGATGTCTAGAATATATTTTGCACTGCTCTTGATTGTCTGTAAAATGAGTCTTCCATTCTGACCAAAAAAATTCACAAATAAGCGAAAAACCTAAAAAAACGTCATTTCATCCCCACCATATAAGATGCATAGGTGACTTTTGATCCGCTGTAACTTTGGGATTAATAAAAATACAGAGCTGTTTAATGGCTCATTTCTTAGATAATTTAATCGTCTAAAATCTGTCCTTTGGTAATTTTTTTGAAAAACGCAATATCAACGAGTTATTAAACAAAAACAAAATCAACCTTGTTTTCAAGATGGCGGCCGTTCCCTTTCCTCTACCACCCCAAAAACTCGATTTTACAATAAGGAGTTGTATTTAAACATAAATCACAAAACAAAATTTGCCCAGCGATAAGCAAAAATTTTATAAATTTTTTGGACTAAACTCACTGCACCATGAAGTTCTTGAACGTTTTTCTCTGAAACTATTGGTCCTACGAAAAAAAGTATGTTAACATTTTTTGCGTAGAATAACATCAGCTTTAATTTTTACCTTCACATTTTTTCAATAAAACCGATAGTTTAGGAGCAATTCCCAAAAAACTGAACTTCAACCCCTTTCACCCCCCCTAAAAAATTTAGCCCCGGGCCAAATTTAGGGTACTTTTCAGGAAATGCTTAAGACGTCATAATAAGCCAATCCACCAAAAATCAGCTTTGTCGCAATTTTTTCGAAGTTTGACCATTTTTTTGTCTAATTTTCCTGGGCTATTATAATAAAAGATGATTTTGACGTCACAGAAAGACCAAAATGGTTACTTGGGTGTATCTAATGAGCATTCCTTGTTTCTGTTTATCGTTTATCTTTTCACTGGTTTTAAATGAATGAATAATTGATTTTGATAAAGGAATCATCATATTAAAACATTTGTTTTCATTTGTTCACACTTCAAGAATCGCATTTGGCGTGAAGGTGTTATCATATATTAATTACTTCACAGTTTCACAGATCGAGAATTGATGCCCAGGTGGATCTTAATCAATTGGATCGCCATTCGCACTTGAAGCCATCTACATTATGCCAAGCTAAGGAGCCTTCAAAATGGCACTGAAACGAAACCAATCCAATTCGATCCCGGCCACGGTACAGAATATACCGAAGTTCGTCTTTATGACATTTCGTCTTTTTGACTTTTGACCTGTCAGATTCGCGATTTGTCCCACAGTGGACCGTTTTGTACTTCCCGCACTTTCAAAAAATCAAGTCTAGTTTATTTCTCAACGAAATCCAGAAGAGATACAAAGATCAAATATCTATTCAAAGTAACTATGTACAATGCTAAAGGAATACGCCTTTGATCTGTTTTATAATCATTTCGCTTCCCTGCAAATGTTCAGAACCAAAAGCCCGCATTTTATTTAAAAAAAGAACCTAAGGGGAAAATAGTACTTAATCGACAATAAAGTAAAAATCTCTAAAAAAAACAACAACAACAACGATGCTTTTCATTACCTTCTAAATCCAATAACGACAGCATAAATACTTAGCACATATCTTTCAACACAAATTAGAAAAAAAAGGAAAAAAAAACACTTCAGTTCGTCATCCTCAGAGTCGATTTGTTATCCCAAAAAAATGCTTTATTGGCGTCAACAATTTCATCATCATCATCACTCTTAAGTGCATTTATTCGAAAATGTCATTCATCAAGTAGCTAATCGAAACTTTCAGCATACTGCCACGCAGAATATGATCCAAAATAGTACGTAATGATCTTTAGAAACAATTTAGAAGAAATTCTATTTTTGTTTTATAGTTCCTGTCCAATAATCATAGATATACCCATTGAAACCCCAAATAAAATTGCTCCCCTATTTGTGTATATTATAATTGTATACGCACACACGCAACCTGTATGTCTTTTTGATTGATTGTCCTTCAGTTTTTCAAAGGCATTCAACTGCAATCAACTGGCACAAGGTGAAGTATTCTTAAAACTCCCCCAAATATGTATTAGAAAAAAAACCCAAGCATAATACTTCAATGTCTTTGGGAAGTTCTAAATTATTTAGAGGAAAAAATAAAAGATAATATATCCGTACACCACCGTCACTAAATTCAAGTAGATTGTTTGATATTTAATTACTTTTGTTGTGTTTGATGGGGATTTTACTCCCTCGATCGTTGAATGGACACACTTAACGAAAATAAAACAGTGTACCTATTTTTTTTGTATTGGTATCTGAAGTGTGGAGATGCATAGTGCATGGTGTGTTACAATCAGATGGTGTCATGATCTCTATCGAAATTTACTTCTCCTAATTGCGGCGGAATACAAGGTTTATGTTTACTTAATTTCCCATCCTGAGGGAATGTAATATCAAATCATTTAACATTATAATATCGTAGTTGATACTGCACTTACTCCTATGTCCTTTTTCTGAGAATTTTCAATAAATTTTGACGAACGACTTCCCTTTTTTTTTCAAAAATTATCTTTGGCGTTTGATATAAGAGGTTTATCAAACAGCTGATTTAGTAACACGGCATTTACCCAAATGATTAAAAAAACTTTTTTGTTGAAGAATTGATCGAGCTTATCTTTGATCCGAAAAAAAGTTATGCACAATTTAGAAAAATAAAAAATAATAATCTTTTATTTTCTTTATGTTGGTTTTAGTTTACTATTTCCGCTTAAATTTTTTTATAAAATTTTTAAAACCATCCATTTCGATGCAAATTTTAATTTTGAGAAAAAAGTTTTAAGTTTTGAAACTGTCAAATTCGGCTTAATTTCCGAATCATACCAAAGATATTGAAAAGTGGCCAGTGTAACCATTCTTTCATAGGTTTCGGGATCATTAATATTTAACTCCTCCCCCCTCTCTGCCCTCTAAACCCTATAATGGGGCTGGAACTGAAACCAACCTAAGTATCAACCTGACGGGTTGAGGTTTTGTGCAATGATAGTATGAACATAACTTTACAGAAGTGTTTCCACTATGGACACATTGTCAGATTTGGACAAGGGGGCATTTTCTGCTTCCTAGGGATAAGCTCATTAAAGAACAAATGAACATAGTATTGGTTTACCCGCACTCATGCTAGCTTGGGGGAGGGGGACTGAGTTGAACGTATATAACAATTTCTCATAAACGACGTAAAATATTAATGATTCCGAAACTGAGACCAATACATTGATGCTCATATCGATGATCAAATATATACCATATAATGAGAAATGACTATTACTAACACCTTTCCCCGCCCCCAACGCAATTGAGAGGGTGGAGCGGTTGAACGAAAAGCGGTTGAACGAAAAGCGGTTGAACGAAGAATGTGTTCCTGAGTTTTCAAGTATGTATGCTGAATCCAGGGAGACCCTTCACATCATCATCTGATGGATAGTTCTCAATCAACAGGCCAAATCAAATAGTTGACAATCCCCTCCCCAAAATCTGACAGTGTTGCCAGTGTTGCAACGATTTTTAAAAGTAAACTTAAAACATATATTATTAGTGTACAAAAACTCAAGTCGTCAGGCTGAAATAGAAGATTGGTTGCAGTCACCCCCTCCCACTGGTGGGGAGAGAGAGAAGAGGGGAGGGGATAACATAGTCCTGAAGCCGAGCTCAATTCATCGATACCCCTATCTATGGTCAAGTATACATATGTACATCATATATGAGAAAATCCCAGACGCATATTAACATACCTCCACGATCTCTCGCGGAATTGCCGAATTTGAATGGGGTATATAAGCAACCCCCCTCCTACAAATCTGACAGTCTTGTCACCGTAGCAATAATTCTTAAGTTACCTTAGGACATCGAATATTATAAAACAAAAACTCAATCCGTCAGGATGAAACGGAGGGTTAGTTTAACTTACAGACCCACTCTAGTAGAATGGTTACCCTTTTCTATTGCACTCTGACAGTGCTGCCATCGTGGCAACACTTCTTAAAATTTATCTTAGGACATGTTCTTTTAGTATACTGACGCTATACCCGTCAGGTCGAAATGGAAGATTGGTTACACTACAGCCCCACTATATTCAATAATAAAACTCCTTGCAGGCAATTATTCCTTTTTTAAAGGTACATTCAATAGCTTATATATGGGGTAAAATTTCAATGTTGCCACTTTTTGGGAACATATTTTTTATGTTAACGGGTGGAACCTCCACTTTTTTGGTAATTTTTAATGTTTTTAAGATGTTAAAAGTTGCAGTAGTGCGTCCAGATGCCAAACGTTTGTTGAGAAATAACAATTGATATATAATAAAAAAGTAGGTTTCCGATGTTACCTCTTTTCGGGAGCACTTTTTTCTATGTAACTTTTTAAATAAAAAAAGTGGGACTTTTCTTCTCTGGTAATTTTTAATATTTTAAAAATGAAAACAAGTCAAACGTGTGGTGGACAAAATAACGGTCTTAAAAGATAGGTGTTTAGTAGACGCACCTTCGGGTAAACTTTCAGTGTTGCTACTTTACGGAAACATACTTTTTTGTATGCCAAAGGGTGGGACCTCGACTTCTTTAATAATTTTACAATATTTAGCCAAAAATATGCCAAAAAAATGCCTGCAAAAAAATTACCAAAAAAGTGGAAATCCCAAACTTTGAAATGAAAAAGTATGTTCCCGAAAAGTGGCAACATGACATTTTATCCGAAGGTGTGTCTACTCAACACCTATTTTTTAAGATGTCAATTGTTATTTTCCATCATCTGGAGGCGTTTCCGAAACTTTTTTCATGTTCAAAATATTAGAAATTATAAAAAAAAAGTTCCATTAATATAAAAAGTATGTCCCCGAAATGTGGCAACATTGAAATTCTACCCGATGGTGCTTTTACTTAGCACCTATCTTTAAAGACATCAATTTTTATTTTGATCGTGGAAATTTTCAAAGTTATTTACGATTTTTTTTTGTATGTTACCATTTTCCACAGATTGGACGCAATTTTTCAAAATGGCGCCCAAGCGCCAGGATTACCAACATAAAAAAATTTCAAAATTTTGCGTAACTAAGCGTTATTTTTATGTTCGATATTCAATTCCCTTATTAATTTTGGGTCAACTACCAAAAAGCTTGTTTAAGATCAGCGATTGTCTAATTTTACTGCACTCTATTTTTTTATCAATGCCAAAAAATGTGTTACATCCATCCGGTATAAATTAGGGCCTGCTCGATCAACAATCAACCACAACAAACAAAATTCTGATCAACTAGGTTAGACCCCTTTTAAAATTAAAATCAAATAGATAGAAAAAATGTACATTTAAATTTTTTTTTAAACATCTATAAAAACCAAAGAATATACAGTACAATCCGCTTTATTGCACGACGGTGTTTATACCAGCTTCACGTGGGGTGACTCATTTTGACGTCTCTCTTTTTATTTTATTCCTATTCATTGGAAAAAAAGAGATGGCGAGGTGAGGCAGGAAACTTCAAAAAAATTAAAAACTCCTGCCTCACTTGGCCATCTCGTTCTTTCCAAGAGATGAGAGTGAGATAAAAATAAGAAACGTCAAAATGAGTCGCCTCACGTAAAGCTGGTATGAACATCTTTACAAAAACCTTAATGCGAATGTGGCTTTAAATTTTCTTACATAACAATCAATTTGACAGCTGTCAAATATTGACCGCAGTGAGTGAGTGAGAATTTAACTCCCCACATAGTGAAATGGTTTGGTGAATTTAACCGGGTATTACTGTAGCAGTTTTTTTCCATTCAACGGCATCGATTTCATTGATTGATTTATTTATTCCCATCCAACAAAGAATCTTTCTGATGTATTTTTGTGTACTTCAACTCAACTCACGCGGATAAGCTAGTGGGTCGGTCGGTTCGGTTTAGTTCGAATGAGTTGTTCTTTTTCTTAAGTCCAAAACGGCCGCAAATTCCGCACACATTATTTATACGTACGTGTGTTTGTCTCCATTTTTGGCCGATGTGTCATGTCATGTCTAGACGGAAGTTACAAAAATACAAGACATCTAGAGAGATAGTTTTCCCTGCCATCGTACTCACACTCGCAATCGTATATATGTCTCTCTATCAGGGGAGTATTTCCCGGTATAGCATTGCATTATACCCATACCCTACCCATGCTAAAGTAAAGAGAAATGTCTTCGACTATTCATATAACTTTGGAACTGTTTTTTTTTTCACAAAAAAAAGAAGAAATAGTAAGTACTGCTGGCAAATGGATAAATGCTAATTGCGTACAATTGAGTGTTGGCTGGTGTTGATGGTCTCCAAGAAATCAAATAATAAAATAAAAGTCCACCAGCAAACTGCACTGCAATAGTAGAGTGTTGGAAAAGGAATTAAGAGCAAACATTGCATTTTTAGTTAAATCATGATGGACGAGATGAAAAGATGGCTTCTGGTTTTAATTTTTTTATTTTAGGGTAAAACTTCAAGACAAATTCCGTTAATCAAAGAAATTAAGTCCACCAAGGAAGAGTTATCTATTTTAAGACTTGTCTAATTTGGCCAAAGACAATTTGGAGGGGTTCGATCTTCTTGTTTCATGTTCATTAATGTAAAGAGTTCAGACGCGTATGGGACAATTTTTCAGTGCTGAGTTAAATCCCTTTGTTTGAATTTTTGTAAATGACAATATCAAAGAACACATTCCTATTTAAGTAAAAAACTGTATACTGTTTTAAAAAGAAAGCGATTTTTTAGCTTTATTGGTTGGTATTTGAACTTGGTCTAACCTAAGACAGCCATCCAAAACAAATAGAATTATTTATTAGATTTTCTAAGAAAGTTGACTAGTGAGTGTTAAAACGCTAAATGGTTGGATATTCACTCTCTTTAAGAGAATAAAATGTCACTTTAGTCTTGGTTTAAATTGGGGAACTCTTATAGGCAATAGGAGTTAGAGGGCTATCTAATGTTAGACAAAATTTATAGATACATAAGAGTGTAAAAAGTTACGGATAAGCATTTTGTACTGTTATTTGTTAATAAGACAAATAAACCGGCTCACAGCAGTGGTCCGTTTGTTGAATTTTGGCGACAAAAATAATTTCCCACGCCGATTCTTGATGAATATTAATGATATTTGGCACATTCAATGATTAATGGACGTTGAATCCATTGGAACTGTCTATTTTTTTTTCTATTTCAAGTGAGGGCTTCACAATTTAGGTTAGGACTTGGTCCAAAAATGTCCAAAGTTTAAAAAAAGCACTTTGCAAGTCATGAAACTTAGTCAAATTTATGTTTGAAATGTCTTTAAATATGTGTTTGAATGTTAAATTTCATATGAAAATATGCAAATTTGTACCAAATTAAAAATAAAAAGCTAGTCCAAAATGTTGAGCAATGTTCAAAAGGGATTAGAGCAGATTTTAGTACTATTGCTTTGAATTTTTTTTAATTGAAAATTATTTTTTGACTTAATCTAATCTAATCTGAAAGAAATTTAACAATTTTGATAGTTGGAAGTAATTTTTTTTTCAACTGTCAATTACAGAATTCCTAGCCTGACGTTAGATTTAATTAATGCAACCAGAAAAAATATTATCATTTAATTTAGATAATTTTTGATTATGTATTTTGAGTTTTTCAGTAGTTGACCTTAAATTTGATTTTCAACTCCCAATTTTCGAATTTATCAAATTTTTTTCAGACTCGATCATCAGATTAAGTCTAAAAAAATTTCAATAAAAATATTTCAAAACAGTAATACTAAAATCTGTTCTAATCCCTTGGGAATATAGCTCAACATTTTGGACTAGTTTTTATAAATTTGGTACAAAGCTTTATTGGAATCACATTCATATGAAAGTTTACATTCCAGAACATTTTCTAAGATACCTATTTTAAACATTAATTCAAATTCGAAGTTCCTGACTTGGACAGTGCTTTTATTGATTTTTAAAATTTTGGATCAAGCTCTGAACTAAATTGTGAAGCTCTCACTTGAAAGAGAAAAAGAAAATAGGCAGTACCAATGAAGGAAATGTCCATAAATCATTAAGTATGCCAAATTTCATTAATATTCATTAAGAATTCGAGTGGAAAAAGATTTGTGACGTCTAAATTCAACAAACGGTCCACTGTGCAGCGTTCACCTCGACTAAGGTGTAATTAATTAAATTGAAAAAAATCTTTCAAGCTATTAAATAAATACGACTAAAAGATTTTTAGTGAATGTTAACTTTTATCAAGTGAAAGGGAACCATCGCATTCTTTAGGCGAGTTAGGGCCAGTTTTTCGGTTCAGGGTTAACTCTGAGTTAATTCAGAGTAAGCTAAACCTAACCTAACCTTTACTCAGGAACAGTTTTTCAATTGAGAATGAACTTTATCTTTCACTTGTCAAAAGTCTACTATCATCGATGTGCGACAGTATGGATATCACCTTTCAACGCCTTTCACGCATCAAAATAAAAATGGCGCCACAACGGAATTGCTCTGTGAATAATTTTCACTTTCAAAATCGAGATGGCTCCATAACTGAAAAGGCCTGAGTTAACTCACCAAATTAGGTGAGTTAACTCGGAGTAAACTTAGGATTTCAATTGACTGAAAAACACGCTTATGGATAGTTAACTCTGGTTTAACATCGAGACTAGGATGATTTCGTACTGAAAAACTGGCCCTTAATAAAGAAAAGTTCATTGAGCGAATGACGAATGAAAATAAAACACATATTCCATCAATAAGGGAAAGCATAAAGAATAAAGCGCGATGTGCAATTTTCACAAACTCAGCAATTTTCACTACTTCCGCCACCAAGTACATACATTGTCGTTTGTTGGCCATCGATTAGGCCTTGATTTGTGCATTTACAAATTTCTGTTTATTCTTTCAACGTCAGACAAAATAGCATTATTCATATTCAGTCCTAACCGGCTATAAAATCATTCTCCAAAATTTCATAAAAACTGAACCACTCAATGGATTTTGATAAAATTTTCAGACAAAATAATGAATAAGATAAAAAATCACCACAATTATTTAAACTAAGATCAAAATTAAGAAAAACCCTTAATCGGGTTCTTAGTAACTAAAGTTGAAAGACAATATTCTTGTCATTCACAATACTTACTCACTTAATTAAGGTGGCGCTACAGTCCGGGGTGGACCTTAACCAACAAGCTTCTTCCAGCCGGCTCGGTTTGTAGCTAGCTCCACTTTCGCACGTCAGGTTCGTTGAGATCCCCTTTCACTTGCATGTGCGACCTGTTCCGCTGTTCTCCTCTACTGCGCCGTCCCACGGGGTTGGATTCAAAGACTTTTCGGGCCGAAACATTGATGTCTATTCGCTTAAGGTGACCCAGCCATCTCAGTCATTGGTTTTTCACTTTTGTGGCTACATAGGTCGGTGTCGCTGTTTAGCCCGAACAGTTCATTGTTGTATCTTCTTCTTCATTCCCCATCTATGCAGATGGGCCCAAAAATCACCCGGAGAATTTTCCTCTCAAAACAGCCTAATGCTACATTTCCACCTAAC
Source organism: Dasysyrphus tricinctus (assembly GCA_963921185.1). Lineage (NCBI taxonomy): Eukaryota > Metazoa > Arthropoda > Insecta > Diptera > Syrphidae > Dasysyrphus > Dasysyrphus tricinctus. Next base: position 14,051,302 of record OY992532.1, on the reverse strand, counting down.
GCTAATCTGAGATTTAATAAGATTTACCATAAATCTCCTTTGAATCTTGAAGATTGACCATACAAATTTATTTCCTTAATCTTGAAGATTAGAAATTAATCTTGATAAATCTTCCTAGGACAAATACTTTTACAAATCGAACTAACCTATTCCTGTATGGCGCTGAAGGATTCATTCATGGTTGAATTCAGTTCTTCACAGAGGAAACATTCTATCTCACTTCCTCTTTATGAGAAAAAATGAAACACCATTTGCATTTTAAAAGGGGCTGTCAAAGTAAATCTTTTTTAAATCTTTTTGTGCGGTGGAAACACCAAATAGATTTATTAAATCTGAACTGAGATAATCCTTTGGTGGAAACATAGCATAATGCGAATATTTGGTCGATGGTGGACTTTCCTGGCCTAAATCCACACCGATATGGTCTTATCGGGTTATTGGCGAATGGCTTCAGGCGTTCTAAAAAGTACGGCAGAGAAGATCTTGTAGGTGATTTTAAGAAGACTGATGCCTCTGTAGTTGGTGCAGTCCAGAGGATCGCCTGTCTTGAAGATGCTGAGGTTCCATTCATCGGATATGCTTCCCGACCCAATTTTGCAAATGAGCTGGTGCTTACTCCTTACCAATTCATAGCCATCTGCTTTGAATAGCTCAGCCGCAAGGCCATCAGCTCCAGCAGCTTTATTGGATTTAAGCTTAGATATAGCTATCTTCACTTTATCGAGATCGGGTGGACGAAATCGTTGACATGGCAGCGGAATTCGTTTCGTAATCCCCGTTTACCATTTGCAGAAATTATTTTTCCATATCCCAGCACCGACTACAATTCATCTACGATGTTCCCCTGATCGTTCTTGCAGGATTTGGTTCAGGCCTTATAACCCTGGGATGTTGCTTTTACTTTTTGGTGAAATTTCCAAACTTCATTTCTACAGTGGCATTCCTCTCGCGCCGTTTTCATGCTCTTTCTTTTTCCTTCTTAG